>VZDJ01007755.1:51460236-51618796 GCA_008694505.1 Cyanoderma ruficeps | reverse complement strand
TTTTTTTAAAGCATAACCCCCCCCTCCTCATTTCCCCCTTTTCTTGAATGAAGCGTGAGGCGGAGCTCTAGGAAACCACCGCGCCCGGCTACGCCGCGCGGGGCCGGAGCCTCCCCCTCGGGCTCCGCTCCTCCCCGCCTCTCCCCGCCCCCCGCCGCTCCGCTCCGCTCCGCTCCGCTCCCCCCGCCGCCGCCGCCGGGAGAGCTCCCCGCCCGCGCCCGCCGCCGCTCGGAGCCGCCGCCGCCGCCGTCCGGAGCCGCCGCCGCCGCCGCCGGCAGCAGCAGCGCGGAGCGCCCGGAGGAGCCGCCCGGAGCCGGCGGGGTGCGCGGGGCTGCGCGGGCGGGCGGGCGGGCGGGCAGCGGCGCCGCGGCCGCGGTCCCCATCGGCACCAGTCACACCGCACACACGCCCCGTCCGCGCCCCTCTTCGGCAGCGCCAGGGGCTCTTCCTCCGCCGATACAAAGCTGCTTGGGAAATGGCAGCAGTCAAAAGCAATTTTCCTTCTTTATTTTTATTTTCGTTTTTTAATTAATCTCTTTTTTTTGCGCTCTTTCTTGTGAAAAAGAATTAATTTCCTAAATACATACAATTTTTTTTTTAATTTTTGATTTTTTTTGGTGTGTGCGTGCGTGTGTGTGGAAGCACCGGGTTCCTGCGATCGGTGTCTGAATGAAACTACGTAAATGCCTATGTCTGTACGTTGCACTGGAGGGAAAAACAGAGCACTTCTGCGAGAGCTTGGATTCAAATGTGGTTCATCTGGTCTCCAGGATTTTCCGTCTCTTTGGGGTTGTTCGCCTTCCCGGGCTGCGAGGCGGGATTTTCTGAGCTTTGACACATCTTTGGAGATGTCTGTTAAACAGGAGTCTGGGAAAAAACATTTGAAATCGTAGAAATTTTTTTTTTTTGCCCTTTCCAATCCCTTGGTGACTTGAAACATCAAAGCGACCAGAAATTAACGCATCTGAAGACTTGTGATGTTTGGATTTTATTGTTGCTATTTTTCTTTTAGAGGAAACTTGACAGAGGAACATATTTATAGTCCAAGTAAGTACTTTACAGAGGAAATTAAGTTTGTGTAACTTAACAAAAAAACCCAAAACCTAGTGTTGAGGTTCCTAGCATAAAGTGCGTTGGATTAACGTCCATCCAAGGCTGCTTAGCAAATCGTGTTGAATTGCAGTTTTTACAGTGCGTGTTCGTCAGCTCCTTCGTGTCCGTGGTAGTCCAGCACCTAGGGAAAAATGCACCTGATTTTGAGTCGGTATAATATTTTTTAAGATGTATTTCAACACCGAGGAGGAAATGGTCCTAAAGTAAATTTATAATAAGTAATAAATGTGCACCTGGAAGTAAAGTATTTACAGCATTTTAATCCCTATTTATGCCGTGCATCTCAGACCAAGGAGGAATCACTGAGAAGACAAAAGTACCTCCGAGACCCCGAGAACTCCCCCACACCAGCATGAATGAAACCGTGTCCAATACGATAACTGGATTATAATTTTTTATTAATTTTATTATTATTGGCTGCTTTACTTTTTTGGGTTCATCCTGCTCCTCTTCTTCCTCTCTCCCTTCCTCTTGCTGCTTCCTCTTGGGAATTATGGCTCATCCGGGGAGAAGAGGCTACGATAACCGGGAGATAGTGCTGAAGTACATCCACTATAAACTCTCACAGAGGGGATACGACTGGGCTGCCGGTGAGGACAGGGCACCCCTGCCTCCAGGTCTCTCTGTTCCTGCTGCTGCTGCTGCTGGGACTTCCTCTGATCACACTGGGCTGGTGTCTCCGCACCCCGAGCCCCCCGGCTCGGCTGCTGCTAGCCACGCGCCCCCGGCCGAGGGGCTGCGCCCCGCACCCCAGGTCGTGCACCTCGTCCTGCGCCAGGCAGGGGATGAGTTCTCCCGACGCTACCAGAGGGACTTTGCCCAGATGTCTGGCCAGCTGCACCTGACGCCCTTCACGGCCAGGAGCCGCTTCGTAGCCGTGGTGGAAGAGCTCTTCCGAGATGGGGTTAACTGGGGCAGAATTGTGGCCTTCTTCGAGTTTGGCGGTGTCATGTGCGTGGAGAGCGTCAACCGGGAGATGTCTCCCCTCGTGGACAGCATCGCTGCCTGGATGACTGAGTACCTGAACCGGCACCTGCACAACTGGATCCAGGACAACGGAGGCTGGGTAAGTCCCTCAGTTGCTTGTTTCCTCTCCCGGCTCCGGCCCGTGGCTGGTGGGACCCTGGGTTGGGCAGTGCCCGGGAGATCGCACTCGTGGGAGCAGAAGGGGATGTTTGCACTGGGATGTGTCAAAGCAGTGCAGGCCTTCTGCCAGTTGTCACTTTTCCCCTTGGTGCAGGGTTCGGTGGAGTGGTTTGAGGTGGGGGGAACAGCTACAGCTCGTGAGCGAAAGGGATGAGCGAGGCACTGTTTTCATCAGCGGTCTCCACTTTCCTGTGGTCTCCACTTCTCCTGTCCACCCTTGCCTGTTGGCAGAACCAAGGCAGGTTCCTAGCCAAGGCAGGGTCGTGCAGTGGGAGGGGGTGGCAGAGATGCCCATCCATCTGCCAGGGAGAAGAGGCACATTGTGGCAAGTCCCGGGCAGTGTTGGGACAGCAGAGACCGCCCGTGTGTGTGTGCGTGCAGAACCCCTACCCGTGAGGGCGATGCACCAGGCTGGTGTGCAACAAACACAGGATCCCGGTGTTACCAGCAAGCAGGTGGCCGTCGGTGACAGTGTCTGCAGCTGCGGTTGTCACTGGAGTGGAGTGTTATGGTATAAGATATGTCTAGAGTGAAAAATCTTTGTCTTGAGATGAAACAAAGGTGCTGGGAGCTGTGTCTGTGGGATTGTTCTGAAAAATGGGTATTTATTGTGATCCGATGGGTGGCTGTGTTTCTGGGGTAGAGATCACCTCTGTCTGGGGTGAGCTTCAGCATCGACTACAAAGGGAAGATTTCCACTTGTGGAAAATGGACAGCTTTTTCACTTGTAGTCAGTCAAAAGCCTTTCCTTTTTTCTCTCTCCCTCTCTTTCCAGAATAAGTAACTGCATTGTATTAGAAGGGTATTCCTTTCCTTTTTTCCTTTATTAGTTGATACACTGGAACAAAATGTGCTCCCAGCTGCTCTCCCACAAACCAAACCTGCTGTATGTGTAACGCTTATGATATTACTGTTTTGGAGGGAGAAATGGCAAAAGTTATACTGAATAAGAAACCTGGGTTGAGAGCGGGCATAACTCACCTGGAAATGGAGGTCAGCTAGGTAGGACACCGGCAATTTCAGGTTTGGTCTCCTGTGAAATACAGAAAGCTGACTCGATTACCCAGCACACCTTTAACAGGTGTGTGCAAAAAAATATCGATTACATGTATGTTTCCCAGTTAACATGTTTTTCAAACCTGGTATTAGCACTGGGTCTCTTGGTAAATCCGTGTTAGGCTAAATAATGTGCTGCCTGCACTGACCATCTCTGTTTAAAAATGAAGGTGTTGTCTTTCCCTGCTGCTGAAGTTCCCACCTGACTAAAGGGGATTCATGTCCAGGGATGCAGAAGATATCTCCTGCTGCTATAACAGAGGGAGCAAGGTTTTGGGGCCCTTTTCTCAGCAGGAATCCACATTGCGCACCTCCCAGCAGAGTGCTGCTGATCCTTGGCTACAAGTCACACTGGAGGCAGGATTGTTCCCCTGCTCTCCTCTGCTTCCATCAAGAAGAAAAAAATTCAAGATTCATGGGGCCAGAAGGGGGAGCAAAAAAATGTGTGTGTGTGTGTGTGTGTGTCTGTGTATTATATACAAATACGCACACATATACAGACACACACTTATGTATATACACACATACACACAGAACGACTCCAGAACTTGGTTGTTGGGACCACACTTGGGAGATGGAGGTTCGTCCCCTGACTTCCTAGTTCATGGATCACTACAGAGGGTTTGTTAGTGTTGTGGGGTCTTTTTTCACAAAACAGATAACTGGAGGAAAAAAAAATCTGCAAATGGTTCAGGGTTTTGGAGACCTTGGCTTGTTCAGAGATGAGCAGCTAAAGGGTTAGGGATTTTGTGATTGCACTTCTGGGCTGGGATGCCTAACTTGTGCGTAAGTCCCTCCTCAGGCTGGAAGCCCGTCTGCGGAGCTGGGGCCCTCGGTTCGCTCCAGAGCCAGTGAAGTCATTCTGTTGACTCCAGTGAGCTTTGGATCAAATTGTAAGCGTGCTGGGGATGTATTGTCCTGTGGGTGTATTGTGTAAAGAGAAACATAAATAATGAATAAAACTGAGAATGTGAAAAGACAGGTGTTACCAGGCGTGATTGGCCAGAGGAGGCGAGTGCTGGAGCTGTTGCTCGACAGTTAGGAGTACAAGAAACTCAGTCTGTAAACAATGACTGCCTTTAAAAGGAAAGAATGCTTCTTATCTATAGCCGTTTAATTGTTTATTGAGGTTTCCTATCAACAAAAGCTCCAGAATTTGGATGCACGTGATACCGTTTTACTATCACTTGTTATTTGTAATGTACACATGGAAGATGTGCAGAATACTACCTGAAGGTGGCTTTTGCCTGTCCCTGTGGTACGTGGATGGTACCTTTGAGCCCTAGCATTATTAAACACTGGCAAAACCTTCTAGCTGGTTACGAAAAACAAAAGACTAACATGAAGTTGCAAACACAGCTTTTGGGATCCTCTCTCCAGGCAGAAGAAATCAAGGAGGGCATGGGGCAGTGGATTTTTTTTTTTCCTAGGTTTCAGGATCTGTCAGTGTAAAAGGATGCTTTAATATATGTGCTCAGTCTTCAACTTGCCTCTTGCACCATACCCCATACATCAACCTTATTCATAAATGGCTCTTCTAAAGTAGCCTTGTATGTGGTCATGCTTGGTGGGACTTCAGCACAGCCACTTGCAAGATCTCCCTGTCATGCAGGGTGCTACAACAGGCAGGAGCCCTGGCTGCTGTAGCCTTCTCCTCCTTTATATTTTGGCTCCCTGGTATTTTGTGGAGTGATTATTAGAGGCTGCACAGTACGGAGAAGAGAGTGTCACAGTTAGTCATGAGAGGATGTTTTACACAGCAGGTAAGCTGGGCAACACAGGCCTTGTGTCTCATGAAGGGACAGGCCTGTGTCTTAAACTCAGGTCTGAAATTTAGTTGACATGTTTTTCTTATTTTTCTGTTCAGTCTGAATCCATTCTGTGGGTTGGCAGTATGTTTTCAGGATGTTAATTCTTTATATTGCAAGGGAAACAAAGAAGGCAAGCGTATCGAAGGGCAGGGTGGGAGGGGGATATAGCTGGTGGAGTATAAATTTTAGGCACTAGACATTGCTGATAATGGTGTCTGGGGTTGTTAATGCCCTTACAATACACAGCCTCACGGGTTTGTTCAAAACTTAGAAAAAGCAACAGATGGGGACTGCACGTAATCTGCATTATTAGCTTGTGGTTCTGGTGGCAAATAAACGCCGCTTTCAAAGATCTTCACTTTGGCCAGGATACCGCAATATTGTACTTTGGCCTGATAACATCTTAATTGTATTAGAAAAGAAAAAAGAGGAGAACTAGCTCATCTCTGCATTTTTGTGGTACTTGGTATAATGTATGCTTTCTGATTAAAAACTTAATGGCTTCGTTTTGATTTCCAGAGCTGCAGAAGGACTGGCTTGGCAGTGGCCTTTGGCACTTGGCAACTTTTTTGACATTGACATGGGGAACACTGAAGGGATGCAGTCGGTGTGGTAGAAACAACTGTGTTTGTCTTGCAGTGATGGGTTCCCTCTTTGGGTACTCAACCTAACAGACGTGGGAGCCATGCTTAGCTCTGGGCACTTCTAGTCCAACATATGGCTTTCTCCCCAAGCTGTTCAAGAAAAAAACAAGAGCATGAGTGCTACAGAAGGAGACACAGGCACCGTCATATTTACATAGACATGTACATGTTTGATGTAAAGTATGCAAAGAAGCCCAGGTGAGAGAAGCAGAGAGAAAATTCAGCCAAGAACACTTAATTTTAAATTACTGTATTTACATTCGAACCAGGAATGCAATGGCCATGTGTTTTCATTTGATTCTGTTCCTTTATTGTGGTTCATTATATTCTGCTCGAGAGTTAAAAGTCACATACGGGAAAGGATTTAGATCTCTGAAGTGGACTTTAGGTGGAACATGAGCGCTTGCGTCCTCCGAGTGCCTGCCTAGCCAGAGCAGTGATACAAGTCCCTGGCTTCTCACTGTTCCTCACCCCAAGCTAGTCAAGAGCTGCTGCTGCTGTCAGAGAAGGGAAGCACTTCAGGGCTGTGTGGGACACTCTTCCCAAGAACCTTCATGCCCCAAAGCTGGCAGGCACCCTCTGGAGCAGCTGCTATCACTTAGGCACCATCCTTGCCTGCAAACGCATCTGAAGAGAAGCCCCGACTTTTCCTGGTGGCTCCTTAGTTTAGGCCTCTCCTGAGCTTTGGCAATGAGACTTTCTCCAGTCTGGGAGTAGTGCATCACATATCCAACATCTCAGGAGGTTTCACCTTCCAGATGGCTGATGATTTTGCTGAGGTGTCTTCCCCTCTGGCAACAGGGCTCCTTCTAATTCTACAGGGGTGAGATTTCATTTGGTGGAGGAGGAAGAGCTAGGGTGTCTGATTCCTGCAGTCTGATGTGTTTTCTCAGGTGGCTGTCCACAGCCAAATGAATAAATGCTTTTTAGATGAGCAACAAGACCCCAGGTCTTCCTTCTCTTGAGCTGACTGTTGTAATAACAGAGCTTCCTCTTTTATTTTGTGCCTAGTAAATCATTAATTTTCTTTGCTTGGTGGCACACCTTGGAAAGGAAGCTTGAAGGATTGCTGTGCCCTGCAGTGGTCCATGGCTGTGTCATGAAGTTGAGGGATGGCAGATGCATCTGCCTCCAGGACAGAGCTAGAAATCATGGATCAGTGTGGCACAGGGCCCTTCCAGATCTCGTGTGTGGGGCACTGACCAAAATCCCATCCCTTTTGGGCCCTGGATTTGGGCTGCTCTGCCAGGCATCCACCTGCAGAACGTGCTGCTTCTTGTGCAAGTCCCAAGCAAAAGCCTCTTGCTCTTTCAGTGCAGGACTTCACCTTTGCTTGGAGAGGGATGCCAAGTGCTTTGCCAAGGAGAGCATGGAGCAGAGGCGCTCTGACTTTCTTCAGCGGTGACGTGTGGCCTTGTAACGACTCAATCCCCAGTGGGGCTAACCCCAAGTCACTGTTTGACTGGTAAAAGGAAGCTATCTGAAATCCACTCAGTTAAATAAGTGAATTGGCAGTTTCAAGTGTTGCACCTTCTAGGTCCTTTGCCAGTCTTTGTGGCTTTGTGGGTTTATAATCTAATTCTCAAAATATTATCAAAATATTTTTCTTTTTGCTGTTGCTGAAGAGCAAGAAATTCATTCTGTGGAGGATCTGTGCTGAAGCAAGGAGGAGAAGGGCTAGGGCAGAAAGAGAAAATTATTGTGGTTCTCTAGTCCTTTTCATTTATAATAGTTTTCTCTGTAACTTGCAAAAACAGGAGGCTGCATATTTTCTCAGAAGTCTGTTTTATTTCTAAAAAAACAAAAAAAAATGTATTGACTGTGACCTTTAAAATTTCAGAACCAGGGGTCTCACTTGTGGAGATGATGTCATTTGCCTTGATCTTGCAAAAAACTGTAAAGTTCAAACAGCAATCCTATTAAAAAGTTTTACTTTACTTTCAATATTGAGAAAGAAGTTTGTTCTGTGCCTGCACTAACACAGGCATCTCCCGAGTGCTGTGCTAGCTCTGCTGGACAGTAAGGAGCTTAGTTTTTTTGAGTATGTAGCTTGAAATTCAGAGTCGGTAATCCATGAAGAAAATCCAGTTGAATTTTTCTGCCGAGGCACAAGCCTTCTTCCGATGGCAAAGCACGGCTCTAGCAGGAGAATCACAAGACCTATGCAATGATGTGTGAAATTGCATGTGGAGCAGAAGCATTTTCCCAGCAGCCAGATCCCAGGGCCTGGGCTTCCTAAGGCAGCACGGGAACTTTGTACCGCATCGCCAGCAAACATTAAGCCCTTGTGCTCGATACAGGTGTCCTGGATGAGAGGGTCATCTCTGTGCAGGTTGGACTTGGCATGGTGGAGGGAGGTGGATGTAGAAACAGGACTGGCGCTCAGGTGTTGCTCTGAAACCTCTGCTGTGGTTTTGGTCTCGTGTGGTGGTTTGTGCCTGGCGCACAGAAAGCCAGCCTTGTGCTCTGCCATCGCCACCAAGGGATGCTGGCCTGGGGCTTGGGGCGAGGGTGGCTGAAGTGGTGGCTCTCTGCTTGCTGGCAGCAGATGCCAGTAATCGTGCTGTGTCCTTGCTTCCCACCTTGCTCTGCAGCCCCCTCACCGAACCAGCCCAAAATCTTTTAGCACCACGGTGCTGCCCCAGGGCTCGGGGAAGGCAGCGGCCACTGGCTTCTGACCTGAGGTCTGGGTCAGCAGCCTGGGCAGACATGGAGCTGAAAAACAGTGTGAAAGATCTGACTGAATAATGACTATCCTTTTAGCAAAGAGGATTTTTACTTCTTGCCTGATCCATTTCCATCCCTTTAGGTGATCAGGGTCATGGTGAGATGTTCTGGTTCTTTGCCTGTTTTTTGCTTTCTGCTTCAAGGTGGACCAGCAATGTTCAGCTTCCTGACTGCCCCCTTCCATCTCTGCTGCTGGTGCTGGGCACTGGCTGCTGAGGATGGTGCTGGGCTCTGCCACCCGGCCATTGGGAACTGTGTGTGTGCTAGGTGTGGCACTGCCCTGCCCACCTCCATCCCTGTTTTATTTTCCTTCACACCCTTGGGAGGGTGGAACCCAGCCCTGTTTGGTTTGTTGGTTTTTTAAAAATAATTTATTTATGAGCACCTCGTGGCTGCCCTCCTGCTGATTTAGTAATAATAATAACAACATTTGTTACTCGGTGGCAGCAAAATACTGATTATTTCTAAGGGCAGTACCGGCCTGTTTTATTTTCCATTTCATATATAATAATAGGATGGATGAAGGTGTGCGATGCCATAAATCTTCTCTTCCCCAGCAGGATAACATCCAGGCCTTCTTGGCAAACATGAATGCTGATGACAGATTTGAGGGATTTTTATTTTACTCTGGCTTTCAGTCTCATTAACAATCTGATGGCCTATATTTTTTTTGTCTTTTTTTTTTCCTCTTGGCTCCCAAAAGACTATGAAACGAGATAACTTTACCAAGTGCATCTGAAAGTCTGGAATTTATTTTCTGTTATTTTATCTTAATGTTAGTTTGCTGTCGTAGTTATTGTATATTGATAGACTTCGCAAAATTCCGCCTTGCTGGAAAGTTTCTTGCCAGTTTCTGGATTTTACAGTTAATGAGTAAGAAAACAAATCCGATGTTAGAAAGTGTTGCCATTGACTTCAATAGGAACAGGAAGAGACACTTAATTGGACAATTGTAGTTGTGTTTACTTTGTATATGCAGCAAGAAAAATAAGATCAAATGAAAAAACCACAGGTTTTCAGCTAATAGAGAAAACCAGTCTTTTCTGCAACACATGATTAACCTTTGAAAGTTGTTTTCATGGGAAAGCTGTGAGTGGAAATACTGAGCTGCATTTAGGAAAGGTTTAGATATTTATTTATAAAAGTAAGGAAAACATCTATGCTTCTGCTTGAGTCAAATTGCTTGAAAGGGCAGTCATATACCTTGGGGTAAATTTAACATCAGCTGCTGAAATCAGATCACCAGGTGCTGAGGGTAGAGTTTTCTCCAGGTATTTCAGAATTATCAATTCCATTGCTTCTCCCCCAGAGCAGCTGGTGTTGGTCAGTGAGTGGGGATACTGGGATGGATACACTGCTGGTCTCATCCATCCAGGGAAAACTTACTCCAGCATGTGTTTTGTTAAGGTAATTGTAAATGCACTTGATGTATTTCTATAAGAGCACCCTCATTACAGAATTTACTCCTGTGCTGACTGGAGCTCTGCATTGCCGCTTCTCACTTCAAGTTGCAAACCCATCTTCCTTGTATTTGTCACCAAAGGTCTGCAAAAAGAACCAGGTGCTGGGTTAGTGGTTTGCCTGGATGATCTTAGAGGTCTTTTCCAACCTAAATGATTCTGTGATTCTATGATTTTGAGTTAGTTGAAAGAAATAGTCTGCATCCTTCAATTCATACATCATTTTATTGCTATTTTATTTAGGAAGCATAAAAAGAATGATTCCATTTTATTGATTGAAAAGGCAACTCAGTGGGTTTCAGGGTACTTCAGTGAGTAATTTAAGAATGTGGGCCAGGTACAATCAAAAAGAAAAGGCCTCATTTTACCCCACGTAGTGACTGAAAGAGGCCATTGCACATTTGTTTGAGAAGGTACTAACAGTCAAAACTTAACTTCCTCTTCTTGCCTGTAGTACTGAGTACCTGATAGGAAATGGGGCAAATCACTAATATCTCTCTTTTTCAGTTAACCCATATATGAAATAGGTGTTCTTGCTATACAGCACACAAGGTAAGGGAAATTTGTTGTTGCCCATCATGCTATCTTGAATTGGGCTGATGGTCTATAATTAAAAAAGAAGGAGTGATACAAGGTACAATTTTGTACAAAATCTCCAGTTTAATAATTTGGAGCTTAGAATAAAGCTCAAATCTGTAGTGTTATATTTTGTCATTGCTGGAGCTTGCTAGCCTGGGAAAGAGCAAAGTAAGTCAGATCGTGAAACTATCTTGGGTGAGATTTGAGTGGAGAGGACATAAAGGAAAGAAAAAAAAGTTAAATGGAAATTCGGCTTAAACTTTTTCAGCTCCACTGTTTTGATCTGTTTAGTAATGCTTGTGATGAAAGCAGATTAAAAAGATCAGTTTCAGGTGTTGGTATCTAGTTTTTATGTAGGGGAAGGGTGAACAGTGAGAAATGGCAAGTGACAGTATTTGTGTTTTCCTTTAAGCGTCGGCACAGTTCATTGGGTGTTTCAAGAAGGAATTTGTCTTTTCTTTTCTATTCTCCCTGTATGTAAAAGCTACCTGTGGCACTTCAGGGAAGGAGTAGTATAGGTATATCATATGCAGCTGTAGGAAGTATCTTTATACACTTGTATCCTTGTGTTTCCATTCACAAGCTTCATTAAATGTTCAGAAGCAAGCAGCAAAAGCAATTTTAAACTTTTTTTTTTTTTAAATGTGAGTAGTAATTAAATCTTTTGTCTTAACCATGAGCTTGAAGTTACTTTTAACTGTCTTGATGAGCTGAAGCTTAGGAGACAAAGTTCTTGTTGCATGCCTTGGAAAGACTTGCCTGAGTCAAGAATGCAATCTAGAAAGATGGGATAAGACCACAGACAGCAGGTCAGTGAAATCTAGGGACAGTCCTGTAGCCTGGTTTTGTGATGGAGTAACTATTGCAAGCTTTGTCTCTAAAGGAATGAGCTCCTTTCTTAATATTCTTTACATGTCCAGACTGTGTATTATAAAATGTAATAGAGGATCCTATTTCTAATCTCTTATTTTTAATAGAGAAAAATGAGTTAGAAATAAAGATAAATACACTAGTAAATGAGTTGGCATTTCCATTAGCAGAATAAGGTGGTAAGTGTTGCAGATAGATAAAACCTATTGAAATTCTCAAGAATGAACTCATAGCTTAAGTAAAAAAGAAGACACTAAAAAACCTGAAGTAACTACTTCTTCGTTCATGACTGAAGCAAATTCTACATTGTGCTCCAAGTGTCTGCAAATTTTTGCCCAAGTCAGAGATATCCAAAGCCCCTCTCCTGAAGTGATCTGGCACATCACCTTAAATCCCACTCTCCAAATGTCTAATCCTCAGTCTGCTGCTGGATGTGCAAGGTTTCAGATATAACTGAGAAGGAATCCTAATGCCTGTGTTATTTCCAGGTTCCAGCTTGACCTGTTCCTCTCTCTGTTTTCCAGATCTGCAGTAATTAGCAGCACTGCTGTGGAGCTTGGCTGAGGGAAAGGCTTTGCTCCTCACGGGGCCAGAGTGCCACAGCAGGGCGCCCTGACAAGGGAGAAAATGAACCAGTCTCTTGAAATGTCAGGTGGCAATCAAGGCTGCAAGGAAATGAGCCGGCCTGGAGTCTGTTCAGGCTTCTGCAGTAGCTCACAGCTGTCTGCAAAAAATCCCTGCAGTAGAAAATCCGAGTATTTGGCTCTGGACTGAATGTGTGGAATCCCTGCCTCTTTGGAGTCAATAGCTATTTTTTTTTCAGTGTGGGTGCTAGAACTGGTGGTGTCTAGCCTCAAACAACAGTGAGTGTGGACAGACCCAGAAAGGGATCAGGAAAGTGTTGAGCAGAGCCTTGGTTACAGTGGATGGTTAGGCATGACTGTGTGGTGCTGGAAAACAGGAGCAAGGCTGCCTTGGGCTTTTCCTTGAGAGTGCTTTTCAGCCTCCCCAGGAATTCTCACTGTAAGGGGAGCCCAGGATGTCACACACATCCTTCTGACTAAGCCTGTGTGGGACAGGGGTGGTAGTGTCCCACCAGGACCACAGCAGTATTCTAGAAATTGGTCCTGCTCAGCTTGGCCAGTAAAGCTGTTCCTCAGCCCCAGGGGCAAGCTGGGGAGCTTTGGGAGCATGAGAGGGGGGGCTTTCCACTCTGCTCTCAGTCTGAGTGGGATGGGTGGTGGGGAAACCTGCCAAGGCATACCTTTGTACCTTTTTTCATACCTATTGAAGTGGATTGTTTCACAAGGGAGTAGTGTATTTATTTTACAAGCAGCTGGGTTTTCCCGGCCATTTAAAAAGAAAAAAACATATTTTCCCCAACGCGGTGAGAAGGATGCTTGTGACATGGTATTACATCCTGCAGGCTGGGACTTCTGTGTGAGTTCAATGGACTGAAGGAAGAGGCAGCACTGGCACAGTTAGGCTGTGTAAACTGTCCTAGGGTTTGTTTTAGAAAACTTGCTTGCTTTTTTCTTTTTTTCCCTCTCTCTACTCCCTTCTTTTCCCCCCTGCAGACAGAATACATCATTCTTGCAAACGCAACTGTTTAACTTTAATAACTGGCCTAGAGCAAAAAACTGACAGTGGGAGAGGAGCTGTTTGGTTTGCAGTTGCTGACAGCTGGAATAAACTACCTGGTTTTTTGGAAGGGATGGACAGGCAGCTTGTTTGGTTTTCAGGAGACTTTGATCCCTAAAGAAACTCCTCTCAACAAAAGAAATAATGACTGGAACTGTGGCAGCTCCGTGTTGCTGACTGCTCTTTATATGTAAGGCTCCAAGTTCGATGGGGAAGCGCTGTGTGCAGGTGTACTTCAGACCTTTCTGCTGAGAGCAACCCCTCATCCTGAAAGGTCACTGTCACCAGTGCCTTGGGAGAGACCCAGAGTCCCACTAAAATCAGTTTCCTATGATCAAGGTCCCCATCAGGCTGGTTTGACAGGAGCTCTTCAGAAAAGTTAAATGGCTTGGGTTCTCAAAACCCTGCCTTGAAGCAATGAAGGCTGAATTATTAAGTTAGAGATTAAATAATTTTGCAATGAATGGTTCTACCTCTGGCTCCTTAAGAAAGTCAGCCTTCTTACTTTGCCAGTTCTCAGAAGAACATGGCAGCGGTCCCATTTCTCGTTCTCTTCCCTCAGGGCCTGCCACCCTTTTTATTTTTATTTTTTTCCTCCCAGGGCCATTAGACAACATGCAAATTATCGTTAATAGAGCCAGAACAATACTGCATTCCCAGTGGGATCGTTAGGGTCAAAGCCACCATGTGCCAGCCCTCAGTGTGATGCTAATTTTGGCCCTGTCTGCCCCAGGGTTTGGAGGTCAAGCGGAAGGGGGCTGTTGAGCACAAACCCAAGCAGGACCTGTACCTGCAGCCCCCTGCCCACAGTGGGCTCTGGCCAGCCTGTGGCTGGGGCTTCTTCCAACCCCCTGGCAAGGCTGGTGTGCCGCAAGGCACTGGCTCCTTCCTCCACCTCTCCTGCAGCCCCACTGAAGGTTCCTCAGGGGGGACAAGTCCTCCCCTGCACAGGGACCTTGCCACCCTGAGCTTTGGTGCAGAGTCTGCAGAGGACAGGGACGGGTTGGGGGAGCTGAGGAGAGCACGCTCTACCCCACATTTCCTTCCTCTGCCAGTCCCTTCCTCCCAGGAACCCTGAGAGTCCTCCCATGGAAGAACACGTTGGCAATGAATCTTTCAACATTGGCTTTGGAAACTACATGGACTGTGTACCAGAGCTCAGAAGGAAAGGAAGGGCAGCTGCCTTGAGGCCTTAGCCTTGGGCTGGGTTCTGTCTCTTGCCTTGGCTTTGAAGTCATGTTGGAACTGTTGGCAGGGGGATTAGGGCATTTGCAAGACTCCTTTTGTATAGCATTTTGCAGGGAAGTGGTTGTAACTATATTTGAAAGTGAATGTAGTGAATACAAAATAAAAGTATGTCTGACATCACTGACTGAAGTAAAAGTAGAGGGAATTGGATGTCTCTGTCAAGACTGGGATTGCAAGTTCCTTTTCTCCTACAAGACTTGCTGAGGGATGGTTATGCCTGCTGCAGGGCAGGGGCTGAAATCCCCACCTCATTTGCACTTTGGCAAATGGCAGGACCTTAGCATTATGACTTCATCCTAGGTTTTGGTGGATGAACAAAATTAAAAAGGAATGCATTAGATTTTATAAAATACTTCCAAGTAATAGTTTGGCTCGGCCTTTTTTTTACCCCTCTCTCTCTTTTTGACCTTGGCAAGGATTCTGTGTGCTCCCTGATGCTGTGAATTCAGAGGTGCTTACCTTTAAAAGGTAGCAATAGACTCACTGAAGTCTCTGACTTCCAGGGAAGCAGAATGAGAGGGCTCAAGCAGAAAGTGAAACTCTTTGAAAACACAAATGCAGCACAGCAGCCTTCTTTCATTTTCCAAACTGAGCATAATTCAAAAAGTAAACAGTTGGCACAAATTACTAATACAGGTTTGCCAGGAGGCTGATCAAAAACACACTGAATTCAGCAGTATGTTTTGCACTAAGTTCAGCAGGTTTTTTGCATCAGACCCGTTGCAAGGTAGAGAAGGATATTTTTTGAAAGAAAAATGCCATTTGAAAAAATGTGGAAAATTCTCCTGCTCTACCTCCTACATGTTTCTATTGTCAAACAGTCACTGATCTTATTTTAGACTTGACCTTCGTGTTCTTTCCACAGCACACAGGCTGAATGACATGTTATTCAAGTTCTCAGACAATATTATGATATATCTGCTTTTATATTTAGCTGTAACTTTTATTCTCCTTATAAACAAACCCACCTAATGCAACCACCACCTATCCAGGGAAAGTATTTCCATTCCCCTCAGCTTAATTTGGACAAATTTGGCATGAAAACATTCAATAGTTCCATAATAACCTTTGCAACAGGATGCCTGCTGTGCTGACATGCAGGTCTAGAGCGACTTGTACCATGTGCCAGGAAATTGCATTCTTAAGAAAAATCTAGACATAAATTCTGAACAATCAACACTTAAATTTTGAGAAGTCTGGCAGCAAGCTGTTATCTGCCTCATGGGTTTTCCCTTTAATGACTTTTTACTTTCTGAGCACTGCCTCTCTGTCCTTTATGCCGACTGTATGCCCTCGGCCCAAGTAAGCTGAACTTTGGAGAGTGGAGAGAGGGGGCAATTCCCCCTTGTCACTGTTGTGCATTCCAGCACTGCACCTTGACATGGCAGGATGGCTTTTCTTACCAAAAGAAAGCAGAGCTTAGCTGGAAGTTACGTAAATGGGCATTTAGCTCTCAGTGGGCATTCACACAACTGCTGGGCTGCAGTGCAGTTCAGCCTTGCCTTCCCGCCTGGCGAGCTGGAAAAAGGATGAAGGATGGGAAGAGATGGAAGTACCACCAGATCGATGGGTCTATCCTAAATTAGCTAGGGGCATCTTTACCTTGGGACAGGATGGTTTTCTGAAGTATGAGGGGACTGAAGACAGGGAAGAGAAGGTTCTCCCTGGCTTGAGGTCTCTGAACACTTCATTCCTTCTTGCTTGTCTCACTGAAAATGGAGCGAGCAAAGTGGAGCAGCATCGTATGGATGCCTGTCTTCCAGAACTTCTGCCCTGTTGCCAGCTTGGACAAAGGCTCCATGATTCTCACACAGACCCCTAACCTCCATTGTTCCTACTTAAGGGAGCAACAGCATGGCTGGAACACCTTTATGTGCCTCTCTGCCAAGACCTCCTAGGTGTGCATTGCACGTTACATCAGCAAGAAGAGGGTGGTTGTAGATCCCTGAGCTTTGCTGCTAGGAGATTGCAAGAAAAAATGTCGACACACACAGCTCCTTAGGAAAGAAAAGACCTGCTGTTTTTTTGTGATGAGTTCAGTAAAGCAAAGGGCCAATTTAATCAGCAAAACATTAAATGGGGTTCCAGGAGGAGGCAGGGTCGGAGAGGCATTCAGGGGATATGAACTTGAAGCAGAAGGAAGGGCTGCAAAACCGTGTGAACTGAACCCCATCAGGGAATGGTTACTAAAACTTGAGCCAGGAAAAATTACAGAGTTCTATAAATAGCTGAATTGAAAATTGAATGAGTTTGTGTGTGTGGATGCACACATCTATCTATGAGGTCATGTGTGTAACAGCAATACAGTAGTACGTCATGTGTCGAGGTTTTTTTAAGTAGTGGAAAATGTTTTAATGATTTTTTCTTTTTTTTAATTTTTTCCTAGAGACAGTACATTATGTTCTGTCCTTAGGGCCAAAAACACAAAGTGCCTATTTTCATGAGGAATCCTACAGAAGGAGGAAGGGAAAGTATTATGCAGTGAAGCAAGAGTATAGTAGCCATTCCACAGTGATTACACATCCAAGCAAAGCCTGCACTAGAAAACTCAAAAATATATTAGAAGCGGAAAACAAGATGTGTGAAGTGTTTCCTATTCCCTCCCCACGCTTAATGACAACCAAGCAAGCAGGGAGGTGGTCATGGAGTTCAAATTTAACCCTTTGTATCTGATAATACTGTATTTCAGTGGCAGGCAGCAAACATGTTATGTACACACTAGATTGAGGACTTCCTCTGCTTATTAATTTTGCTCCCTCAGAACTTTCAGTTATTTTCAGTATGTTAAAATAGTCCAGACACAAACCAGAAGTGGCTGGAAGCACTAAATAATGCAGCAGACTTTGAAGAACTAAGGTAGTTTAAATGAATCCCAACCTGAGCAGATCCTTAATTGAAGTACTAAACTGTTTTAGTTTTACACTAATAATTTGTGATTCCAAGTCTGTCCCCCGCCTTTTACCTTTTAATACTTTTCATTCATCCTGTGATGGTCAAATGATGAATGGAGTCAGTCTTCTGGGAAAAAAGAGCACTTTTCCACACAGAATTCAAACCAATTAAAGAATCTGTGCAGTTGTTCAATTTGATTTAAGAGCAAGACGCAGTCTGGCGTGGTAATGCCCTCATACCATGAGGGAATCAACTTCATATTCGAGTCCCCTTTGCCGGCTTGTTTAATCGTTTATGATAACATCAGTAGCTTGGTAAATGATGTAATGGGAGTTAAATCAGGATGACCAACATAAACATCTGTCAGTGCATGTGAACATTTGATGTATGACCCCAGGGCCCAGTGCAGCAGTCAGTATCTTGGCAAGCAGTCCTTGGACATCCGCGTCAGTCGAGGTTTCAGGATTGCACGCTGCCGAGGATCCGTGTCCTGTGCTTTGTGCCGGTGACAGGGTATGTGATCTGGCTGCTGGGTGTCGGGTGTAGCACTTGGCAGCAGGTCCCCTCCTCGCTGTGGGCACAGCTCACCACAGTGCCGAGGGTCAGGCCAAGGCATCAGCGTCACGGCGCTTCTCCCAGTGAGCCTCAGCTGGCACTTGGTGTTGGGCAGGCTCATGCTGGTCCTCTGAATGCAGGAGGGTTTTGCAGAGGTAACCAAGGTTGCCCTGAGTATCCATGTAGCTTGAGATTCACAGTCCAATTTGCACCCAAAAAAATCAGCCTTAGTGTTTTGTGAACATAATTTCAGAGGAATGGTTTCCCAGGCTTGGATTATGCTGGTGTTATTTTCATTCAAAATCATCTTGTCATCATGTTCTTGCATAGATTTGTAATTTTCTGAAAGCAAGCTGGCTGGTATGTTCATGCTGCTCATAAATCTTTTTTAAAAACTTTTTTCTTTTTAATGGAAGTCATGTGGGAAGCTAAAAGTATCTAACTAATACAAACATGTGAGTTACTGGATGTGTTTTCCCTCTGCAGAAATGGACAGAAAGGATATCAAAAGAAAATGTGTTACAGAGGAAGCGCAGAGTTAAGACAATTCTGCCTGTTACATTTTAGATTAAATTGTTCTTGGAAGGCAAAGTCTTTGTTGCAGAGGTAATACAGGTGAGAAATGCCGCAATGAAGAGTACAGGGGGGGTGGGTGGTTGTGGCTCCTTGGTCATCAGTGAGCCTCAGTGTAAGCCTCAGACATGAAAGACCGTGGTTGGTCCCATGTTTCCCAACCAGGCCCACCCATGCTGAGAGCAGCTTTACTTTAACATGTGGAGATAGTGGAAAACTCTTCTCATTTATGCTACGTCCTTGCTATTATAAAAGTGGTTGCTTTCACACAAAAATTAGTCATATTTAGCTCTTTTACTCCATTTTAGTCCTTTCAAGGTACTGCATGCTTGTAATTGACTTCAAGAAGAGCCTTCTATCAATCAAGAGTAAGTACATGAAGTTCCAGAATATAGACTTCCTATTGCCATGAATTTTCAAGAGCGCTGGCAGCACCTCTTGGTTTTTATTATGGTTATAATATGTAGAATCTGTTTGCAAAGAGAAGGAATAAGTTATATATTCTGTAGTTATTAGTATTTTTTAGATGAAATGCAAGCCATTCAGGAATGCAACTTAAGCTCCATTACTTCAAAATAAAGCTATAGAAATAAATATAATTTCAAGCTAAAATATTTTATCTCTTTAAAGAGGCACTGCAGCTTTAAAAATGTTCATAATTAGCTGGCTATGTTAAAATTAAAAGTGCCAGAACACCACACAGTTATTCTAAATGAGAAGGAAGACTGGAAAAAAAAACCACCCCTCCTTGCCAGCAGTTGTACACACATGCACCACACATGCCCAATTTGGTTTTTACGAAGTACGCTGTCAAGTGAATACTGTCATGTTCCCTGTTTAATCAGTTTCCTCTTTTATTTGTGCGCTGTTGTATATAAAAGGAAATCTGCTTGTAAAGTCAGGCTGTTTAATAATTCATTCAAAAATGATTAGAGTTCAAGGGGAAAGTTGTTCGTTTAAATGACTGAACCAAACAGGAAACAAACCACGGGTAACAAGAGGTTGAAATTCACTTCTCCCAGGATTATGTATGGTATATTTAAATTCCATGTTCAGATCTAAACATTTGGCTTAAAGTAGAATGTCAGTAGTTATCATCTTTATTTGGGTCCTCCTTTATTCCCCTTTTGGGTAAATTTTGTTTGTTCTGGTTCTTCAAAGGTGCATTTTAGGAAATAAGATAAGAAAGATGATTCTTTTCTTTTGGTCTTTACACGTACTGTGTCTACCCAAAAGAGGCTGAAAAATCCCAGTTGGAATTATTTTTGCCCGCGGTAGTTTTCATCTTCTCTTCAGACTGTGCTCTACAAAGCAGTAACCATCCCTGGGAAATGTCCCCACTGTGGAGCTGGGTGCTGGGCTGGCAGGGGTGCAGTAGGAGTGGCAGTGAAGGAACTGGTGGGTGGGGTGGCAGGGCTCAGGACTGTCCATGCTTCAGCCCTCAGGGTGATTGCTCCTGTGCCATGGGAAAGGGCTTGCAGTGGGTTTTTTGTTCAATGTTTTCCCTCCTTTCTCTTGTGCAACAAAACAACTACCGAGGGCCTGGATTCAACAATGTGTTTAGACCAGAAACTTCCCTTTGAAATCCCTGTCAGCACTTTCCCAACATTAGCTAAGGCAATGAAACAACAGACCGTGGGGACACTGAAGCAGAGATGAGAGTCTGTGCATTGTACTGACTCTGGTCTGCAGAACTGTCCACGTGGCTCCAGAAAGCCTCTTTCTATTAATGGGAATATTTCCTTCAACTGCTTTGCTTTCCAGAAGGAATCTAACCAGCTGTGACCCGCACTTGCAGTATTTGCTGGGGGCTGTTTCCTTGAGTGCTCCTCAGAGCTTGCATGGTGAGACACAAACCTTTCCAATCAGGGGAGGCTCAGATGGGGTAGTCTGCACTTCCTCCATGCAAGTCCAGTCTGTTTGCATGTGATTAGCATGGGCACCATCCTGGGGGATGCTGCTGTGCCTTGCACTTGGACTCTTGTCCTCCTGAAGCCACTCTAGAATGAGTGGAGCAGTGACATCCAAGTCCAGTGTGATGATCCCACTTAGATGTGACTGAAGGCCAAAAGGTGATAAAGGCGTGAAGAGGAAAAGAGATAGCACTTGTCAGATAACACACTGGTCAGCAGAGCCAAGGATATTTATAGGTCAATGTCACACGTATGGTCAGGAACACCTTGGTCGCGGAAGTAAGTCATTTCTTGAGCCGGATCAGCCTTTATCCATGCCCCTGGTATCACATAAGATGGTTCATGTCTCAGCTTTAGATGTCTCAGCATGGGAAGGAGTTTGGTACATTCCAGCAGTGTCATTGGGATGTATCCGCCTTGTTGTGAGTGACAGAGGGACCCTGGACCTAGTGGTGTCTTGGAGGAATGGGCAAGTGGCAGCTGGCCATGGCCTGCAGGCAGATAACCAGCTTGATGCTAGGTACGGTACCAGTAGATGGTGCTGAAGAATGGATAGGACAGTTCCCAGATTTTGTAAGGACCCATTAAGACTTCTTGTCTTGTGGCATTTTGGGAGCTCCTTGCACACCGGCCTTTGTGTGGAGCTGGTATCATCAACTGGGTACAACCTGGGCCCTGAGCTCTGAGCCAGACAGGTTATTGAGTATATCACAACTTTGGTTTCTCGTGCTGCAGTAAAGATGTTGCGTGTTTCAGAATCGTGTGTGTCACCACTATGGCGCTTCCTCTACCAAGCATGCCCTGAAACTACTTATTCACTGGTGGTAAACAGCGTTATATAGCAGCTTACCCTAACACCCAACAGCTGCTCGTTTTCATTGAAAGGCCAATGGTTGTTGCCCTCCTGCTATTGCCTCTGCCCTCTTCTGCGCTCATGCTCTTGTCTCAGAAGATCTTCAGTCCTTGTGGGCACCATCCCAGTGCCAGCAAGCTCTCGCTTGACCTTGGTAAAATTTGAGTCAGATTCGAAGCCATCTTTTTTCACCCTGGGTGGTGTCCTACTTGTTACAGATCAGAAATGCTGGAGTTCGTAACTGAGTAGGTCATTGCTATAATGTTTTCCGTTTGAAGTAGGAAACTGTCTCAATGAGGGAGGAAAAAAGTAGAATTTGAGATTGTTTCATGAAAAATAGATTCTATACTTTACAAGTTTAATTATGACTGATTTTCCAGTTTTAGCTTTATATGCTTTTAATGTTGAGTCTAAATTAGGCCACAGGAAAAGGATGGTCTATCTTCAAAGAAACATTTAAGCTGATTGTGTTCTTCAGATTCACGGAAAACAGCTGTGGGTGTAGCAGTAGCTCTCAAGTTGTCTTCCATGCTAGCACACAAGATGCGGATGCAAGCTGGATACTTCTGCTGTGTGGGAGTTTGGAGGAGAGGCTCAATAAAACTGGTTGGCAAAATTACCACCAGAGCTGTAGAGCTGTAGGGCCTTTTAGAGTACAGGGAGCCAGGGGAGGTGGACAAGAGGAAAGGCATCCCACATCTTCCTCATGCAACTATGAAGCCTCTGATTTTCATGGGCAGAGATTTTTCATGGGAAGAATGAATACATTCTTCTTCATTGCTGCCTGCCTGTTACGAAAAGCTTCTTGAAGTATCTTCAAGTACATAATTATCATTGCTTTGGTTGAAATGCAGCCCTGTACATATATATATATATATGTATATGCACACACTACCACAGATGGAAGGTGATACCACAGGGAGATCTCCTTTGGAAAACACGTGGTGGTTCTGCCAGCAGAGACTTTGATCTTTAAGATTTTGTAGTGACTGTTCCAATTTCTTAACAGCTTTTTATGCAGCTTATCCAGGGGTGTTAACCTCCACTGTTCATATTTGTAGTGACCTGTGCACAGGTGACTTAACATCTCTCACTAGTCTATAGCTTGACATTTTAGATGACGCAGATGTCCCATGATTTCTCTACTCATGTGTTATTCAGAAATAGGTATGGAAGAGCAGTTGCTCCAGAACAAGTCCATGAATCAGTAGTCTTTTTCTTTTTGAAAGAGGCCACATTGCTCCTTAACAGTCTTTCAGGTATTGCAGCACTGCCTTTGGCTGAAGAGGAACAGAGCACTCTTATTGCAGAGCAAGGAGTGGCAACTCATGGAAGAATTCATAAATTCGGTAATCCCACATGAAGCTGAGTTCTCTTCTTTCAGTGGACTCTGTGGATGTGCTGCAGGGCTTGGTTTGGGCCTGCTGAAGACCTGTCATCAGAGTTTATGTTACATAGTGGTTGTCTGAGTGGTGACTTCAGAAGCACTTAGCTTGGCAGGCAAACTGAACAAACTCTGTTTAAATTACCATGCAGGTACAGAAGGCTAGTTGATGTTTGGAATTGTCAGCAAATGATGTTGAATAGATATTTTCAGCAAAATTGTTGTATGTTTCCTACTGCTTCAAAGCACCAATTCAGAGATGAGGATGGTTTGAGAATATTAAAAGTGCAGGGGTACAAGTGCTCATTTGTGAGGTGTTGGAATTTTGTTTGGGCGGGCAGCTATTTGCTGCTTTGCCAGTGGTAACAGAAGGAATAGCTGGCCTGGCAAAAACATGCGTTTCTCTTCTTTTGAGAAGCTCCAGCTCTTTCAGCAAATATAAAAAAACTTGGAAAACATCTTAATTGTTTTGGTGTTATGGGTTTCATCAGCACCTGGAGGAGGAATGCAGTTCATGATTTAAAACCTTTCGAGTCTCCCTTCCAGCACATGATGGTTGGTGTTTCTGAGAGGCTCTCTTTATGTGGATGTCTGGACAGGTCCTGCAGCCCACTTGCTTGTTTTAAAGCTGAAAAATAAAAGTAATTTTGAGTGGTATTCATTCTTCCTAATTTTCATAATACCTTGCCTCTGGGCAGGCCGCAATGCCTTTGCATAGAGGACTGGGGCTGTGGGAGAGTGGCTGCTGAGCCTCCCCGTAGCTCAGCCTTCCCAGAGCTGCTTGCCCTGGCCCTGAGCTGCAGCAATGATCAGGCCTTGTGGGCTGCAGTTCTGCCCCAGAAGCCAGGAGTTTTTATGTGACTTTTTCTGCAGCAAATGACAGTATTTCAGTCCTTTGAATAACTCTTTGTCTCTTTGGACTTGCAAGTTACTGAGACGTAGGAAGCTTTCTTGTTTATTGTTGCCTCTCTCACTTTCACATGACTTTTTATTGAAGATCCAAGCACTTCTTCAGTGAAGTGTTAGATTCAACATTCTTTTTGAATTAAATGTGCTGAGGTGACCTAATCAGATGGTAGCTGGTTGACCACAGGAATGGGAACTACGATACTGTGTAATCTAGTTTAACGTTAATTCACTATGTGACCTTAGGCAAACAGCTTAGTTGGTGCAAAATGGGAATGATGATTCCTTTTAACTGTTGGCAGAAAGTTGAGTAAATAAGCAAGTTCTACTCTCTGTGGGTCAGGCAGTCTTATTCTCAGAGGGACTACACAGCTTCCATTATTTCAGGTTACTTTGGAGTAAAGGGATGTAGCACAGGTATCTGGATTACCGAGGACTTTCTGTGTTTACCAATACTGATCCCCATACCTCAGCTTTCTTGTGTGTGTGGCTGTGTTTCAAGATGGAGTGAGGGGTTTGTGGTGGTTGGGCTGGGTAATCGTGGGGGTCTTTTCCAACCTGTGATTCCGTAACTCCTGGCCTTGTCTCCAACAGCAGTGTCATTCACCGTCTCACACCTCGTGGCATGTAAACACAAGACTCTTACACCTTGTGGCATGTAAACACAAGACGGATGGACCTCTTGCTTCCCCTTAAGGGAGGAATGTGGCACTCTGTTCCATGGTGGTTTTAGTTTTGCAGTAGTGCATCTTTATACTAAATAATTACATAAATGAACTCAGCTCCATAGAGTTAAGAGCAGCAGTGACTTCATTTGCCACCAGTGTGTTTGCCCGAAATGTCCTGTGAAGCCTAAAGCAGACTACTTGCTGTTTAACATCCTGGTGACAAAACACCTCATGACAGCAGAGCAACCTTTACAGCTTTTCATTTCTCAATTGCATTTCTTAAACTTTGAAGTGCCATTTATTTTGATACCTGGTATTTTTCAGGCCACACTTTTATTTGGTAGGAATAGCATTAACGTGTATTAAAGGCAGAAAAGCCTGTGGAAATGGTTAGAAGTTATTCCCAGAATGTAAATAACTTCCTAAATTTTGAGCTCTATAAGTCTGATGTGTTTTAAATGGCCTTTTAGAGAGCAAAATGAAACTCAGTGTGGCATTTAACCAACAGTTTACAGAGGTGCTAGTTATTCCACTTAGCTATATTTAGGAGTCCAGGAAACAACAATGGCAAAAAAAATAGTGAAACACTCCTGCAAAAAAATTAAAGGAACAGTTTCAGCTATAAAACTGATGTCTGCAGCAAAAACCCACAGCTGCTAAATGTTACCAAATCATAATAATTGTGACAGAGTTACATCCCAATCTTTCTTTAAGACATCTTCACCCATGTGAAGGCCTCTTGATTTAAACAGGACTCAGCAGCAGCAGGGAGGTTTGTGTTAGAGGATCCTGGTAAAATTGGACTGCTCATGTAAATCAAGGCTTATTTTTGCATTCCAAAGGGTGAAAAAGTCACATGAGGGGAGTGAGGTGCAAGACATGTGAAGAAACCTTTATACAGCGACTCCATGCAGGGGGAGTCTCAGCTGGATGCTGTGCCCTGCTTTGAACAAAAAAGCAGTTGACCACTGTGAGAGGGAGTCTTGAGGACTCCCCCGTGCCTTGGGGAGCATCGTCTGCAAGGAAAATCAGAGCAAACCTGCTTGTTTGCTCTGTGAAAAAGTGCAGAAGGCTGAAGGATGGAAGTATAACTCCTCAAATGAGTAAGGAGCAGACGGAGAGCAAAGGGAGAAGAACAGAAGTGACAAAAACCACATAGGTGAGGGATCACTGCTAGCATAATGAAACCTTACTTAGTAAAGATGAAACAGTACAATTCATGTGTTTTAAGTGGGTATAATTAGTCCCTCTCCAGAAAATGAAGTACTTAAGCTGATATTTTGCACTCTGCCTTATGAAGTTATGTAACTTTTACCAACCTTTGAAATACTGATTGTGAATGAGTCAGTGTTTCTCAAGGGCTTTGGTCAGCTGTTCCCATTTACTGGTCTGGAATCTCACTTTTATCACCCAGTCTGTCTGAGTTTCCCCTCATGTGTTCAAAACCAAGTTAATGTCAGTATACCAAGAAACTGTCATAGTATCATCAAGGTTGGAAATGCACTGTGATAGATGCTATTTAAATATAAGGGGGGACCGAGTTACCTGCTTTTGCAGATCTGTGGTTGAATTGTTTTCCTGCTACAGTACGGTTCATTAGGACTGTGATTTCTTGTCACAGCACTTTTACAACCCTAGTATAAATGCAGATTTATCATCAAAAGGGTGGGTTTTGCTGCAAGAAAGGGAGTATATTGATGCAAGCTCCCTTCCTTTATCTGCACTGTTCCCCAGGATGAGTGGTGTTTGCACCACCTGAGCTCAGCAGTGAAGTTGCCTGTTAACCTGGTCAGCTCTTCCTCTTGCTGACCCAACCTCAGCACAGCTTTGTGAACCTTTCTGAAGAGGCACTGCAGTCTAGAGGGCACCTGCTTGAAAAGGAACATCAGTGGGCCGGCCGGACACAGACACCGTATTGTTGGGAAGGGGAGGGAATTTGTCTCACAGGGCTGGTCTCAGCATCCTCCAGCTGTGCCAGAGGGAGAGCCTGGGAACGACTGTGTTAAAGAGTGGATTCACTTTTACCTCTCCTGTTTCTCCTCTACGGCTTCCACTGCTGTTCCATGGTGATCTCTCGATGGGCAGAGCACCCCCTTTGCTCTGCTCTTGGGCAGGTAGCAAGTTATTCCATAAGCAAGCACCCTCTTTTGCCTGTCCTCCCTCCCACCCCTGGCCCCTTGCCGTGAGCAGGTCGGCTGCAGTGGTCGGAGGCATCCTTAATGAGGTCCCTAGCTGCTCGCTGGGCTGATTTGGTTGTAGTTTTTAATAATGCGAGGTTATTTTGTTAGCGGCTTTACTTTCCAAGTCTTTTCCCCCTTCCAGCACCCCTAGGTACAGCTCTACTGGATCAGTTACCATCTGCTCCAGTGTTTGCATTTAGCCTGCAGGGCCTGTGATCTCAGAAATATTTCCTGTAAATGGGATCTCTCATGCCAGGCCTGTCACACAATAGATATATAATTGGATAAAACCTAAACTGAAAACAACAAACAAAAAGAAGAAAACTACATGTTGTGCCATACACAGCACGTGAGCCGGTCCAAAATGGGATACACTCCTTGTTTATGTCTGAAGCTGCTCTTGTATGTCTTTTTTATTCCCTTTCGCTGTCTAACAAAATCAAATTAATGTAATAATTAAATTCCATGGTGCATTTTTTTTTTCCTACTTACTCTGGAGCAGCTTGTGGTGTGCATGCAGAGCAGCAGTAGTGCCACAGCAAATGCAGTTGCTGGGTTTTGAGTCTTGATCCCGGTGTTGGATACCAGGTAGAGTCCATGTTGAGGTCACAAATCCTTCTCCTCCATGGTTTGGCTGCGTGCAGCATTTCTTGCTGTTTGGGAGGCAGGTTGATGCACAGGCTGGGAACAAGGCTGGGCTCTGGGAGAAACAAACCATGGGCAGGCGATCCCTTGGTCACTGAGAGCAAGGGTGAAGATGGCATCACTGATCCTTGCAAAGGAGAAAGAAATGCAAAATTTCTTTCAGTTCTTTAAACCCATTTTGAAGGCCTCCTGAGCAGGGATACGGGTTTGTGTAAGATGCATGCTGCCCTCTGGGACAGCTCGCCTTTTGGATTTGCCAACCCTTCTCCAAGAAGGTGGAGGTGGTGAAAAATATCTGATGCAATGAATCCACACCTAAACTAAAAAACCCCCTAACTGGTTGTATAAATCAGAAATTGTTCACTGTGATTTTCCCCTTGCTCATACTGTGAATTTTCTTCATCATTGCTGCAAGAACAAACTGTGTGAGTTGTATTTGTGCTGTTATTCTGGTAGTAATGAGCTTACAAATATCTTTTCTGTTTTGTTGGAAACTGCAAATGCTCTACTCTAGTCATAGCTTGCAAAAGCTGCTCAGAAGTGCACTGCAGAACATCAAAAAAGGAATTGAATTCAGCTTCAGTCAAGACCAGTAATTGGTTTTCATACAAAAAACCCCATCCCCAACCAAAAGCCGTTCATTTGTCTCTGGAAGATAAAAAAAAAAAAAAAANNNAAAAAAAAAAAAAAAAAAAGCCCAGAGTTTGGATTTGCTTGCCTTTCCCCTAAAGTAATAACAGTAATCCTAATAATTGGGCAGATTTATAAATTTTCACCAACAGACAGTGTCACAATGTTATACTAACTTTGGTTTATTTATGACAAATGCAGTCTAAAACACCAGAAATATAAACCTTGAATCCTTTTAAATTCCAACATAAAAGGATTACATTTTATCAATATAGCTTATCTCCTAGCACTCTGCCTTTTTTATGAACCCACAAAACATGCATTTTGTCTTCTTTTCTGCTTTTTTTTTTAAACATAGCCAGCAATTTCTGAATCAAGAATACAGTCATAATGCTAGTGCCATTTTTGGCGATAGGCTGTTTTATTGATTTCCACAATGCTGCCATTTCATCAATAACAGCAGAGTACAGGCCCATAAATTCACCCTTCCCAAAAAAAAAGTGGCCTGATCTTTCATAGCAGCTTCCCTTTGCCTTTGAGTTGAACTGTAGGTTTAGTGGTTCAGAAAAAAAATCAGGTTTGATGAGCCTTAAAGAAACAAATAAACCAAGCCAGAAGCAATCAAAAGTACATGCGAGTTCATAAAAAGTGAGCCTTGGTTTCTTTGTCTAGAAGATTAACACTTCCTCAGGAGGGCTGTAATAGGATTGAGCCTTCCCCGAGGTACTTCAAAGACGTGCTCCTGAAGACTTTTACTGAGTAACTTAAAGTATTGCTGGAAGCTTTGCTTCTGCTTTCCTTCTGGTTTCTTTCACTATTTTGAGGAAGATCTGAACTGAGGATCATGTTACTCCTCCTTATTTTTATCCCCCAAACATTTTCCCTCATCTGTATGCAAATTTCGTATCCTTAAAGAAAAAAAAAAGTAAGTTGCGTAACAGTTGGAGATTTTAAAACATAAATATCCATCTCTTTCATGTTACTACTTCAGTACTTTCACATGTCATATTTTTGCATTTAATGCTGTATGGTGAAATACTTTCCTTTCTTTTAATTCAGAGACCTTTTTGTTAGATTCACAGCACTCTTTCTCCAGAACACGCTGTAAGCTTTGATTTCCCAGGCACTTTGTGCAGAGTACTGAGTTCAGCACTTGGTGTTCATCTGTGGTTTAGACATGCTATGTCCGTTTTTTCCAAACTTGAGCTCTCCTCCCCACCTTGGTTCAGATGCTTAGGCCGCTTTCCGTGGTAGTGGAAACATTGAATTCCATCAGACTGGAGGCAGAGAAAACTACTCCCTATAAAATGTTAACTTCTGGCCTGGAGACAGCCACCGTTCTGTGCTTAGAGAAAAGAAAGGAGCTGTATTAGGTGGGAGAAGCCTGTCTTGTGCGTGGGTAGGGATGCTCTACTAGTTTGACTCCATAGCTAATAGATCCTGCCTCCTTGGGTTGGACTGCTTTGAAAAGTGAAGTTGTGGTGACCCAGCAAGTTCCCTAGCTCCAGGGCTATGTGGTGCTCAGATGGGCTCTCTGGTTTTCACTGTGGGTCTTACAGAGACATGAAGAGCCCATGTCCTGCTTAAATGTTTGCAATTGCTGTTTCTGGATCAGACCATGAGTTAATGTGCCTGAAGGCAGGCAGAGAGCAGAGAATTAGGCCCAGGTACGTGCAGGCTTTGGCCAGTTGGCTGAATCACAGGATGAAACTTCCTCTTGATGCCTCTGGGAGACATCAAGTAAAGAATCAGAAAGTCCCCAAGCATCAAGATAGTTTAGTTCTTTTTCTTTCTATGACAAGTTTGGCTCTTGTACTGATTGAAATGAATGGGATTAGACAGGAAACACCATTTATGATTTAATTTCTCACTTCGAATGTGCTGTCAACCTCAGTAATTCTATAGCCAGGATTTCTCATAAAGCATCTTGGTATGCTAGTTAATACATTTAAATCTACTTTAAAAGCCTCTCTCTCTCAAGAGCAAATGGAGCCCTGCTTAGCATTCCTTATCAGCTTGCTTATGGGGGAAAAAAACAGTTGTCCTTGCTGTATTGGCTGGCGAGAGGAGTTGCATTCTTACTCCATGTACTTTACTAATTTGTAATCTTTCACTCTAACTAGCTCGTTTCATGTTCTAGAGATTCAGTTGTTTTAGTATCAGAGTTGACTAATAATGGTGCAGCAGCTCAATTTCGATGACCACAAATAAGCAAGCAAAAGTTGTAGACTAATTCTGGGAGTACGAAGTACCCAAGCAGAAGTTTCCTGCCCACATTCATGTAAGCCCCAGTGAAACAGTCCCCTCTGCCCAGCCTCTGGGCCTGCTTGTCACCTAAGCCATTACCAGGAAACATTAAACAAGCCATGGAAAGTCCCCTTTGCTGGCAATTCTCACATTACTAAGCAGCACACAGGGGCTCCAGCCACAGGATGAATGATCCCAAAGTTTATCAGTATGGCTTCGTGATGGTGGTACTTGTCACTGGGAGGGCATTGAGGGCTTTTTGGAGCTACTGGGTGGGTTGGGACATACTTCTTGTCCTCATGAAAGTGGGGAAGGGGTGGTGGGTACCTGGGGTGGCCCCATGCTGCAGCTGGTGACATTGTCCAGGTGGGACCCGGCGTGCAGCTGTGGCCCGTGCGATGGAGGGGGAATGGACGGCGTGTCACTGACTTCTTTTAAGTCAGGAATGGGCTCCTGGTTTATTGCAGTCCTGTAAATTCTGCCTTTGCTTGCTATAAATTAACCGCCGTATTAAGTGCAAAGTCCAGAAATAAAAGGACATAAATAGTTGCATTTGAAAGCTGTATCATCGTCTGTAGATGTTTAAGTGGGGATTTTATCCGTTAGATTAGAAATACCACTTATCTCATCCTTCTGGATATTTTCACTACCCTTCTAACTTGGAGATAAATATCCCTTAATGGTTTTTTTATGTGTTTTATTTCTTTTTCCATGATGATCAGATCAGTTCTGACTGAAAATGAAGCCAATTATCAAGAACAATAAATAAAAAAGTGCATGTTGCTCCTTCTGCACTGAAAGAAAGAACAGTAAGTTAAGACAAAACAAATTTGGTTGCCAAGTCCAAGTACCAAAGGCAGCAAGGAGAACTCAGGCCCCATCCTAATTAAAGAGATCTAAACACAATGAAAACATATTGTACTGATGTCATATGTTAAAATATTTATAATTGCACAAAAAGGAATTGCAGCCTATTGAAAACATTTACAGAGTTCGCCATTTCTGCAAGCTAAAGGGAAGAGGGACCAAAAGGGACTGGTTTTGTTCAGCTGTGAAAGTTTTGCTCTTCAGGTTTTTCCTGTGAGGTCCAACATTACCTTGCCACTTCCTCTTATCAGTCACTAAGATAAGCGAAGAGCATTGCTGACATTGTATCTGAAGGCAGGAGATGGTATCTGTCAGGAATTGCTGTTTCCCCTGGGCATTGCATTGCAGTTGGCTCTGCTGGAATAATTTCAGCTGCTGCGAAGCCACTTGTTACGGGGCCCTTCATATGGAACCAGGATGCCAGGTTGGGTGTGGGGGGGGCAGGGGCTCCCAAAAGGGCAGGGTGTGGTGGAGGAGAGAAAGGCAGGCACTCTCCTCAGATACATTCACCAGACTCAAGATTTGGCAAAAAGACATACCTTTGCCTGCTTGCCGCAGGGAAGTAGTGGGGGAAAGCTGACGTGTGGGAAGTCACGCTCCCTTTCAGCAAAACCAGAGAGGCAATGGGAAAAGCCACAGCCATATGTGTAGAGATCTTGAAAATGCTGGCAAGTCGGGCTGGACTAGTTTTCTGTAGCGGTGTGTGGCAGGGGTGGTGGGCAGAAGCCACTTGCAATGCTCTGGAAGTCTGCTGGCTAGATGTGAATCCACCTGAGTGCCTTGTGTGAACAAGATTCCCCCGTATGTGTTCCCACAGAAGCCTATTGCAGATGTGCTCACTTAAATACTTTCTGTAGTATAAAAATAGGCTTTTGGCTGCACACCATGTACTCATTGGAGGAGGAACTTTTCAACTGTGGCTTAATGTAATATCTTCCTTGTTTGTGTTTATGTTCCTTGATATTGATTTCCATGTTTTTCTTCCTCACATACTGGCGAGATCCTTTTATAAGTAAATAATGCCAGCATCTTTCTAAGTTTCTCTAGTATTAAAGAGCTTTATGGCAACATATGGAAATATTGAGGCTTCTTACTAAAGATCAGTGAGGAACGTTTATTAGTTAATGATTTTATTAGGAATTCATGTTGCACCAGGAAGGTGATTGGAACTTGAAATATTTAAAGCATCGTTTTAGGGAAATAAGAGTATGAGAGTATAAGAGTATAAGAGTGTAAGTATAAGGGTTTAGCTAGTTAATGTCTACCTATGGTATTTAATATGAAACGAAAAACCAGCTTGTCAATCATACAAGAGAGGAAAAATGTTGCTACCTCTGTGGAATTATTAATGAGCCAAGAAATGCTATTGCATTTCTTTATGACTTTGCTGTAGTTGGAGAAATTGACACTTTTTGTCAGAGAGAGATTGATAGCTCTGCAGGGGTTCAGGAGAGAACAAAAGCAGGTTAGTGGGGGAGTGCTTAAAAGGACATAGATGAGGAAAGATGCCTGTTGTTTTTCTAAGTGGCTGCGGGTCAGGGTGAGGGGATGCAGACAACCCTGTACTTGACCTGGTTTACCCACTAAGGGCGGCTTGAAGGTTAAGTCAATTCCAGGCCAAAATCCATGTCTGTGGGTAATTGTGGGGCTGTCCCCAAGGTGACACACTGGCTGGGGAGTGGAGCAGTGGCTGGAGCATGGTGCCACGTGAAGGTGGCTGCGTGGCTTTCCAGTGGTGTGGAGGCAGTTCAGCCATGGGTGGCTGGAGCCACTGACTCTTGGTTAGCACAACTCACATAATGAGGGCTGGCAGTAAAAGCACAGCAGGGGCAGAAATGACATTGAAAATGACAAAATTTAGCTTAAGTGCCAAGGAAATCTTGCCAGGTTAAAGGCTTTGGGTGTTTAGTATTGCCACCTGAGGGAAGTGAAAGATGGCGAACAGTTAGCAAAACATGAATGTAGATTGCTCTCTTAAAGCCAGACCAAGAAGTGATGACCCCAAAAAGGGATGGATGATGGCTTAAGCCTCCGAGGTACACTCTCTCTACCCCTCACAGCAGTGGTTCCATGTCTGTGGCACGCACATGGCCATGTTACCCCAGTCTAAATAGCACCTGACCCTTTCTTGGTCAGAAGGTTTAGGGATCACTTGATGGCTTTTGTCTTTTTCTCTCGAAACAGTGCACTGCCAAAGCCGTGTGATGGCTTGTTTCTCAGAGCTTCCTGATCCAGGTTTTCTGTCGGTGCTCCTGACAGGGTGGTGCTGGTGCCTGCTTTCCAGGAGGCCAGCCCAGGGCCCCAGCACGGCTCTTGGCTGGAGTAGCGTGGCGGCTTGCCCTGCCCATTGAAGCAGACCTTAGCTTGCCCTTCTGCTGCAGAAGTCTCGGGCTCTGTTCTCTATTTACTCCTACAACAACTCAATTAGTTTGATGGAAATGAGATGTCAAAATGCCCCAGGCTTCAGCGACTTACCCAATGTCACTCAGAAAGCTTTGGCAGGGCGGCTGCCTCCTGAAATCTACGTGCCCTGCAGCAATGGGCCATTTCTCCTCCTCACCTTCAGAGACAGCTCAGCCCAGTGGAAGTCTGAGGCATTCAAGGGACAATTACAAAAAATCGCTTGTTTATTTAACTTTCTAACAATTTAATCAACATCCTATTATTCTAAGGAAGTTTAGATACGGCTCTATTTTTTTTCCTCTTCCTTAATTCAGCTTGACATATGCACTCCTGGGGTCAATCCTTTTACACAAAGCTTCAGCCTTGGCAAGATAAATCTAGACTAACAGAGAGTAAACATATTTATGTGATTTGTTTAATAGTGTATGGACATATTCCTACAATTCAGTGCTTGGCAATTAAGGCTTACTATAAACGTAATTTGACTATAGGGCAAAAACCTCCTCACTTACATTCAAGTACTGCATGTGAGACCTGCCTAGCTGACAGATTACAGAGCAGGTTTTAAAGTGGACATGAAAAGAATGCCAAATTCAGCTTTCCTGGCAATAATTGCCATGGAAAGAAGCTGGATTAGAGCAGCTGGAATAAAAAGTCGAGCACTAAAAGAAAAATGCTAATTACCGGTTTCTCTAATCATGTAAAATAAATGTTTTATGACATTTTAATATGATGCTTTTAGCCTTTCCTACTTTGTCAGTGCCAGCATCCTCTGAGCAGCTCATGGATGCTATAATTATGTGCTCTGAGCGATCAGCTGCATTGTGCCTTACCTGGCTGATTCAAGCTGAGCTGGAGACATCGTATTCTGACTCAGTACTGTACCAACCACAACTGTACCAACCACCACTCACTGGGAGGCAGAAATGAGGACACCAAAACAGAACCTCCTAGCATGTACTACAAGCTTTTGGAAGGGGATTTTTTATGGAAATCAAGCCTTGGGATCCATAGATGGGCCTTTGCATCTGAGATGTTTCAACTTGTTAAGGTATCTGAATGCAGACTCTTGATATAGCAGACTCTTGATATAGCTTATTAAAGATATATGGGCTAGTCATAATGTCTGGATATAAATTTAGACTTCCACAAAGTTTGGGAGCAATAGGATCCCAGCTTTAGGGCCCACCCTGGTCCTTCAGTAAGATGAAAACTCTTCAGGTACTTCTAAAATTAAAATTGCCTGCCATCAGCCCCAATCTGGTTTTGAGAGGGTTGATTATAGATTTATATTTGAAAAGGGTGCACTCATCTACCCTTCCCTTTTCTTAAGGCTTAAAATTTTCTTAAGGCTGTCATTGATTCTCTATTGATGCCTAATTTAGTTGGTGAGATTGGCTTATTTACAGGCTGACTTGGGTGCGCTACTATTGAAATTAAATCTGCACTTTAATTTCCCTCTTAATCTGTTTCTTCATCAGAGAGAACCATTACTTCTTGATAATACTCTGTAAGAAGAAAAGACTGCTGTTTCTGTTTTAGCACTGCACCTCAGAGGTGCAGGGTTTGGACTTAGCATATCTTGGTGAATTGCTAGTTTCCTATATTTATTCAGGTATGTGATTTTTCATAGTATGGGAAAGTAAGGGGAAAATATTCTGATTTGAAGTGGACGGTGCAGACTGTATACAACTGTTTTCTACCCTACCCCCATCAGGATGCGAAACAGCTGGTGTGTCTCTCCAGAGACTAATGTGCTGTCTCTAGTTCCATTTTGCCTTCATAAGCCTCAGGCACTACTCTATAAGTGCACTCTAGGAATTAAATTAGTTTACAAGCTGAGGAATACACTGTTTCTCCTTACTTACAGGTCTCAGGACTGCTACTGTAGGGTTGGGAGGATAATGTGCACGTTGCTGTTGAGAGTAGCATCTTCCCAGGACAGTCATCACGTTGGGCAGGGCAAAGGCAGTCCTGCACCCCATCTGCCCATGTTGCTTCTGCTCCCAGTAACGTTAGCTCACTAGTGAGGTTATCAGGAGATAGTTCAGATAAGCTGTGCCTCCCCTGGTCTGAGCCTTTATCCCTGCCATGGACAAGTTTCTTAATATACCAGTTTTGTTCTTCAAAATCAAATCCATCCATACTTGAAACCAAGTAATTCTGAACTGTCTGTCTGGAAGATGATTGCTTCTGGGACCTAGCTTGTGTTTTCCTGGATAGAAGATGCAGTCACTGTCTCTCTTTGAACCAGTTCAAGTTCCAGCCCCAAAAGTGCTCTAGCTGGCCATAACCAGCTAATGAGAGCAAACCATGCGTTTTTGTTCATGTCAGTAATAGTCTTGTCATTTGTAATTGTTGAAGTGGAGCAGTGGTTTCTCCCCCTTTGGCCAAGCCCCCATTGCCAGGGTGTATGTTTAGGTGTGCTGCTGCAGGGTTTCATTCCTGATGTCCCTGGCATCCTTGTCTGCCTTCCTGCGCTGAGGTCCATCAACATATGCATTTAGTGCCCACCCTCGTTAGCACTGAAATAAACCAGGACTTTTCTCCCGCCCTCGGCTGGGATAAGATTCGACTTTGCAGTGAGACCAAGATAAAATCTGGTCTTCAAAGCTCTCCTGAGGGTCTGCACAATGGAGTAATTGGAAAGTAGGGAAGTATCTTGCTTCATACTGTATTATTCTATTAAAATAAATTTTTTTTACACAATTGGGCCCTTATGTTTCTGAGTGCCGGGTACCTTTAATCTGGCTGGCATCCCCTCTTGGCGGGCTCAGCTGTCCTCCGATTGCTTTCCACCACGCAGCCAGCCCAGCAACTTGTGAAATCAACTGAATGTTGTGCATCCAAAGTTTGTTTTTCTGTTTCTGTGTTTGTTGCTAGGGAGATTTGCTATACCTTGCCTCACGCCCCTCCCAGTGAAACACCAGTCACAGACGTGCTGTGGGTTATAAAGCAAAGCTGCACACCTACAGCGGAGAGCGAGGGCACCGGCCCTGCTGCACGCCGCTGCTGGAAACCCAGCGGTCAAGCAGCAGCGTTCGAATTAGAAAAGCAATTTTTAAACTGCTGCAGAGCATAATTCATGTCATGGTACAGGAATGCTGAAGGCTTTTTGATCTTTGTCATCGTGGACCTAAAGGTGAAGGGCTTTTTTTCGGGGGGGTAGTTTCTTAAATCCCCTGAGAAAAGGTAACTATAACAATAAGGGAGCAGATGTGTGGGAGTAAATGCAGCTGTAACTCAATCCAGACGCTCCTCTGTATGTAGGGACATGAAGGGAATGTTCCAATAAAATTCACGTAATAAAAATCTGAGCCCCCCCCCTTTTTTTTTTTCTTGCTTAAACTTGGATTCACATGTGTAGAATTCCTGTGGACTTTGATGTGGATTGACATTAGCACCGTACAAAACCGGGCTGGGAGAAAGATTTTTAACAGGCATGGGGTATTGGAAGGTAAACGATCTATGGAGACCTGCAAATTTTAAAAGAAAAACACTTTCCCAATTAAAAATAGTTTAGCAAACCAGATATTTAAGTGATGCAATCACCCTAGTAGGATGAACTAGCTGGTCTAGTAGAGTCTCTCAAACTTTCTGAAAGCAGGACTGCCTTTTGTCTCACCTGTTTTCGTGCCACCCTGAAAGGCATGCAGAAGCAGTTCAGCTCCTGGGGGAAAGGAGAGCAGAGGGAGGGGGAGCTGTAGTCTCTGGCTGGAGGTGCCTCCCCCCAGCCCAGGGGGAAGAGCTGCTGCCAGTGACTGCAGGAGGTGAGCGGTGCTCTGCCCTAGGTAAAGGCTCCCCATTTGTAGCTGGTCGCTGCTCACTCTGCTCTGCTCTCTAACTCCAAGTTTAAACTCAACTAAATGAAGTTTCTCGTGGTTGTTGCTGCCCTCTGACACTTGCCACCCCCTCACTTCTCTTTGAGTTGCCCGGGATCAGGATCAGCAGTGTGGGCAGCTCTTTCTTCTAAGAGAAAAGAACGGGCAGAGCGGCAGGGTAAGCCATCCACTCCTCCTTGTTTTCCTGTAGTTCAGATAGCTCTGTACTGAATTAATTTTTTTACCAGACAACTTCCATTGCACAGTAGTGTATTTTGTTCTTGCCCTGTGCACGCTTCCGAACGCAGGCAGTACCAGACATTTCAGCGCGGCCAAAAGCGCCTTCCATCTGCCTCCCAGCAGCTGAAATCCTCTTTGTATACAAAAACAATTTCATTGAATGCACACAAACCACGTTTGCGCTCGGGATGGAGCAGGAACACTGTGTCGTTGTCCCAGCGGGACATCTGTAGTGCCTCGCTTCTTCCCGTCGTGTGATGTGGTTCCCGTGCCCCCTGCACCCATCTCCCTCCTCGGCTGGGGAGGGCAGCAGCCTCACCACGAGACTTGGCTGCCTGGGTCTGATTAGCCTGCTCGGCCATGACTCCCGACATGTGGGCTTGTGAGGGTGCCAGCGGTCACGGATTGTCTGCAGGCCACGGCACCAGCCAAGCAGGCAGGACTGGGAGCATTTGCTGAGATGCTGGGTACCCATATAAGGCTCTTCTATGAGTCTGACTCTGACACAAGACTATTTAGTTAGTCCAAACTCCATCAGGCATCAGTTCGCATGACAATTTATCAAAGAAGTGTTTAATGATTCCTACATGAAAAAAATGGTGAGCTCTCTGAAACACTGGCTTTTTGTAGATTTTCTGAGAGAGATATACATATTTCTACTCCATATAGCTGTTGGTTTAACATTATTATTATTATTATTATTTATTAATAATAATAATAAGAGGAGGAGGAGGGGGAGGATGTTCAGTTTAAAGGAATAACTTGGGGCTTACTCAGCTCCTGTCTTACAGCTGTCTTTAGTGGGTGATGTCAGGAACTGAGAGAAATACAGTTGTTATTGCCTTGTTTGCAATTGTTTGGCCTTCTAACCATTTAAATATTTAGTTGTTACACTACTTGCAGAGGAAAATTCCAGTTCTTGTCCAAAGCTACTTGGGAAGTATATATGTACATAGATTATCTCCCTGGTGTCTTAACTGTAAATATGTAGCTATATCTATCTCACTGTAGCTGGAAAAACTTTGCTGAAAGACTTTTTCATGTAGCAGACTACAAGTTATTCTTTCTTATTTCTTTGGAAGATGTAACCTGGAATGGCTGATGTGCCATAATGCTCTTCTGCTTCTGTTCTCTGTGTTGAGTGCTTGGTGCCCCTCACTACTCTGTGACAGGGAGATGCAGCTGTCCAGGAGAAACAGGACACAGCAAAGACTGTTTTGCATAGAACTGCTTTGTTCAAAACTGTCCTGCCAGACACATCCCCCTTGAGCACCCACAGGTGATGTTCTGCAATGCTGAGCATCCTTTTACACCCTTTTCTTAGGCACTGGGTGCTGCAGCTGAGGACGGTCTAAGACAGCATTCAAGGATGCTCCAAACATGCTGCTCTCTCTGCTCTATGCACCAGGCTAGGAAACCCAGGTCTTTCTGTGGTGTGTTTTGATCACAGACTTTCCCACTTTGAGGAAATTTTTTACTATGCATAGCCTGATTCTACCATTGAAAATTTACTCAGTGTGGTCGGTGGAAATGTCGAGGCTTCTCTGGGTATAAAATGCCAGCTCTTACCCTGCAGGGGCTGGCACATGCCCACAGTTGGGCTCCGTTTCCCCTGTGCCCAGCACACAAAGGCTGCCATGCAGCCGCCTCCCGAGGCACAGACGCAGCCTTTATGTACCTAAGGAGGCCCAGGAACCCAGAACGATTCAAATCCCACAGTTCAATGTCTAGCTGGCAAGGGGTGAAGTTGTTTTACATGCACTTTGCACAGATGGAAATGAGTATGGAATCGGTAGGAGGGTGCCAAAGGGGAAGCTGTAGACACAGTTTGTTAGTCTCTCTTCTTTTATCTTGCCAGCCTTAGTGTGGTTACAGCTTTACACTGGAGACAAATGAAGAGGAGATATTAGGGCTTGCTTTTTCAAGCCTCGGATTGAGTTTTCAAATCCTCTCTGCCTATGGTTCTTAAGTTCTGGATCATTTGCCAGATACCTCAGGGAAACGTGGTGACCCCATCTCTGACTGCATCCTGGGGTGGGGACATCACTGCTCTCCTGTTGAGCATGGCAGCACAGTGCTGGCAGCAAAGCTGTGGTTCTCACTCTCCCTATGGATACGAGGGATGCAGTCCATTATTTCAGGAGCCTTCAGGAAGCAGCTGCCCACCTGAGTGGCCAGTGTCCCACCAGAGGGGACAATGCCAGTGGGTCACAGGGGGGATGGACTGCGCCACAGGTGTATCCCAAGAGCACCCTGTGCCACCAAGGTGGTCTCATGGACTGTTGCCACTGCAGACTGCAGCCTGAGCAGTGGAAAAAAAAAAAAAAAANAAAAAAAAAAAAAAGGAAAAAGAAAAGAAAAGAGGATGTTCAGAGATCATCTGTAGATGTTCTTGTGCCACCCATGGACTGTACTGGAAAAAAGAAACTTTTTTTCTTAAAGAATGAAAAGGGGAAGATCGGGCTATTGAAATCTAATCAGTGCAGAATTTATTTAATAATAGCAGTATCATTCATTGTGGTTTTATAACTTTAATGACTAATGATAGGTGACAGGAAAGCACCACGATTGCATCAGGATTTCCTTGCTAATCAACCTTGCTGTACCTGAGGCACAAAGAAACTGAACACTGGATGGGGAGAGAAGGGTGGGAGGAAAGGAAAAGGGGAGAAAATAGAAAGTAAAGGCAAGATAAAGCATGAGATAAAGATACTGAGAAAGAAACGAGATTAGTTCCATGGTCTGTACCAACTAAACTTTAGCAATGTTTCCACAACTCTGTGTTTTAGCAATATAAAGCCAGACAGTTTAGTTTTTTGGTTTAGTGTTTGTAGCCACAAGAATGTGTATTATTTCCTTCTTACCCACAGTGTACTCAGAGTCATCCATCCAATACAGAAGTTAATCCCAAATAATCTTGTCACCCAGAATAGGGAAAGTGCTTTCAGTTTTATCACCCTTTATTCACTTTCTACTTACATACATACTTCAGTAAAATTTGTGTTACAATGTTTTGGGGTTTATCACCCTCTCCTTGCTGCATTTTTAGAGAAATATCTTCCTTAGCAGTAAATTATGCTTACTGACATATTATACTTACATAGTAAGTATACATATACTTTTCTGTTATGGCATAGTTCACAAACCCGGCATTGGAACGAACATGCAGAGAAAGAGTTAATTCACTGTAAGGTAAAATGTAATATAATCTCTTCTCTATATTTCAGAACTTAAGCAGAGGCAGGTCCCCTGTATTTTTAACTGTTTATATAGAGAAGATATTATGAGGTTAGGAGTTGGTGGAAAGATGCGTAGTTATATTCAGGCTCACCCGTAACTACTGGCCCTGCCCATACACCTGGCAGGGGAATTGTTCCATTATTATTATCAGTAATGCAGTAATTTGATGCTGTTGTCAATAAAGTTGTCCATATAACTCAACAGGAGCAGTTCCCAGAGCTTTGATCTTTTCCTTACTGTATGTGTCACATCAGGTCACATCCAGAAGCTTTGCTTTGCAGCTGAACAATGTAAGACCTGACTGCTTAAAGCAAGGAAACTGCACTTTGGGGCAGAGGGGAAAAGTCCATCTGTGACCTCTACGCATCCACTAAGTCCATTTTTGCTCAGAGGTTTTAAAATATGTTTTTTAGGGAAACAGATTTAACAAAGAAAAACACCTCTGTTCCCCGCTTATGAAATCAAAGAATGAACAGTGCAGTTGTGCAAGTGCACGAATTACATGCAACTTCACAGGCAGGAGGTCATCATTTCCCAGCTGCCAGCCCTAAAACCCTGAAGTTTTCTGTGGCAAAGCAGTAACATATGGTGCAGAATGCCCAGGCTTTCAGTTTTAGTCGCTGTGTTTTTCTTCATGTAGGCTTTAAAACACTTGAGTAAAAATCCCCAAGCTTTGCAGAACCTCCCTAAAACCTGTTGGTAACAGTTTGGCATAAAACAGGGAGAATTTTTTACCCTGGGGATTGCCCATAAGAGTGAAATCAGTCATGAAATAGAAACTCACCAGTTTGAATTTGAGGCACTCTATCTGTTGGTTTGCCTGAGGCACTTGTCACTGTGGGAGCAAAGATGCTTTATCTGTCTGTAGGTCTGCTCAGATAAGCCTCTTGGGTTTTGAAGGCCTTTTGGGCTGCCATGTACGTTGGCAGCATTGCCAAATCTTCCTTGCAAGGGCTGAGTCTCACCCTAACTGATGTCCTTAAGACCTCTGCTTCTAGAGCTGGCTGCCGAGAAGTTTCTCGGTTTTGGAGGAGTCTTCTGAAAGCTCAACACCAGTGCAGCCTAAAAGACTCAAAACCAGAGGCTCCACAAACCCCTTGGAATTACATTTTTTCCAAAACCCAACATGTTATTTTTAAGTTGATGGCTTGGAAGGGGTTTGGTCACATGGGAATTCATTGGGGAGTCTCCCCGAGAGGGGAAACTCTATGTCATCTCTGCAGATAATTCCTGCAGCTAGATCTGTACTGAGATCCACCATCTTCTTTGGAATTGGACATTAAAAGTAAAGTGAGCAACAGGTACAGAAGCAGCAGAGATTTGTGTCCAGATGTAACATCAAAGTGGGCTTGACCCAGGAGCTCTATGTTATTTCAGGCAAGATTGGGTCTTAAAGCAGCACACATTTGAGAAGGAACCCATCTGCCACATGACTGGCAAGAAAACACGAAAGTAACTTCAGCCCTTCCTAAAACATATGTACAAAGCTAAAACTACAGGCAAAGGTGTGCTGGCTGCAGTTTGATTATGTGTTTGCATTGTCTTCCTCACCATCTCAACTGAGAGAATTTATTTCAATTGTGTGGTGTGCCTGACAAAGTAGTAGTTTCTTCTTGAAGCATTTTCTGTTGAAACATTGTGGCTCTTTTGTTTGTTTTCTGTCAGGAGAAACTGTTGAGATTATGAAAATTAAGCATTTGGTATTTTTGTAATTCCTGTCAAAGAATACTAGATAAAACTCTTCTGTTACTAGCCTTAGAGCCTTAGCATTACAAAGTTTATTAAGTATTTTGTAGAGATGATGATGCTTTTCTGCACAGGATGGATTTGAGGTATCTGAAAGTTAGACATCCAACAGACAGACACTTTCAAAAGATGATTCATCTGGTCCTAAAATAGGTGGTGCAAAATGAGATGAATCATCCAGGGAGCAAATCTACATGAACACTTTGTTTAGACTTGCAGTTTTAAGGCAGCTCAAGCAAGGTATAAAATACATCTCACCCTCCTTTTCTTGACTTCTCTGGGTGGCTTCATGGTCTTAGCAGAGACCTGACTGCACGGGCTCTGCCAGTGTCACGCTTTGTCACTGGGTTTATCCCTGCCTGCAAACACAAGAGCTGTGTTTATCCCTGCCTGCAAAATGGGCCCAATTCTATTTCCATAACCAGCAGATGACGTATGAGTGACAGAATCCACAAGCACTTAAAAAACATCTTTGGATTCTCAGGCTAAACAGATAATATAAAAAGCCAAGGAGGATTACCATGACCTGGAAGACTACCCATTTATCTAATGGCAACAAAAATTATAATGACGGCAATTTTCATCTCTTTCTCCATTGTGGGAGAAAAGGGCTGTAAGATTTTCCTATTTCTCATTCCACTGCTATATTTAAGAATAATTAAAGCCATTCTGGCTAAGGGTGATATAATGCATATATTCAGAAGCAGGCTTTCAGTTTAATTTTTCCAGCTGGTGGGCCTGTTAGCCCATTTATTTGACTGTTCTTCACACGTTGACTGAAATAGGTAATTGCTCTGTTCCCCCTGAGATTTCACGTCCATTTTTTTCAGGCATGAAAGATATTAGGCTGTGTGTATTTTAAATTCAAATACAGTCTAGGATAGATTTATGTCCTTAAACGCTATGCAGATCTAGCTATAATTCATTTCATATAGAACTGGAAAATGGATTAAAACAAGAGTGCTAGACAAGAAAATCCAGAGTCTTATCTGATGAGGCTGGAGTCCATTAATCCTCACTCCTTGAAGTGACAGCAGTATCTCCCTTCATTTTTATGTTCATTTCACATTTTTATCTTAATGTGAATGCAGGGTTGATTTGTTTGTTTGTTCTTAGATTTTTCAGTGTTTCTTTAATGGATTGCTGTGGGATTGTGGATAAGATACCAAAGGGGTGTAAATCAGGATGTCTCTGCTGAATGTGGTGGGGTTGTGAGCAGTCGGCCTTGCAGAGTGGGTTGTGCAGACCCTCACCTCGACACGAACAGGCACCAAATATTTTTAATAGTCAAAGGCTGTGGACTGGTTATATTCAGAGCTGGACCTGTGCCAGTGAAAGGTTGCTAAAGGAAAGGAGCAGCAAGAATTTTAAGATTCAATAGCTCATAAATCACCAGGGATAGAAACACATGCTGTATCCCACGGGAACACTGGGATTATATTGTTGTACCACTATCCAAACAATGTTCTAGCTCCATACTATCTGAGGATACTAACCTTATATAAATAAAAGTCTTTATTCATGTATATATATAGATAATACTTGTCATCTTAATTCAAATTTCAACATGCTTTTGCTGTCGATTGTGTCAGGAACTATCAGACATAACAACCACGTTCTTCATACAGTCCAGAAACTCAGCATTCAGGATCTGCAAAGCAGGGGTGGCTAGTCCAAGGAAATTTTAGCTACTGGGCTGATAAAATCATTTTGGATTTAAACAGGAGGGAGGAGATAGAAGGGGAGGATTCAAGGTGCTATTTAGTATCAAACGTGACTGAAGTACCTGATTTTCTCAGATAAAACTCCTGCTTGCAGGATGTGTTAGGTTTCCTGAAATGGAAGTGGAGAAAGGGAGTGATGTGGCAAAAATTTCTGAATTGATATGCAGATGGTTTCCTAGGTTTGTTTGGTTTTCACCAGCTGTTCTTGGATTACTAGTGTTGTATTTTTCATTTCCTAACAAGAAAGAATGGCATTTTCAGGTAAGAGGAAATCTTAATGGCCAAGCATTGCACAGTGTATAATATACACATGTGTATTTCCCCTAAGGCAAGTTTAATGTCTTCTCCATTTTTGACAAGCTGCAAACTCCATGACTTCTCTTCAGTTTATCCTAGTGGAGTGTAGTTTTCTGCGTAATAAAATAGGGTTGCACTTACATTAAGTCCTTTGTTCCAGATTATTTATCTTGAACTTTGGAAATGATTGAACTAAACCCAAGTCCTTGCATTACTTTTAAACGTGTGGGTGTTGCTCAGAAGCCTATTTCTTATTATTACTACTTAGGTAGTTTGCCCTGCTATTAGTCGAAATACAATCCAGAAGAATGGTATGTCACTGTGTATTACAGTTGTCTTTCACAGGTACCTTAAAATTGTTTGATATTTTGTAGCTTTTTGAGGAACTGGGTTAAAGTTTTCTTACCTATTTGCAGCTGCAAAAACCCCAGTTTGGCTTCTTGCTGTTTGGGAAAACATTCCAATATGTCACCATCTGGGAAAAGCATGAAATGCTGGCTGAGGCCTGGAACCCATTGATTTCATAGATATCTTGTCCTCCAAATATTTTTCCCATAAACATGAAGTTGCATCACATGTTCTGTTTTTTCCTTCTCCATCCCCCTCCCTTTCCATCCAAGTACTTGCAATGGAGCAATGGAAATAAAAACTTAATTAAACCCCCTTCTCCCACAGACACTTTATTTGGGTTACAGAGCTCGACTGGAGCATTTTCTTATCTTTTAGGGCCACTATTGTCATTGATAATGAGCAGATAAAACAGATATGAGAAATTATGAACTACATCTTTTCCAGTGCACTTAATAGGAGAGGTTGTCTTAATCCCATACCCTTCTGGGGCAAGACTTTAGGACTTAATACCAGGAGAAATCATAATCCACAATTTAATATGGCTATCATCTGGTTTTAGCTGTCTGTGAAGAAGATTAAATTCCAGATGGTAGAAGTTATAATCCAAGCCTGTTATGATCACCAAAATGAACCAAATAACCAAATGCAAAATGGTCTCACCAGAATTATTTGTTCAGGAGCTTATCTGCTGTAGCTGCCATAAGATATGCAAAATATCAGCAGTGTATGGGAAAGGATTCGGCCAATGGTGACCCCAGCAGAGACAGCTGCTGTTAGGCAACCTACTGGATAAGATGAAAGCATGTCCTAAATCATCACTGCAGACCTTTCAGTCCCCTTTCTACTGTCTGTGAGCCATACATCCCTTTCTCGTGTACATCAACCTTTGAAGAGGAGGAGGGAAGGAATGAGGAGAATGGTAAGGGAGGGTATGTGAAATAAATGCAATGAAGAAGTGCCCTGCAGTGATGTTCCTTGGTCACACTTAAAGAACTTGTTACTTAACTGTCAGGTTCTGCTGGAGGCTCCCAAGAAAACACCAGAACCAGGGGAGAACTCATTTTCCAGCCTTGGTGATGTATGGGGCTCATCTGGCTGCATCATCCTGAGATGAAAGTGGGGATGGTAAAAATGCCATCCACGCCCATAGGTACCCTTGGTTTCCATCCCCAAGGCCTTGCAGTCAGACAGAGATTTGGCAGACGTGCTTTTAAGTTGTGCTAAGATTTGTAGGGTCAACAAACGCTGCCATCTAATCAGTGGTTCTTGCACTGCTTCCCTAGGAAATTGGACTGTGACATCCCTCTGAAATCGCATAGGTCAATTGTGAAAAGTAGGTAAGAGGAGCAGTTTACATTTTAATGGGCACTGCCAGCAGAATTCATGCTGAATTATTCATTTGGAAGCGATGTATGAAATGAGTAACACAACACACTTCTTTGGGGTCATTGAGGGAAAGATTTCTTAAAACATAGCTCAGAAGCTGCATTTCGGAGAGATGTTAACAACGATGCAGGATGCCCACATGTGTGTCAAATGCATGATAATACTCCCCATTATCAGTGGCTTCCCTGCACAGAAAAAAGCATAGCGTGTCTTCATGCAGATAAGCAGACCTATTTCCATTTTTATTGAGGAAGAAATTGAGTTGCACGGAGGCAAAATGACTTATCTGTGATTGTCCTTAATGGGAGACGGACAGGGCACAAAAGCAGGTTCCCCCCTTCCCAGCTTATCTCCTGTGTGCCCCAATTTCTCCAGTCATTCCAAAATATTGCCTCCCAGTCAGCTGCAGAGATTTCCCAGTAAACAAAGTTACTTCATGTAGTCACATGCAGGATCCCTAAAGGATTTATTTTTTTAAAGGCTATGATTTATAATAGCCCCTTTTCAAGAGCTAGCTGTGCTTAGGTGAGGTTAAATGAACGATTATTCTGAAGTCCTGTTTTCAGTGCAGGCTCTCCGGATGGTTGCTGATTTTGTTCCATTTAAAGCATTTTGTGGCATGAACTCACTTTGTTTCTGCCCACATCACTGCATTCCTGGGATGTTTTTCACAGGCCTTAGCAAGATCATCTGACAGCAACTAGTGAGGTCAATGAACTTTATACACAATTAAACACTTGAAGCTGGGAGAATTAATTGTTATTTTTTTCCCCTGCAAAGTTAGGGAAGGATACACGGTACGTTATAGTCTGTAACAGAGTCGATGTTATGTGTGGTAATCAAGCTAGTTTCACATGATTTAATGCTGAACAGAGTCAGAAAATGATTGCATCCTTTACATGGGCCTCACAGAGCAGTCACCACCCACACTGTTTATTCAGACTCGGAGCTCTGCCATTCACTGTTCAAGCCAGAGGAGGAAAAGAATCCCTTCGTGAATGCTCTTGAAGCCATGTATTCTCAGCGCAAAGTGGAGCTGGGGGGAGGAATCCAAATAAGGTCTTCCCAATTGCCGCAGTTGTACAGAGGTGAGATTTTCTTCGATCCTCCAGTGCCACACTAAAGGAAGGATTATTTGGAGCTGGTGATAGGGGGGCGAATCAAACTAAGAGTTTGTTGATGCCACTAAAATTTCCAGAGACAGCTGGGTAGCTCTTCTTCTCCCAGCTTTCCCATCTCTTACTACCTGAACAAAGAGGTAAAGTTAGCTCCTCTGCTCTGTGCAAAATTGGTAGGGTTTGCTGAAAAGCGATGTGGTGGTGTGGATTTTGTTCAGCTTGTTTCTTTCCAGAGTGGAAAGTTTTTCTGCTGTCTTATGCCTTAACTTTTTTGGTAAGAGAAGAGTTTGGGAAACACTTTGCTCCCTCATGCCTACCCATCTGTTACAAAGGAAGTTCTAACCAGTAAAGGTTGTGAGTGAGTATGCAAGACATCTATGACAGCCTAGTAAAATTTTATATGCATCCAGTGATAGTGGTTTTACTCCTTCTGTAGCTAAACTTATCTCATCAGGAAGGCTTTTGCTACTCTTCCATTGATATTTTCCCTTTTACAGTTCTTCACATTTCTTCTGCGTAATCCCATTCCTTTTAAAAAGGGATTCCTCACTTCCCCAGGCACTTATATCTGCAAGTTTCTACAGATCTAAGCCACTCTTTTAAATTTATATCTGCAAGTTTCTGAGGTTATAGAAGTGCCAAGAGCATATCATCAGTTAGTCTGGAGACATAAACTAGAACACCACCAACACCACCACCCCCATTAATTTTATGCAGCATTTAAACTTCTCATGTTAAGTGCTGGCTAATCTGAGTGGCAAGCATGAACTGTTTGGTTCCTCATCTGAAACTGGTTCTGTGATGTTCTCTATCTAACTCATACTTTTGGGTCCATGAGCAGGAGATTTTGTTGGTCCTCAACCCATCCTTTAGCTGCTCATCTGTTAGATGGCTGTTCATTCCACTCTGATTTGTTTCGAATAAGAGAAGTACTCCCTTGCTTAGTAAACTTCTTATGATAAGAATTTTGTCATATATAGTGATGCAGCATTAGACTGGTAACTTCATGTTTTCTTAATGCCTTGCAATTTTTCAAGACCCACTTGGTTTGTGTATTCCTTTGGCTGGAATAATTTTATTCCAAGCCCAGGTATCTCATCCATTTTTCCATTTAAGAACTGATCATGAGATGTGCAATAGCTGCGTCCACGTGCTTTTGTTCTTCTTGCCAAACTCTTGCTTCATAAATTAGAGCTTAGCCACAGTAAACCCAGGGATATGGAGTGTCCTCCAGGTTGCCGTCTAAAAATACCTAGGGCATTTTTCCAGTCCACCAATATCTAATAAGATGGATTTGCTTGTTGTAGTTAAACATCATGGGTGAAATTCTTCTTGGAGGAGTTTAAACGGAGCACTCACTGACTTTAGGTGGTGCAGATCGGGGAATAAAACTTGTCCAAAGTGTCTCCCGTTGGGAGCTTATGGAGCATTGTGAGCTTACAGAGAGCACAGTGACTATTTTAGTCATTGTTTTCCTTGTTACTCAAAGCACTTAATTAAGGCAATGCCTGGAGGGAAAGAAAGATAATTATCCTCAAACAGAAACCCCTTTAGATATAGTAAGGGTTATTGAAACAGTATTTATATTTCCAGCACAAGGCTGCTTTCCACTTGCCTTTGAGATGTGACAGAAATGTTCCTCTCCTCCCGCCAGTGAATACGTTGCTAACACAAAATTCATTGGTACCGGAATTATACTTCTATTTCCACACTGGGTCAGTTGAGTACTTTTAACCTGTGTTTGCCTCATTCCTCTGCAGCCTGAAAATTGCAGTATGTAATATTTTGGCTTGGTCAGCCTAGGTCAAACAGCCAATTGCGCCTTCATTCCAGGCCTATATACTTTGATAACAGGTGCCCCTCCAAATCAGCTGGCTTGAGAGAAGTAAAACTATTATTTGGTTTATGAAGTGAGTGAACTTGATGTAGGAGTCCCTGTGGGATTAAATATCTTTATAGATACAGAAAAATCATGTTTGATATGGAAAAGTGAGTCACCCAATGGTTTTGGTTTTTTCCTAGTCATCACTGGAGTCTTTGCACTTTCTTCCCAGAGCTGTCAGCATTATGGGGTCAGAGAGGAGTGCATGAAATCTTTGCCCAACTCAAGCTGATCAGGATAGTAATTAGTAACTAAGCAGTTCAGTGGTGCCCAGAGCCCATTTAGATCATGGTACAAACTACTGAATAGCTCCTCAGGGCAGCTCCTTGAGCCAGCTCTGCCCCTGGGCAATGGGCAGGCACTGCTGGGCTGAGCTTGCACATCCTGCTTTTACGCAGCCCCTGTCCTGCCTATAACTGCGTTTTAGTTTCTGTCCTCTGTGGTCACAGCTCTGTTAACTCCCTTGAGGGCTCAGGGAGCTAGGAAACTGATTTTTCTCTTACTTTCTGCTTATCACAGGCCCTGCCCCACTGGTATTTGCATGTCCTGCACTACTCTCTACCGCTAAGATACAGGCAGTTGTCATTTTACAGCTGATACTGCCCAGAATTATAAATGCAAATAAATTCAAGGAAGATCTCAGCAATTGCTCTGAGGCTTTGGTACAGCCAGTGGCCACCTTACTCTGCAAAGAGTCTCTTACCTATTACTTTTGAAGTATTGAGACAGTTTTCAATTCTGCTGGATTTCTTGCTGAATCCTGGCACTCACCTAACAATGGAGGCCAGAAACTGTCCGGCTGTGATCACCTGAAGCCTCTTCTGACAGATAGGATTTATTTGACTTCCCTTTGTCAGCTGGAAAATAAAGTCCTTGCAGGCTGGGACTGAGACTGGGGCTTGTTCATGGTAACACACAGTCCCTTGACTCCTGAGAAGCGCTGCCCCTAAGTGCTTCAGTGAAGGTGCTCTTTGCCGTCACCTGCATGACAGCAGGATTAAACCTAGACTGAATTCAAGTCTTTCAAGTCATCTAGAAAGCTCTGTTTTGCTCTTAAAATGTTAGAATGTGCTAACAGAGCCTCAGCTGAGGCTGTCTACCTTCTGATTCCCACCTTCAAGCAGATGCCTTCAAGAAGACTGTGCTGGGACAAGACCCATGTGTCCTTTGCCTCCTCCCCCTGGTTTCTTTAGAAAGGGTCAGACACATGTAAGCCTGGAGAAATGCAGGATGTGCCCCACAAGTCTCTTCTGAGGACAGTCTGTGTTTCTGGAACCCAGGTTTGGGTTGTATTTTGCAGGTGCAGCACTGTTAACTCCTATTGCTTCTTGACTATCTGAAACTGTGAAAAAAAAATCCCTCAGAAGTAATGTTGTTGGCAGTTTATCATGTAGAATAATAGAATCATAGAATGTTAAGGGGTTGGAACGGACCTTAAAAATCATCTAGTCCCAACCCTGCTGCCATGGGCAGGGACACCCCCCACCAGATCAGGTTGCTCAAGGCCTTGTCCAGCCTGGCTTTTAACACTGCCAGGATTGGGGTATCCACAACCTCCTGGGCGGCCTGTTCCAGTGACTCACCACCCTCACAGCCAAGAATTTCTTCTTAATATTTAACCTAATTTTTCCCTCTTTCAATCTGCACCCATTACTCCTTGTCCTATCCCTACAGTTCCTGATGAAGGGTTCCTCTCCAGCTTCCCTGTAGGCCCCATTCAGGTACTTGAAAGCTGCTATGAGGTCTCCATGCAGCCTTCTCTTCTTCAGGCTGAACAGCCCCAGCTCAGACTGTCTTCATAGGGAAGGGGCTCCAGTCCTCTCATCAGCTTTGCGTCCCTCCCACAGTTCCATGTCCTTTTATGCTGGGGACCCCAGAGCTGGATGCAGCACTCCAGGTGAGATGGCACCAGAGCAGAGGAGGAGAATCACCTCCTTTGACCTGCTGGCCGTGCCCCTTTGGATGCAGCCCAGGGTTCCATTGGCTTTCTGGGCTGGGAATGCACACTGCCAGCTCATGTTGAGTTTTCATCAGCCATCACTCCCAAGTCCTTCTCCTCAGGGCTGCTCCCAAACACTTCTCTGCCCAGCCTGTGGGTGTTCCTGGGGCTGCCCTGACCCATGTGCAGGACCCTTGGCTTTGTTAAGCTTCAGGAGGTTTGCACAAGCCCAGCTCTCCAGCCTGTCCAGTCCCTCTGGATGCCATCCCTCTCCTCCAGCATGTTGACCACCCCACCCAGCTTGGTGTTGTCAGGGAACTTGCTGAGGGTGCCCTTGATCCCACTGTCCACGTCACCAATAGGGTATTGAACAGTATTGTCCCAGGGCTGACTCCTGAGGGACACCACTGGTCTCCCTGTGGACAATGAGTCAGTGACCACAACACTTTGTGTGCAGCCGTCCAGTTCTTTATCCTCAAGTGGTCCATCCATCAAATCCATGGCTCCAGTTTGGAGGCAAAGATAACCTGCAAGACCCTGTCAAAGGCTTTGTGTAGGCACAGATAGATGATGTCAGTTCCTCTGCACCATCCACCACTGCTGCAGCCCCGTAGCAGAAGGTCACCAAATTTGTCAGGCATGATTTCCCTTTGTGAAGCCACATTGGCTGTCACCAACCACATCTTTATTTTCCATGTGCCTCAGTCTAGTTTCCAGGAGAATCTGCTCTATGATCAGGCATAGGAAAACATCTCCATGATCTGTTTTGTTGTCCCATTCCATGAGCCTTGCCTTTCTCTCCCTCAGGACAGAAGCTGCTTCGCCAAATATTTTTTTGTAGCTGCACAGCTACGGATACCAGTTTTGGATGCCAACACACTGTAAGAGCTATTCATTCTTCTCCATTGGAAAAATCAAGTGAGCCTGAAGTGTCCCTGCCAACCTGGCAGTGCTGGTGAGGTGGGACATACCATGAAGCTCAGACAAGCAGTAGCTTGTGGAGTTCACTAGTCCCACAGGTTCCTGCCAAGGGTTAACTGTGGGCATTTTTAAAGTGTGTTTCTGAATCGGGATGCTTGCTTGTTTTGGAGACTGATTTATTTCCTCCTGTACGTGTTTGGGATCAGAGCACTTGTTTCCTCTGACTCCTGATGCCTCTGTGGTCTCTGGACTGCAGTTCTATGAGGAAGGGATGCTTAGTTTGCTGAGAAGCTGGCACACTAAGGCTTCTTGGCATCACCATAGCCCAGAAGATCAATAATAATAAATAGTGGAGACATTTCAGATGCCTTAAATCAAACAGTCATATGGAAAAATAGTTTGTGTTCGCCATGGCTGTAATGTGTATGCCTTATAGGTGAGTCAGGAGATTGTGCTAGGAGTCCAAATGCTAGATGTGCGTCTCAAAATCCTTGCTTTTGGATGGCAGAAGCTGGGGAGTGGAGGTGAAGGTGGGATTCAAGCCCCTTAATTCTATATAAATATAGCTCTGTGGTTTAATGTGCACAGCAGTAGCTCTGTGGTTTATCATTTACTGAGAACTATGCTTTTCTAAGAAAATGCTCTCTTCCTGGTGCATATCTAAGCCAAGGCCTCCGCTGTCATTTCGTAAACTGTAAGGATTACTCTTTAAAATAGCTGTTTGGTAGCAATAAGGCCAAACAATTGCCCGATTCACGCTGCAGGTGAGTTTAACAGAAATCATATTGACTAAAGCTAGTCTGAGCAAGACAGCAGTGTTGCATTTGAATATTTGCCAAGAAAAACCTGTAAGTTCCTAAAACTGGCTACAAGGACAAGGGATTAGCCTGTCCTTCCAAGTCTGTAAATAAGGTCCTCAGACACTTTTTCCACTTGGGAACATGAATACTGACTGTTTATATTTTTTAAAGACAAAAATTGAAAAATCCCATGATTTTGTAGATAGCAAAAAAGTCAGCTTTGCAGTTGCTCAACTACCAGCATGTGGGTAGTCTGATGTTCTTTTCTCATCAGGAATGCATTGTGATACTGCTGTTCCTTGCAGTGAAAGGTCACTGCACTTTTAATTTCTATTCGCTGTTTGTATTTTTCTAATAAATCACACCCTCTGATAAACCAAATGACTGGAACCACGGAGCAAACGAAACTTTGAAACAAACCCTTTCCTGTCACACGTGTATATCCTGAATTTCCAAAAAAAGGTGACTTTTCAGTGAAGTAGCCAGCTATTGGGAGGCAGGCTAGATTAGAAAAAAAAAGGGTGCATTCTGCATAGCTGTGTGACTTGAGCTGCCAAGAGTATTTTGTGGTGCTTGTTTGTAAGCACAGATATTTAGTTTCAGAATTAGTACAAGACCCGAGTAGTTGACAAACCAAACTGTTATGACTACATCCACAATGCAGAAATATATTCAAGTGCAAGTTCCAAAAAGTATAACTTGATATTTATGATGCTGATAAAAAGCATCATCTGCTGTATCTGTTCAGGAAAGACCAAAACCGCTGCTTTGTTGCTGTGTTTTATGCAATGCAACTCCCATGAAATGCTTTCATGTAATCGATTATTGGTAGAGGGTCCTTTATTCTCTTTTCTTTCCTCTGTCCCTTCCTTAAAAAGAAAAGCAGTCTGAGTTTTATAGCTAAGGGATTGCTTGCTTTCAAATAATGGGTGTTGAACTGGTGGAAAACTGGAACAAGGTGGGATTGAATCAGACTCAGAACTTCATTTTGTCTCTGCTGGGCTGCGGAGTGGGACAGAGCTTGGGTGCGGGAGGGACTGTGTCCAGGCTGGAGCTCCCTGGCTCGGAGCTGCTTGGCCTCACCTCTCCCTGTCATTCCCCTGCTGCTTAAGAAAATATTTCCATTTGTTCTCTCCAGGTACTTTATGGCAGTGTGACGTGGCCAGAGAATTCAGTCCTCCCTCTGTGAGAGAGGCAGGACATATGTCCTTTATTTCAATCGCTCACTGCTTCTGGTATTGAGCAGGCAGTCTCAGCTCTGGCATCTCTGAACTTTTGAGTACTTGCCTTTGCAAGTTAAGGGTTTGTTTGGTTGAAGAGGGTTTTTTTAGAAGTCCTGTTGCTGTAACTTATGGGTAATTTTTTCCCTTAATGAAAAGAAGAGGAAAAGAGAAGACATATGCTTTGTTTTGCAGATTCAGTTGAGATACAAAGGGTGCGTTGTTCTGACCTTCCCAGCATGCTGGTAAATTTTTTATGTTGGCAAAAAGGGCCTGGACCTCAGAAGTCCTGAACACTTCTGGTTTCCCATACAAGAGCTGGGGCCTGCAGTGCGAGCCAGAACAAAGTCTGAGAGCTGTGGTTGGCAGAGTGAGCGTGCGCAGGCAGCCTGCGGGACAGAGAATTTTCTTGGGGTGGCAGAGGAGCTTCCCAGCATAGCTTCCCCTCTCCCTTGAGCATTGCTGCCCACTAGGGAATTGGATAGAGATCTATAGGAAATGCTTGAGGCTCTGCAAGTGCCATTTGTGGGCATCTGACTTTCTCTGCTGTGCTGAATGTGTCCCCAGCAAGTTGCCTGCCTCACCTCACGTGCTGCAGCACTAGACACGGTGCTGCTGCACCTGGCTCTAAAGCTGTCAGGAAGATGCCTGGTTCTGATTTAGTGTCCCAGAACCATGCATATGTCATGAGCAAGTTTGGTGCAGCAGAGAGCTGCCTCCATGAGTTGGTGGGAAATCTGCATTGCAGCCAGAATTCCTGGTAACTTTGGGGGGTCCCAGGAGGTCTGGAAGGATCCAAGCAGCTGAGCACAGCTGTGCTCAGGGTAGTGGGGGTTGAGCTCCTTTGCAGCACTGACCCTCAGCTAGTAAGGCCTAAGACAGGATGATCGGACAAAGGTGGCCCAAATATTATGTTCATTTTCTCCTTGCAGTTTTTTTTCTGGCAGCTAAAATGATTCCCTGAAGCAAGAAGTGTCATTTCAAACAGAGCAATTGTGAGTGCACAGATGCATCACTGGAGTTCAGAGGCAGACTCCTACGTCTGATGGGCAAAAGATTGTAGCTGCGATTCACTTACAGGAGGGAAGGGCCCCATCCTCACTCATGGGGTTTGTTCCCTTGATCAGAGGCATCTGGTTAAACTGCTGCTTTGCACTTTGCCTATTGTTCGAAGTTTCAGAGGGAAGAAAACCTCTCTGCAGAAGATGCACAGCAGAGCTTGCTGCTGTTTAACCCCGTGTGTCAGTCAAGTATTGTAAGAGAAAAGGATAAACTTTACTTCCTCTGGTGGGATGTTTTCATACACTTTGTGCTCATTCAGGGGAACAACTTGCTTTTTAGTTTTATGTGGAACCAACTTTTACCATGAAATGTTTCACCTACATCCTTCCTCTCTCCCTTTGGGGTACACCCCTGCACACCCAGGATTGGAGTTTTGGCTGCAGCAGCAGGAATGCTGCAGGCTTGCCCTGGAACCTGTCCTGTCTTTGCCTTCTGCAGGATCCTCTGTGAGGAGAGCCCCACTTTTGCCTCCCATGGGAAATGCTGACAGGGCCATTGCAGCTAGCAAGGCCTGGGGTGCCTCTGCCTTCCCCCACTCTTTCCCTCGGGCCACTGTGATTCCTGGTCCCTACCCACTGCCCCAGGAGGGATGACACAGGCGCTTCTGCTCCCTCCTGCCCCATCTCAGTGGTGGGCAGAGCATGAGCCCAAACAGAGGTATCTCCATCAAGGCAAAGGACCGCCGAGAGCCGGGTAAGGGCTGGGGCGGAGGTAACCATAGATGGCTCTGATTCATTTGGCTTCCTGTCTCTCTCTAAGAAAAGGATGTAAATAGCCAGAGGCAGGGGATTCCAGTGAAAAGCGCCGTGCGATGCTGTGCTGTGCTGTGCCAGCTGTGGCCCTCGGCCTCACGGAAAGCCGGTAGTGGTGAAAGCTGGGGTTCTCAGAAGTGGGGGAGGCGCGGGCTGCTGCGGCGCCGCATCGCCCCATCGCATCAGAGAGGCTTCCTGCAGACCGAGGAGATCGTGGAAGGAAGAAAGAACCTCTGCAGCGCCCGTGACCTCGCCCCTGACGGCAGGAGGGGAGCGCTCTCGCCTCTGTGCCCTGAGCAGCTGTGGTGCTGCCCTCGCAGCCGGGCAGGCATGCCTGTGCTTTGGCCAGCCCCCGGCGTGGGAGAGGTCCCAAAGGATTGATGGCTGGAACCACAGTGACATTTTTTCATGGGAACTTCATGTCTAGGGGCCACTGGCAGGGTAGTGTGGGCATGTTTTGTGTCCATACTTCGTGCTCATAGCCATGCCCGTGAGTGTTGAACATCTGCCTCCTAATAGAAACACAGGCTGTCATCACCAGTGTTTTCTGTGTTGCCAGTGCAATAGCAAATTGCAATGATCTTACAGAGGGAGGTTCACACACCAGCATTCTGCTACCATAGGAAGGCTGCTATCACTCTGGTCTTGAGGGCATTCTCTGGATGGTATCCTGAGTCCAGTTGTGCTTGAGACACTTGGCAGCGAGGCAGTGAGCTCCATATCCACAGCTGATGCCACACATCAGCCTTACAGTCATCAGCTGGCTAGAGACACACCACCAGTAATGCCTTCACCCATCTGGCTCCATAACTCTTTTTCTCAAGGCTGTTTCCTTGCACTCAGAAGGAGAATGAAGAGGCAATCCAAGCAAAGATGGCACAAAGGGGTTTCAGTTTTGTAGCACCAGCAAGTGTGTGCCTTTAATTGATATAACACTGTCAAAGGACTTGAGGGGCATCAGGCACCTACTGCCCACTGGCAGCCAACAGATGTGGATATTCACCACTGGCTTAGCTGTGATGGTAATCTCTGTATAAATCCAACATCCCAGTACTGTTTGGATGAGGAGGCAGGGAGGATGGCTCACAACATGGTGCTGGAATTGCCTATTTGGTGTCCAGCTCCATGCTCTTGTGTCAGGGAAAGCATCACTTTAACCAATTGTCTTTAAGGCTGTTACAAACATGTTCCTCTTGAGTGAAGACAGGCTGAGACAGCTGGGGTTGTTCCATCTAGAAAAGAGAAGGCTCTGGGGAGACCTTATAGCACCTTCCGCTACCTAAAAGGGGCCTGCAAGAAAACTGGAGAGAGACTTTTTACAATCACATGTAGGGATAGGACAGAGGGTGATGGATAGATATGAGGAAGAAATTCTTTACTGTAAGGGTGGTGAGGCACTGGTACAGGTTCCATCCCTGGAAGTGTTCAAGGCCAGGCTGGATGCAGCTTTGAACAATCTGGTCTGGTGGAAGGTGTTCTTACTTGTGGCAGGGGGTTGTAACTGGGTGATCTTTAAGGCCTCTTCCAACCCAAACCACTCTATGATTCTGTGGTTCCATATGTAAAAGATGCAAAAAGTACAAAAGCTGGGGGCAGAACTGAGGCCCAAGGCAGTAATCTGGTGCAGAGTTTGAGGGTTTTTTTTGGAGTGCAGCTTTCTGAGACAAGGTTGCAGTGACAAAGTTTGCGTCACTTTTGGAACCTGAATGTGGTTCATATAGGACAGTTATATACAGCTCTTCTTATTTAGAAGTAGCTGTGTATATAAGTGGAACTCAAAGAATTAATTTCTCTTCTATTTTATGTACCATAAGCCTAAACATTTTCTTTGTCAATGGCGAAGTTGCAAACAGGAGAAGATGAGAAACACAGTGTTTTTTACAGGGAGCAGTAACCTAATAAGAAATACGTTCAAGGCACAGAAAAAAACAGGCGCAGATAAGGATGAACTAACTACATCTTCTGAGTGAGTGTGCTTACTTCTTCTAAGTGGGGATGCTTCAAGGTTACAGATAAACCTGTTCACACATAATGAAATAATCAATGCAACAGATACTAGAAACCCCCCCCAAAAATTTCACACACAGATCGGTTATTTAGGAATACATTTGCTAGTAGCAGACAAAGTTAATCAAAGTGATTTCTTTTCCTCACCATCTTATCTTCACTTCCCTGCCAATGCAGTCCATTCCCTTTCAGACTGCTCAAAATGGATTCTGCTGCCTTCCTGTAAGGAATTCAAGCTCCACCTGTATTTAATTAGATATTGGATAACCTGGGTTGTTGTATTACGAACATCTAGGCCAAAAGTCTAGAAAAACTAATCAGTCCTAGGTCAAAGAGCAATAGTTCCAATTTTAAGCCAAGTGATAAAAGGTATGGAGAAAGACAACCTGAAAAATACAGGAAAATTGTTTAAAAAAACAAATTAACTAAACCCTATTGCTTGTATCTACTGGCTTGTAACATATTTGTGATTACATAAAGTAACAAACATATAAAATTATCTTTCTCAAAGACACGTGAAAATTAATAATTTTTACCAGAGGTTCTTTTACATTCCCTTCTTGCAGTTCTACAGGACATTTTAGATACTTAAGGTAAATCCTACTTGCAATAGCAAAGGATAACGAAATTATTTTCCTTTAAATGCTCTGGCTGGTTTCTGAATAAAGGAGAGAAAGCACAGTGTGCACACCTGTCAAGGGACTGCTCCAGTGATAAGACAGCATTTCTGTGGGCTAAGGTATGTACCACACAGGGAATGTGGGGATCTGCAGTTTGCTGCGAGCCCAGTGATGGCTAGTGGGACAGGCAGGGTTTGTAGCAGCAGTGGTATCTTTATAACATTCCTACCCCGCTGGATGGTGGCAGGGAACAGATGCACTTTTGGGCAGCCATTCTCTTTTGCCATTCATGCTGGATCTTGCATGAATGAGAGGGTTCCTGAGTGAGGGCATCTGCTGCTCCATCATGGGGATTGTTCCTCCATCTCCCTCAACAAATTAGCTGTGAGATGTGGAAACTACAGCAGGAGGGGCTTGCTGCATTTTCTCCTCAGGATATTCAAACCCACAGTGTTGAGTTTGAAATGAAGTGAAATAGTGGGCTGCAATCCCTTTGGGCTGGGAATGATCCCCAGTCTTCCCATATCCCTGCAGCACGGGGTGAGCCCAGACCCCCTGGATTAGATCAGAGAAGTAGTTTTGGTAGGACGAGGAAAGCACAGGCCTCTGGGTTATATTTTTTTCTTTGAAGGAAAGTAAGTGTTTCCAAATGTAAGTGTCTGAACTCCCTGAGGACAGAGACATTGCTCTGCAATCCCGAGTTAACCCCACACTTTGGCCTTGGGGCAAGGGCATGGTTTGTCTCCCACATTTTCTCTGGTTTAGCTCATCGCTTAGCCAACTGATTTCCACTAAGACTTTTCCTAAATGTTTAAAACTCCCTCTGCTCCAAGCAGAGAAACCCCAGCCCCACACATGGGTTTGGCCATACTCAAAAGCCAGCTGCTTGCAAGGCTTGAGGCTGTCGTGAATAAGGTTCTCCCAAGGCAAGGTGGGTAGGCATATGTAGTGCCAGGGGCTGATTAGAAAGCCTGTGGCTTTGGCACTCTCTGCTTGGATATGTGAAGATATCCTTAGCTGAAAGAAATCTTTCTCAGGATCTCCATGCCACAGGATTTTGTTTTACTACCTGCAGGCCCAGCGCAACCCATGCCTTGTCTACAGCTGATGAGCCTTGAATCTCATTGCAAAACCTTTCAGTCTTCAGATGCCAAAATACATTACTCTTTCCCCCTGCCCGCCCTAAGATTACAGCAGCCCAGTGAGGGTACCCTTCCTCCTGTAACACCCACCAGGCTCTCTCTCCTTGCAGAGCTGTCACTATTGACAGTCTGTGGCTGAACTCTCTTGCCTTTGATTTTTTTCTCTTTAGAAAGGGGCTCAGCTCTAATGACAGACACTCTGGTGGCCACAAATGCCCTCATCTGCTGACCAAGAGCTCTTCTGTTGTGCGTACGCTGCTCCTTAAGAACTTGTGGTCTCCTTTCACTGCAAAGGCTCAGTGAGTCAGCAAAGTTCCTTGGAGTGCTCATTTGCCTTCACAAAGAGCTTTGTAAATACTGGACTTTGTTTCTTGCAAAACAGCCAAGTAAAAGTTATCTGTTTATGATGTGATACCTGCAGTTGTATCTAAATACTTCGCAGCTTGCGTGTGTTAGGGCTGGCACAGTTCCTCAGCCACCACACCAAGCCCAGTGCAGCTTTGCATGCCCTTCTGCCTTGAGATGAAGAGCGGGTGTTACATTGCCACCTGCAACCTGGCTGGGAAATGAGCTTGCCAGAGGGTAGTTAAAGTTGTTTCTGATCTGTGGAAAAGAGTAAGAGTCTCGTTAGATCTGCAGAACTTAGGGACACAATTGCTATTAACTCACCTAGCCTACTTGCCTGTGTGCCATGCATAAGTTTCATTCACACGTTCATTTGCTAAGCCTGAAAGATTTTATATTGCAGTGTTTGGAGCCACAAAGGGAGGGGAAAATGGAGCATCCCCAGATGGGCCTAGAAATATATTCCAGATGATCGGTGCAGATGATGGAGCATAGTGATAGGCTTGTCTCCCAGATCATTTTTGTCATTCTCTCTCGAGCTTTCCCCTGTGTCTCCGAGCTGTGGAACCTTTCCAATCCATGCTGTGCCATTCCTGTGTGGGGCTGTGATGTGCAGGTTCCAAGCTACCTATGGGTCTGGAAATACCAGAGAAAGTCAGGACAGACAAACACAATATTGCACGGTGCTGTGTTACCCCAAAAGTCTCTTGCATGGCTCCCAAATGTGGTGCTTCCCCATGGCTAAGTAAGCCTTTCATGCACCTTTCACTGTCTTGGGACCATGGAAGAAGGCATTCAGCTTTTCACACCAGGTTCCTGTGGTGATTTCTAATCCCTAATTGGATATGTCTTTTTGGTTTTCCTTCATGTTTTATACTTGTGTTAACACTGCTTCTGTATGATCTTTAGTATAAATGCCTTTCTATATAGACTAGTAGTTTTAGGCTTTTTTTGTCGTGAATTTGCCTGTGGAACAGTGGCTGTCTTTTTATAAAAACATTTTTTTTTGTCAATTATTTCTGTTGCTAATTTTTGTTGCCCCTCAGTTATGCTAATACGTCAGGTTTGGGGATACTGACGCATTTAAATTTATTTCATACATTTCCGTGGTTGATGTTTGATTCTACTTGACCCTAATATGGTCATCATTATGCACAGCCACCTGCTAATTCTTCAATTTGTAAACTTTTTTTTACATTTTGTCTGTCTGAATGAGGTCAGTACTCATCTCAAGTGTGCTGGGTGCATGACCGTCTAAGGTATTTTTTGAATGACCACATGAGATCTCCAGCAAATATCTCTGAGGCTGAAGTCACCAATGATGGTAATTCCTCTCTCTACACATTACAAACAGATGGTTGAGGAGATGTTCCATTCACTGGTAAAATTTGTTCTGTAACAGATGCCTGCCAGCTGCCATTCCCTGTCCTGCTGCATGATTTTATAGAGCTAATGAGATTAGAAACTGTTGAAATTGATTTTTGCTTCTAAATACAGCAGATCTGATTCTGAAAATGTAGGGAGGGCTCTGTCTCAGGTGGTGCAAGCTGGCTCAACTCCAGTGAAAAGTCAGTGGAGCTGAACCACTCCGCATCAGCCACGGTGCTGCCTTGAAGAGCAGCTCTCTTAAATGAAAGCGGCAGCATTAAAAAACCAACAACAAAGAGAAGTTTCCCATGTAGAACAACAGCACAAAAGTGGGACAAAGGGAGAGTTTGGGGCAGTTTAAAAAAACTACCCTTGGCTCATACCAGCAGTTCAAGACTGCTGATACATCTTGAAAAATGCCTTTCAGTGGAAACTCCAGTACATCAGATAGTTCATTGCTCAGCCTCAGTGCCATGGCAGAAGGTTGTTTTTCAGCCTTCGAACTTGCTTGCTCATGAATCAACACTTCCCACCTGTAGCCAGTGGGGCTGAAGCCATGAAACCTACCAGGCTGAAATCCTTCTGCTGATAAAAATCTGGATTGAACTCAGCATGAAGCTGTGGAAAAATGCAGATGTGTATTTTGAGACTCCATGGTCAGGCTTTGAACAATCAGATGAGTATTAAGAGGGAAAAAAAAAAAGGCAGTAGTTTAAAAATAACAGATCTACTGCGTGGCAGCCATAAAAGGAGATTTTAAGGAAAGGAATAGAAAATCGTGCCAGACAAACGCATTAGGAACAGCAGTTGATATGGCATGTACTAATGACAACATATATATCCCCCTTCTCTCCAAGAGATGTGAGAACCTTACAGGATCAGCCAGAGCACACTGTTTAAACTCCACTAGTACAACATTCACCACATCTTCTTACCACTGCAGGCTTTTGCTGAACACTGCTACTGTTGCTTATGCCTCCAGACAAAATTTAAACTCGAGTCAAAGCTGTAAGCAGTTCTTAATTGAGCAATCCAACTTAAAACATTACAGGCTGTTTGAAAGCCTCTGTGACCCGACAGATTTGAATACTGAAAAACATGACATCAGAATGACCTTTCCTTCTGCACTGTTCTCACAGCTCCTTTCTTCTCAATAGATACTTGAATCTCTGCTGTCTTCCTAGCCTTATTNATCCATCCATCCATCCGTCCATCCCACTAGGACTTCTAATTGCAGGGGCATTTATTCCCTCTCCTCTGTTTTGTAATGGGATGATAAGACAGTGCCAGGTCTCAGCAGCATCCCCCAGCTATCCAGGCACCACTGTGGGCTTCCCAAACACCCTCATTCCCAGAGAACAGAACTCTGAGGTCAGTCCTGGTTTGAGCTAACTGACAAAAGAGTTTGGGCCTGCCATCACCACCCCACAAACCCAGCCCATCTTAAATCACAGCCTGCTGCATACATCAAAAGTGTTTTGTGAAGAGCACAGCTGCTCCTCTGTAATTGTTCTACATGGAGCAGGTCATCAGCTGTTTATGAGCTTTCCTTCTGTTTTTAATTTTTTTTTAAATCAAAAAAAACCCACAGTATGAAGTAATGTTAGAAATAGAAAGTCTCATCCTCCTCCCCTAATTATAGAAAGACAAGCCTTGTTAGGCTACATGTGACTTTCAGTGTCAGCTCCTCACCTGGGAGTTGGAGTGGGTTTCCTACAAGTTACAGCAATTTGATTCAGCAAAACCTGAAATTAAACGCCTAATTTTCTGTGAATCCACAGGATGATATTTGAATTACTGAGCTTTTGTCAAGGTGACTTTGAAAGCCGTCTTCCTTTCCCCAGCAATGAGGTCTCTGTGCATGGCATACAGCTGTGATGATCCCTGGAGAGTTTTGTCCAAGCCAAGAAATTAAGAGCCCTGTCTAATGGGGTCACCGGCTGCTAATGAAGTTGCACATTCATAAACTACAGCTACAGCTCTCAAGGGAAACTCCCCGTCATCCCTGCTTCGGGAGATGCAGTTTGTCTGTGTCACAGGAGCTCGCAGGACCTGTGAGAGCTGCTGGAGGCAATCTGCTGTGTGGGCTTTATTTTTAACCCCACCTCCCCAACCCCTAAGCAGGTTCTTCTTTCATTCCCAAATTGAATTGAACAGAGTTTTAATTTTGGTGCCTGTATCAATTTGTCAGCAGTAGTCAAATGAGAGAGGAGTTATTCAGGTTTTTTCCTCCTGTGGAGGATCAAACAACAAATCTGTATAAGGAATTCCTAATGGGGAAGCCTAAAAGGAAGATTATGAATTTTCAAAGCCGTGGCCTTGTAAACCAAGCGTCTCTGCAGACATCATGGAACAAGAGCTCATTAGGAGTAATCATCTAAAACCTGACTGAAATCTCTGTAGCTTTTCTGGCTTACACCAGATGCAGATCTGATCCATTCACCTAGTTTTAAGTCCAGAGACACGTTCTTGTGGTAGAGACATAATTTCCTCTACATGCTGTAATCACTGCTCTGCACTGTGACAAGCAAATGTTTATTGGGCTTTGCAGGCCTCAGCAAGAACTTACAGCACATTTCTTTATGGCATTTGTTTTGCTATACATGATGTATATTTTGGTGAGTTTGCTGGTGCTTTATTTGATGCTCAAGATCAATCATTTCTGAAACACAAGCGTGACATCTTGGGAAAACTAACTTCCATTCACTCAGTACTAATCTATCATGTTGACTTTATTTCTGTCACAGCATACCAAGAGCAAACAACTTCCTACTACTCTGTGCTTTTCAGCTAAATGCCTTTTCCAAAAGGTTAGGGAAATGCTTGTGTCATGGAAAAAACAGAGTCCAGCTACGCAGAAAATAAAGAGGTGCAGTGGATCAGGCTTAATTGAGCACTTAACAGGCTCAGACTAGCCTGAGCTTACATTAACTGAGCCACTGAACCCATCCAAACTGAACAGATGCAGAGCGTTGGTCTGTGCAGTTAAGATACACTTTAGCATGAGGCTCTTTATCTGCAGGTGGTAGCACATAACCACCTGGACAGCCCCCTGGAAATGACGCCCACCATGGGCAGGGGAGAGGGGCATTTTGCACCTGCACAAGGCAAGCTGCTCTCAGGGTATCTGCAGACAATATCCCCCTCTGCCTCTCTCAAGATGCAGCTAAGTTGTTCTTTGTGCTTTTTTTTTTCCCCCCTCAAGTCTTTGTCCTGTGAAAGAGGTGTTGGGGCATGTTCTCAGGAGTTCAGGTGGCTTGGAGGCAGAAGGGCTAAGTGGCTCACTTTGTCCTTTCTACAAGGCCTTCTCTCTCACACAGTTTCTGATGTCTCACTACTGCGATGCTACTTCTTCCTTTCTAAGGAGCCGGTGTGTCAGCATGGGAATTGCCCCACAAATCCCCACCTGACTGGAAACAGTGCTTCTCAAGCTGAAAATAGTGCTTCTCAAGCTGTGAGTTAGTTTTTGCTAACTAGACACTGTCACAGCTGTTGGTCATTCTGCAGTATTTTCTGCTAGACTTTATTTTTGAGCTGGGGAAAAACCCCAGTGCTGTACACACTGTTAGCTCAGACAGGCGATAATGTGCCTGCCTAAGGTGATCAAAAAGGCAATTGGTATCATTACTGTGCCTGCAGATAATTTAGGATTCATTAAAGTAAATGTTCAGGGGGGGAAAATGCATGATTGCAGTTTAACATCATGGTATTACGGCATCCCTGGCTCTAGCAGGCACATCAGGAACATTGTAGCTCAGCATTTTCTGGATTGTAGGGATCTATCTGTTGGCTTAGGCTTTGCAAAAATGTAAGTGGTATTTACAATTGCACTTGGCAACGAGCTGCTTTTTTCTGATACAAATCCAAATGCTAGGGTTATAATTACTGTGAATGTTGCATCCTGCAATCTGGAAGCATAAGCAACATGCATTGGTCTGGTCTTCACAAAGAAATTGTTGAGGGCTGCAGTGGCCATCCCTGAGGAATCTTCCCATGGCCCTGAATTATGTAGTAAGCCCACATCTATGTAATCTGCTCTCGATACTGTTTCATTTTGCCTGCAATAACTGTATTAGACACCACTGCAGATTGACTCTGCAGGCTCATGTTGGTCCAGACATCAGATCTGGGATCCATCATCTTTCAGAGACTAATTTTAAATACTTTAAACAAAATGGAAGACCTTCAGTAGAGAAGATACGCACTTGAAAATAGATGCTCTTTTATAGAGTAGTCTTTCAGGTCATGTTATACTCCTTGTAGTGATCAAGGGAGAGAACAGACCTCGATTTTTGGGAGTAGTAGCATAAGGAGAGGGGTTGCCTAAGTTTGGGGCTGGCATGGGTAAGATGACAGCTAAGATAGGAATCACTTTGTGGGCCTGCTGTATGCTATTGGCATTGAAGGGTTCCCTGTTGCCAGCTGCCAAGAGGTAAATCGGCATAAGGGATGGATGATGGACACCTCACAGGCCAAAACAGCACTTGAAATCTTCGGGACTCAGCGGATGAAAACTGAAGCTAAAACCACAGCTGAAAGTTTGGGCCAGGCTATAAATAAAGTACCTGAGTAAATTGAGGAGAAATTGTTTTTAAAGGAACAGAGGGAGAGACCCATGTACATGCCTTGCACTTAATGTTGGGATGTAGCTTGGTTGAGGTTTTTTTCTGGTGGGTAATAGAGTGTGTGCTCACAAAAAATACATTTGAATAAATATGAATGCTAGACAATGTTAATGGGATGGGGTTTTTTTCCCCATAAGCAATTTGATAAGTTTTTCTGTAAAATTTGGTAAACAACAGTCTGTGTTATTGGTTAATTTCCTATGCCAAACACTGTCTTACAGACATATAGTCACAGAAAAGTAAGATAGTCTTACACAAGACACAGGTAAGCTCACAGTCTTTATTTTATCTATAAGGGAAAAGTCCCCTGAAAACTAAACAGATCTCAAAATACTCTTCTCTAGGTTATGGTTTTGCACTGTATTATGAATTTGACACAGCAGAAAATTTTTCAACTAAGGATAGAGGGGGTTTTATACAGACAGACTTACTCTTTCTGTCCTGTGTCCCTACACGTGTCTTTATATATATGTCATTTAGAGAAGAAAAAGATGAACTATACCCTCTTCGCTGAACTATACCCTAGTTGGCAAAGACTAACTCTCAGCTTGAGAAACATTATTTTCAGCTTGAGAACTTAGCTTTGTAATGAACTCAAACTAAAGTGAACCCAGAGGAAGACTGGCTGTGTGCTCAGCCTCTGCAGGTAGAGTCTCATTTCCAGCTTATTCTATAAACAGACTCTTTTCTTCCATTATTTAAAACTGCTCAGCTGCTTCTCTGCAAGAAAACAGCAAAGGCAACTGAGCGCAGTCTTGGTCACGTAAGTGGCTCTTGTCTCAAAAGCTAGTTCGTATTCAGTGCTGTCCTAGTTTTTCTTTTCTCGATCCCATAAAAGTCCTTTTCAGAGCTGAAGAAATTCCAATTAATGAGCACTGGAATCAGTGCATGAGCAAAAAAAAAAAAATACAGTATTTAGCATACTGCTATAAAATTACAGATAAATATTTACATACCTTTTAATGTCCCTTCACATTCTCTTAAGCTGTTGGGTTTTTCTTTAATCTTCATTTGACCATTTCAAGCATGACTAACATATTTTGAATTATTTTTACACTTCCAACATCTACTCTGTAAAGACAGTGAACATGAAGGTGCAGGTGGCTGAGCTGAGTTCACAAGATTAATTTGCCGAGGAGAACTAGGACTTTCCAACTGTATTTCTGTGCTTGTGTTTCTTAATAAAGCCACCATGTTATCCTGAACTTAGGCTAACTCCATGGTAACAGTGGTGTCGATTAACCATAGTGTCAAACAATCACTCAGCCTGAAGCAGCCAGTGCAGGGATTTTTATTTTCCTTTCCTCTTTATCCAAGCATGCAGAAGGGGGCAGGTTGCTACGTATTCTTGTTACACCTTATCTAAATATATTGATCACTTCCTCCGGACTCTTATCTGTTTGCTCTGCAGTGGCTGTGGTTCATTCACACTGGGATTTCCAGGGAAGCTGAATGGATACAGCCACGTGAGAGGTACCGGTGGGCTGGTTCAGGCCAGGCCACACTGTGCCTGGCTTCTCTTTTGTTTCTTCTGGCCGGTTGTTTGACATCCGCCAGCCTCTCTGTTCATTAAGGCGGCGTGATGAATGGAAGGCAGCCAGTGTAATTGGGGCAGTCAGGGCCACCTGGTTCATAAATATAACAAACATCCACTAGTGCATCTCTTTCAGCACCACATGCATCAGTGAAGTGCAAACTGATAGTGAATGGAAATCATAAACTGATGTGAAGATTCTAGCAGTTCCCAGAGTCATGGTGGCTCCTCTTGGCCCAGCCTTTTTAAGGCCCATAAAAGAACATTTTCAAAGGTGGAGTCCCCCAGTAACAGAGACTACGTTCGTGTAGCATTATTGTTCATGGAGTTTTTACACTGGGATAACTTCATTAGAGTAGATCCTGCACTGCCCCAAGGGTGGGTATACCCAGCCATATGGAATTGAGCTGGTGGTTGCCATGGTGGTTTTTGCGCAATTTGTGCGACGTGTGTGTGGCACAGGTCGGATGGGGAAGGCAGGAGAAGGGTTTCGTGCACCACTGGTAGTCCTTGTGCAGAGAGGGGAGGAAGTTCAGCCCACACGAGACTAAACACCAGCTGATTTAAACACCAACTTTGCACTTACTGCTCTCAGACTATGCCTTCTCCTGAGCTGAGCTGACCAGACCTGACTTGAGCAGGGCTACAGTGGGCAGTGATGTGGAGCCATCTCGAGTTGGAAGCGTGGACATCCCATTAGTGCCCAGGACTGGATAACACTGACTCGTAGATGTGACCTTGGACTCAGCAGTGATCAGTGAAAGCAGTGCTGTGAAAACGGTGTATGGGAACAGCCCTATGCTGGCCAGTGAGGATAATGTCTTTAGCAGACTTTGCGTCATGAAGTGGTTAATGAATTCTTTTGTAGTGAGAGGCTGGATCCAATAAAAAGTTTCTAGGGCAAGTTACCATAGCCTGCCATACTACAGTGTGTCAGGCAGACCCTGGGTTTTTTTCCCTTTTCATTTATTTTTTCTTCCCCTTTTAATTTTAAATTGAGTGCAGCTGACTGCCTCCAATGCTGTTAACAATGGCACTTCTTTCCCTGGAACAATGTAACATTTAAAACAGATAAAAGCTCATGTGGGGCTAATAAAAGTTTGCCCCCATCTTCATTTCTGTAGGACAAGTTCCCTCGTCGTTAACATTTTAAGTAGCCGCTCTATGAATATGAATGTAATTGACTTTTACACACTATTACTCATCAGCGGGTAACTTGGAATAGGCATCACTGGAGAGATGTGCTGAATCTCAAAGAAACTTTGTGGCCCGGCAGCAGGGGAGCAATGCTGTGTGAGATGAATCCTCAGCTGGGACCGGGAAGTCAGTGGGTGAATAACTGGGGGGACCAGAGTGCTGAGCATGGCAGCCCAGCAGCCCCAGTCCAGCAGGAGTAGCAAAATAGAAGGACACCCAGGTGACCCTCTGCAGCTTGTGTGCTCCTTCTGGTGGTTGATGGAGAGAGGCAGCAAGTCAGTGTGTTCCCATTCCAGATTTTCTCTCAGAATTGCTTGTACAGGTTGGGTTAGGGGTCCAAATGAAACCCTCTGAGCACTGATCTTTTGCCCATATCAGGGACAAGGAAAGGCATATCACTTACACACCTTCTTGGATGGAGAGTATATATTGAATACTAACAAAAATCATTATTAGCAACGTTATGATTTTGAAGGTACTATAAAAGTGTAATGTTTTATAAAGGCACTTCAAGGTGACTTCTTTACTGATGAGTTTCTGCATACATATGTGCTTTTACACGATCCATCTAAATTCTCCTTCAATCGGCAAACCAGCTAGTTTTAAAGTAGTCTGTGTGTTGCAGGGACAGGTGTTTTGGTTGTCCTCCCTACAGAACTCAATCCAGAACATTCAAGACTTCCTTTCTGAATCTTCCTTTGCCCATGGTGATCATTGGATTAGGTTCCATGTTGCTTTGTGTATCCATGCATCTTTGTGAGAGGGATTTTTTTTTTTAATGGTTTTAAAGCCTTGATCAGGGCTATGGTGGGAAGGTGCCTCTGTTGCTTTCCTCCACCTCCTCCTATTCTCCTTGTTGCCGGACAGTTCTTGGTTCCCCCTCAGTCGCTGTTGGCTGTAGCTACCAAACCTGCCCAGCTGCAAGGCTGAGCCCCTGCCCTGCCTTTCCCACAAAAAACACACATCAATAACAGGACCAAAGAGTTGGTGCATTATGCACTGTTTATGTTTACAAATTTAGAAATATGATTGCTCCCCGCCAATGTTTACCAATTATATATTCCAGCCAAAGCAGAAATGAGTCATTTTTACATTGCTCATAGAAAATTTAAAAAGGCTTAAACACCCACAAAATTTGCTTACTCTTCAGGTGTAGCCCCCGGAAGGGTGAGGACAGCTTCCGCTGTATTCTGGCTGGAAACATCACTGACATGCCTATTGGGAAGGTGAACAGTCCCAAACCAGTGATGGGTGATGTGCAAAAAAAATATGGAAAAGGCAATGAGGTCAGATCCTGAGGACAACTTAGAAAAAAAGGCTGGGTTGCAAAAAGTGTGCTTGATTTCAGTAAGGCCTTTTCATGACACATTGCCTGGTGACTCTGTGTGGTGTTTGTAGAATTAAGCCAGTCTTTATCCACAAAGATAGGAAGTCAGATCTTTTGATGCACTAGTGGCTGTCAGCAAACTGATACAGATGGTCATTTTATTCAGAGCAACGTGCACAAAAGTATCCCAGAGGTGCAGCTCAAAATACCCGCATTGCTCTCGTGTGTCACTCCCTCTCTTTCCATTAATGCAAAATGACTCACAGCCTTGAAAAGGCAAACATTGATCAAAAGACCGAAGAGTGATTTACTGGTGCAGGATGGGACAAGATGTTGTTTTAGCCCAACAAACAGTAACTGCATTTAGAGGTATTGCCAAGGGAGTCCGAGGCGGTGCTTGCTTACTAAATTGGGTAAAATGCAGGGATTTCACCAAATGCAAATGACAATGAACAATATGTATGACTCAATATATCCGCTATGCTTTCAATGTGCAGTCAGAGGGTGGTATAGCTGACCTTTTAAAGTGATGCTTCTCAAACCACATTGTTATGATTATCAAAGTGTTCATTTTAGAGTACAATATTTGGACCCGCTCCTGTTAATTTTCTCGTATATCACTTGAAGGCTCTTTTCCCCTCTGTTTATAAGAAAAGCACTTCCAGGCAATCCCTAGAGTGTCATACATTTATTTCTATATCTAACCAGGGAGTGAACCTTGCCATCAGTTCTCCGAGGCTTGACACACACCTCTGGAGTACTTCAAGTCACGTATGGAATTAGCTAAAATAAGTTTGATGGTAATTTTGTGAGACCTTCCTGTGTGCCAGAAATAGTCTTCAAGAACAATGTAGGGCAAGAAATATACTCTGCTCTTTAGCCTCAGCTTCCTCCTATCTAAAAGCTGTTGGTGGCATCTCTGGCAGAGAGCAGATCCCAGAATGGCTGCGGGGTGATTCCAATTTTGCAGTACTGTAAGGGAAAGAAAATAATCTGGCATCAGATTTGTAAATTTAAGTGTAGAAAAGACTTAAAAATAATAAAACAATCGCAGCTCACAGTCAGCCCAAGGCCAGCAAGCAGACTGGAACAAGGCCCTCGCAAATCCAAGAGAGGCAGTTTTGCTGGGATGCGTTTCCTCTCCGTCCTCCATCAGCCAAGCCAAAAACTTAACAGGAAGAAAATAAAAAGGAAGCCATACAGAGCAATTTGGCTGTGCAACTGGCTGCACTTATCACAGATAAATATCCTGGACCCAACTTCTCCATGGTGTGGGGACTCAGTGCTGTGCTCAGGGGCTGGGCGAGACGCTGCTGCCGTGACCAGCGATGGCACCAGGCTTCTTCCCATGGCGCTGCTCATCCCTGAGCAGTCACTCCTCTGGCCTGAGGGGTCTGGCACAGGCTGGGCCCACCACAGTTAAAGCACAGCTTTCCTGGAGCATGAGCTGCAATGCTCAGATACCCCATCAGGCGAAGAGTTAAGTACAAAAACATAGCAGAATTTTCTGTTGGGTTGAGGATGCCTTATTTTGATCATGGAGGTCAGACACAGACATGGGAATTCCCCCAAGCTGGTTTATTTGCAGATTTGTTCAGTTTCTTTTTTTCTTTTTCTTTTCTTTTTTTTTTTCGACAAATCAGCCTGTTTTTTATAATAATCTCATCTTGAAACTTGAGAGGAAGGGAATGTATGGGTGAGCAGCTAATATCAGTGAGTTCTGGAAACTCCCTTTTTATGGTCTCTCTCATTTAGCAGCTGTTATGATACTTTCATTGCATTAAAAACTTATTTTACAAGACTGACAATAAATTAACTTCATCTCTTTCAGTAAAACTAGCTTCAGATCACAGTAAGTTTGAGAAAAGAACTACTAAATAATATTAATTTACAGACAACGGGGCTTTGATCTAACATATCGTGAAGATATAAAGCATCGGAAGCGTTACAGTCAGAGAAGGCAAAGCTATTTTCCTTCTTCTTTACTGATTATTCCCCTGGTTCAAATATTATTTGAAGAGTGTATATGTAGGATCTAGTGACTCCTAGATGCAAACATTGGTTTAAAATTAATTTGAAAATATCTCTTTATACGAAGCAATATATTTACTGATTTAAATCATACCCATCTGGACATGTTTATCAAAATCAATCCTTGTCTACTGTAAGCCATTTGCTGCCATTGCCACCCACTGGCCAGAGACAAACAGCCGTCCTGTTACTGACCCAGATCAACAAATATCCTGATTAAACAGACACATCTTCCTACACATCCAACTGCTTCCTATTCAGCATCTTGCCTTTAACACAAAATCTGGCCAGCCTTGTACAAAATTTATTTACTGTTTTTATCTTTAAAACATAAATCATGGTCTGGGAAGGAGGGGGTAGGGGGAGCATGTTTTGCAGACCGTGAACTCTGATCTGATAGTTTCATACTTCTGTCATCTCTTTAAATGTAGTATCTAAAAACTGAAGGATCTCATCCTTTTATGTTTCTGTAAGATGAGATACAGTTTTGGCAGTACACAGTAAAATAATGAAACTGAATTACAGACTGTAGAGAGCCATTTTTCTCACATAGGGGTCAGCAAATATGGTAATACTTTGGATTAAGGATGAAATTACTACAGGACCGTAATAACTAACCTTGATAATCTCTTCTCATTTTCTTAAGAGTAGCTCAAAAAGAAATAATACAGCAATCAAAGCTTAATATTGGAATTCCTCTCTGCTTTAATGAGAGTCCTTTATATATTACGATTTTGTGTGTTATTTTGTCCTAATATTACTAACAATTTTATTAATCATGTCTGTTGTTGGTTGGTTTACCACTTTCCTTCACAAATTATTTTAGGGCCCAATATTTATGCCTTTTGTGAAAAAGTGATACAAAAATTATTCTTCTTAGAGGAGCTGCTCTTCACTTAGGTACCCATGAACAAAAGCTAAATTGGGCACTTGGACTTGTGTTCCCTATGCCTTTCAGTACCATACCAGGTTCATAGCACCAATACTGAGACAGGCTTCTCTACAAACGAAAGGCGAAGAAAGGCGATAATGTTTTGTTCTCTGCATCATTAGTAAGGGGGAAGGAGGAGAAGAACTTAGCAGAACAACTGCATCTTTTGTTTTTAAGTTCTTCAGAACAATTCTGCCAGGCAGCGCGTTTTCCCTCTGTTTCATTTGTCTTTGTTATTTTCCTATCTAATTAAAATTCTGCAGTGCCGTCATGAAATTGTTGTCCGTTTAAGGTCACAAACAGCTTCTGTCCTAATGAAATATGAATTGCATTAGTTAATTGAATTGTGCACTTATTGTGTGTTGTGAATGGACTGAGCACACTTATATTCTTAACATATACTGAGCGTTTTATCAGTTTAAGCAGTGTGTGGACGTAGAAAATGCTGCTATCATTCTTTGCATCACAATAGGGATATTTAATTGGCAATAGATGGGACTAAGAAGTGTTTGTGAAGGACAAGAACTCCAAGATCTCACACAGGCATCTGCTAGCTGGGACGAGATCGGCTCTTCAGTGGTCTGGGGTCAGGGCACAGTCCCAAGCGGAAAACTCGAATAAACCCTTATTATGCACGGTGTCTCTGTGATGTCTGTCAAGAAAGGAAGAACCAAGGGAGAGTAACGAAACATCTGTGGCCTTCTGCAGCAGGAGGCTTTCTGGGTTAAATGAACCTCGTAATTGAAACCCTCAGTGCACAGTCCAGACCGTTCTCTTCCAGGGTCTGCCTGGTCTCTGTGCAGACACTACCCCCACACTCCTGGTAACACAACAAGCTGAGCTCTGGGGTCCTTTTCACAGCTGGGAAGTTTTTTCTTTTAACGGTGGAAAGGTTCACTTTAGAATGTTGAGGACCTGATCAAAGTCAAATGAAAACAAGAGAACTCTTTCTGTTGACCTCAGGGCTGTGGATGAAGCAGGTGCTTACAGGAAGTGCAGGCTCTGGCACTGAGCCTTTACAACGTGTAAGATGGATGTTTTGCATCGGCAACCACTCAGTGGTGTACTCTACTAATGAGCCAGACTATTTTAGAGGATGGTCGTTAGCTGGGAAAACAGTAACAGAGTACTAGATCTAATTTCCTTGCATGGGTCTTGGTTTTTCACTTAGTTCTTCAGATTGTTCAGCATTGTACATATACACACATATATTGTTGTATATATATATATAAATATGTATAATATGCATATGTATATACATATATGTATATCTCCAGTGTTTAGGCATTAGATTTATATACAGGGAAAAGTATCTTTGGATTTTACATAATATTTCTGTAAAGTAGTAAATCTGAATATAGTACCTTCCAGATATTCTTGAACTCAACAGGCGTGGAGTGGTATCTTTTGTTCTGTCAAATAGTGCCTCCCTTAGCTTGAAATGGTACTTCATTCAACAGTAGGCTGAAAGAAAAGATAAGCAGTGTTCAGGTTGAAGAGTTGTGAGAAATTTCTTCTTCTTGTCATTTTCCACTCAAAAACTGAGGAGATCCGCAAATGGAAGTTTCTTTTACTATAGCAAACTAATGCTGAAATATAAAACCACTTAAGATAAACACAGCTAAAAATTGACTTACCACAATACACAGTTCCCAAAAGGAAATACCATGACCCTTTTTACAAGAGAAACAGAGAGAAGAGTGTCTGTGCTTGATCTCAGCAGGCATGGACACCCCCTTTGTGGGGACTTCCCAGCTCTGTGCACATGCAGAGGCACTTGTCATTTCCCACTGTGAGTTATCCTCCCCAGCTGCTGTAGCACTCACCTTCCAGGAACACTTCTCCATGGGCCCCAGACAAGCACTTTGTTACCACCACCCACAGATGATGCACTGAGATACAAAGACGAAATGAAGGATTCTGGTTCAGGTTCGTAGGCAAGGACTTTCCCTGTATGCTCAATAGACGGGAAGAGAGGTTTCATCAGAGGGCAGTGTGGGGGTAGCCACATTAGGTGGCTGCTTCTCTGAATCACCTGGAAGAGTTTCTTTCTCAATCATTGTAATTACTGAACCCAAGGGGACCTGCCTCAGGGTGTAGTCGTTGCACTGCAGAAGTGCTTCGAGCAGATGAGTTTCCTGCACTCCCCAACTGTCCCGAGACATTCATACCTGCTTAAACTTCTGACTGAGGAGTTTCCCACCGAGTACCCATATCACTTGGCTCTATCCTCTCTCTCTCTCTGAAATTTTTGCATTGGCCACAGTACCAAGAGCTGTAGCTGAGCAACTGATGACTATCCCTGCCCGCATGAAAGGGTTCAGGAGATGATTAAGAAGGGGTGGGTGTCTGTAATGGTTTGGTGAAGTAAGTCCCGACAGATTCACAGGCAGTGGGCAAATGACTGAGAGCGAAAGTGGTGGGATGGGGCGTGAAGGGTGATTGGCAGTGGTTGCTTAGTGGTCTGAAAAGGGGTGAGTGAAAGTACTTGAGGGGAGGGGGGAGGGGCGTTTGGGAAGCACAGTTGATGGTGAGAAAGACACTACTGCCTTATCCCGTGGCACACGACAGGTGTACAAGCTGTTTTCTCTTCTGTGAAGCAGATTTAAAAGACTTGATGTCATTAAAAATGCTTGTGTAGTTCTGTCTAAATTATATAATGTAATGCTGCATAATTAAGCAGTGGAGGAAATGAAAGAGATTCAAGGAAGGCTGAAAAATAAAAATAAACTGAGGAGTTCTCTAGGGAGCGTAGAGTAGAAGCAAAGAGTGATAAAGTCCTGCAGACTGATGTGATTTTGCTGTCTTCTGTAGCACCACCACGTGAAGGGAGACTGTGTCTCTGTGTCCCTGCTCCTACAGTGTACTTCCATGAGGATACCTGTGCTCAGCCTGCACCTCTGCCCCTGGCTCCAGCCACAGGATCCAGTTGCCCATCTATGGCATGGTGAATCCTTTTCCACCCCAGCACCATCATCAGCCATACTTCTGTGGCCTCTTCCAGCATTCACTCCAGCCTCAAACAGAGCGGGAATGCAGGTGGTCCTCAGAGCAGCCGGGAAGAGCGTCCTCCCCTGCTGTGATTAATTCAGTTAAGAACCCATGACTGACCCGTAACTGTGTCTGTGGCTGGACAAAGGAGTGAAGGTGGCTCTACGTAAACAGTAGCATTCTATACGCTGGCACATGCTTAAATTCGGTATTGTTACCAGTTTTTTTAGCTTTATTTTCCGTTAAGTAAGGAACAGAGCTGTCTTTTTTTTTTTTTAATACAGCCTCTTCCCTTTATGTTATTGTCATTACACGTTGAATTATTATTCCTTCCAGTTGGATAAAGCACATAAACAAAACTTTATTTTTGCTCTGTTTACTTTTTAGTTTTCATTAAATAGTTTATGAAAATGTTCCTTTCAAGATTAAAGAACTTGCCCATTCTAAAAATCTGGTTTGAACTTCTTTTCTCAACCTTTCATTATGCCTTGCATTTAAATTACAATATTTTTTTAATATTAAATAATCCCATTAGTTTTGCAGATAAAAAAGACGTACTAGAATTTTTTCTTAAGTGAAAGGTAGGTACTATGTTGCTTGTTTAGATTTTTTTCAAATTTCTATACAATTCTTACTTTAAGGATACATGAATTCCATCTCCATTCATGTCCATCAAAGCCTTTTTGTTAGATGAACATGAAAAAATTTAGAAGGAAATCTTTATAAACACTGAAGGACACAAAAATCCCCTGCTCAGCTAATACATAATTATTTAAAATTGTCCATCTTTGTTGGAATCATGATCAATCTAGCACAGACTCTGTCTGTGCCTGTGCTGGGCACCACCTGCTTCAAATGAAGGCAAAGAAATGCCCCAAGAGGTGGATTTAGGATAATGTCATCTCTCACCCTTCCCCCTCTCTTGTATAGTCCTTTTGAAGATCTCACACTAATCCCAAAAATCAGAGATTTATTTAATCCTTCGAACAAAAGCCTTTCATTATAATTATTATAATAACAACTATTATTACTATTATTGTTATTGCCACCATTATTATTACTACAACTACTCGTATCATTTTGGCTTTTGTTTACCGTAGAAATATTTACTTAGTCTTTGAAGCTCACTAAACTCTCGTCTCAGCATTCTGCAGCAATTATCTAATTTAAATACTTTATATAATAAGATGGTCTAATTGAGGATGGCATGCAAAAGTATGTTGTCTTACCAGCTTTGAATTTCCTGTCCCTCCTTATGTTATTGGAATCCCTCTATTTCTTGCGTGATGAGGACCAGAAGTGCTGAATCTTCATCTGCATGTTCTCTCTCCCTGTCACTCACTGACTCCTTGTTCAGTTACGTGGCTACATTCCCAAATGGCTTCTTCCAGTGCTCTCCCTATGGAAAAGTTTTCTCTGTTCTTATAGTCTTATTGCTCTACTCTCCTCCATGTCAAATAAAGAGTGCAGAAAATTCAAACATCATTTTCAGAAAAGATTTCTTAAATCCCAACAACTTTAATTAAATTACTATCAGTGCAATGATTATTAATGCATAATATTAACATTTTAGAAATGGGATGAGAAATTTTAACTGATTTTTCTCTGTCCCCATCCAAACTGTAGCTTTGTAGTGTGTTTCTTGGCCCAAGGCTTCCAATACTTGGCACCTGCCTAACTTCAGACCACCAAGGCAGGAGGTCCGCACTGTGAAGCTCAGTCTACTCAGGTGTCTACTCATGGGTTTAGGAATCTATCTTGAAAGCATATTCTTTGAAGATTTAGGTGAGTGGGATACATTACAGTGACAGTGAGAAGAAACTTGCATGGGCTATACACTACTGACAGTTGCTTGCCCAGCCAAAAGCCAAACATTTTATTAACACAAGCAACTAGATAAAAAGACAGTAACTCTTATTTTGACTATGAAACTGGTTAAAGTATCTTACCTTAAGGACCCTTCATCTGACACAGCTTCTGCTTCTTTACTTTCAAATGTTCTGAAGTCCCACAAATAGCTGTGACAAATTGAGGAAGCTCAGAGGCTGAAAGGTCATTTAGGAGGGGAAGGGTGGCTCTCCGGCATGAGCTGGCCAAGACTTTGCTTTTAGAAGCCAGTCTCCCAATGGCTGCAGAATGGAGGGTCAGATCATCCTTCTCTGGGAGACAGTGCAACTCCTTGCAAATAAGGATGGCTTTTGCCACTGGTCAGGATGAGACTGGTGAGGCAGACACCCCTCCAGTTGTCCCCAGAAACATGGTCATGACAAACACGAGCTCAGCAAGCTTCCTAATTTCAGCCAAACCAATGGATATTATAAGGCACTGGATGAGCTTTTCTTACCAGTAAGAGGAATTGTCTGGGAAGTAGCATCATTTGGCTAGACAGAAAACTCTGGTGCAAGACAGGGCAAATGGTTTTGACTCAGCTGTTCCTAGTTTCGTATGCAAGTCTGATGAAGCGGTCAGATCTGTGCCAGTTCTCAGTGTGGCCAGAACAGACTGTGCAAGAAGGTGTTTTGGTTTGTTAGAGAGGGAGTACAGTAACTGAGTGAAGGAAAGCCTAGAAAATGGAGAGGACCAGAACAGAAGTAGATCCTGCAAATAAGCCAGAAGTTATGAGCGTCTGGGGAACATATTAGTCAGATATGTCTATTAAAGACATCTGTATATATGGCAGCGTCTTGTGAATTCAGAGAACATGATGCCAATTACGACCATTGGAGAGTCGTAATTTTGGTAAATGTGGAAAAGGGAATTCAGGAAAACCGGGAAGGTATCAGAAAAAGGAGCTGAATAGCTTAACTATTTAGACAAATGTAACAAGCTTAAGAGCAAAAGAACAATAAGAGTATTTTGCCATGGAGGATGATTTTAACAGTAATGGGTGGTAGGGAAATGTAGTGGAACAACATAATTATCTTCCTACAAACTGTTCAGGAAAGAAAGACTGGGCCATGGAGGCAGAGGAAATACTCCTGTATAGAAGGATAACATGAACATTATTTAGCTGAACTGTAAGTAGGAAGGGCTGTGCAACTGAATCTCTGAAGACAAATAAATAAATGCCAAAGTAGAAATTCCAAAGCATTTTTACAGCTTCTGAAAAGTAAAGACATTAGCAGGTCTTTGTTGCTAATATCCAGCTTAAGAAAAGGAAACAGAATGAGCATTGTTGAACTCAAAAGAATTGTTAACAGATTTGTGGTAATGGGGACTTGGGCTACTCCCCTAAGCCTGGCCAAATAGATCAGGAGGCACACAAATTAGAAGAGCGATTTTCTTAACACTTGATGCAACACTGTCTTGGAAAAATGAGAGACAGAAGGAAGAAACTACTCCTAACTCAGGTATTAATCATAAACTGATTGTAGCTAACTCACTGAGTACTAACAATTAGGTGGACCAGAAACCTAATTTGGTATGGCAGTCCAGGGATCGAACTTTCACCTCTTCGAAGTGATGCTCTTTTTGTTGGCAAAAGCATGTATTTTAACATGTAAAAATTCAACAAAGAGCCACTCCATCTTCCTCCTCCTAAATCTACCCTTAAAAATTGGCCAGAGGTGAAGTAATAAACACAGGTTTATGAGCTGCTCCTCCTCCCAGGAGTGTGAAAGCCTTCACAGAACTTCTCACATGGCTCAGCCACTACCAGCTCCTCGATAGATCATACAGGTGCACTATGCACCTGTATTTTTGTTTTTTCTGTGCAGGTCTCCAGCTGTGCCATGCCCAGGTATCCCTGCTTTCTGAGCATGGTTTTGTGTCGGCTTCACAGCAAAGCTGACACAATTGGTGTTGGACTTAACATTCCTACCCGAGTCCTGCTTGCTTCTGGAGGAGCACCACCTCAACTTGGTGTATTCGAGACACAAACTGGGTCTTGAGCTATTGTTGAGTACTAGTCAGGGCTAGTCTCACTGCAGGCTACTGCTGTGTCACAGCACAACCTTGAAGAGTCCCTTTGGCACAATGCCTGCAGTGACTTGGCAATTACATCCACCTAGGCTATGTTCAGCGTTGTGGCAGCCAGCTGCAGTTAAAACCTGCTGGGACCACGGCTCAAGCATGATTAGCTGGCACTATGACAATCTTGTGTTTGTCTCCACTAACTTCTGCTCCATAGACAGGAATAAGCAATATACTATCAAGGAAAGGCGTAAGTTGTGTATGGACAAATGCTTTGTGGAAACTCTGCAAGGTGGCACTGAATGCCTGAAAGTGAACAGTGAAAAGAGAAGTAATGAAGGAAGTAAGGTTAAACAGCCAGAGGAAGAAGGAATCACACAAGAAATGGCAGAAGAAATGCGCCCGAGAAGGAAAGCAACTAAATGAACAAAGCATATAAAAAGCCCCCAAGGTGTGAAAGGAATGCAGATTCAGAGGTACAACTTTGGAGTGAACACAGATGGCAAAATTAGACTGAAACCAACATACAGGGTCAGGTCGGCATGAGAAGAGATTCACTGACCCTTTCATGGTTCTTACATGTGTAGAAGAGCCATTTGGATGGACAGAAAACACTGGGCAAAAAGGATGCAAAGCAACAGTGTATTTTTTTCCAATCAAAAGCCATCTATAACCTGTGCTTGAAAATGTCTTTTTTCTTCAAGCATATTAAGAGTTTAATACATGATAGTATCACTGGCGACACTGAGAACACTGGCCTGTAATGAATCAATAGGTTTGTTTCATCTTTAACTAATTTGAACCTTTAATCTTCTTGCTTGTACAAATTCTTCTTCCTTCAGGTCAAAGCATTAAATAGGCTCAAGAAGTAAATAAGGAAATAAATACCAGAAACCCCATGGGGAACATTGAAATTAGAGTTTTCTAATAGTCAAATCAACTTAATGCTGTGATTACCAGCTCAGTTCAACTTCTTTCCCTCACTCCCTCCCCCCAAATCCATGGCTAAAGCTGTGGGAGTAAATGGCCTGAAAAAGGAAGGTGCTTTGGTTTTCTTGTAGTTTCTTGATGCTTGTGTTGCTCTAGACGGAGGTTGAAGGTTCTTTGTATTTTAACTGCTCTCACTGTGGACATACAGATGACACTATGGACGTCTGTCTTTTACAACACAGATATGTAAAATAGCCCAAAGCATTGGTGTGCAAATTCTTCCCAATGTTTCATGCCTGCTTCGCACCCTACTGTGCACCCGTGTTGCTCACGCATCCAACTTTTTTTATGGATATAAGTTACACTGGTGAGAACCCTTCCATAGACAAAATCTTGCTGATTTAACTGTCTCCCACCAGCACAAAGTATTTCAGTTAATGAGTCAGAATACTCTTTGATATCAGTATAAATGGTTCCTCCTGGGGGGAGGATTGCTTCTTTACTGTTAAAAGTGTAGATAAGTTCTGAACTTTTCCCTTACTTGTTCTTAAATCAATCAAACCTGTATCTATTATTTTTCATCCAGAAATAATACACCTTTTTTCATCACCTTTTTGGCTATTGGTCCCTGTCTGTGTTCTTGCTTCGATTGTATGGTCATCAGAAAAGGGTATATCTGAAATCTTCTTGAAAGTAAAAGTTCTGTTTCAAGTGACAGCAACCGCAGGATCAAACACCTCCACTCTTAAAAGAAAAAGAAACAAAACTGACTCAAAAGTTTGAAGCTAACAAATGGTTTGTAGCGGGCTGAGACATTTACTATTGAGGAAGCAATGACTTTCAGGTCTCCAGTGGAGCATCTCCTAACCAGACAGACAGGCACACAACAAAATGAAGTCTTAATGCTGAGAACTTCTTGAGAACACTAGAATAACATTCTGGCAGGCTGGGCTCCCTTGGCTCATGCACTCACTGCAATTTGAATGTCTCTTTCAGTTTAGCATGATGCTTGGCAAATTTCCCAACCTTACATTATCTGGGAAAGGAAGACAGGAGAAGCTGGTACGTTCAGCAAATCTTTGAAGAAGCTTCTTTGCAGTTTGCTCGTAGCAAAAGTGTTGGCTGCAAAAGAATGTAGAACTGTCAGGACTGCAGCTTAGCTAGCTTAAAAAGGGTTTATCTGACTTGCATCCAGGCACCAAGATGCTCAGATACCACAGCAATGTGTGTGGTATAAGAACCTAGATAGAAGATGATTAGATAGTAAATCAGACAGAATTTTGCATGTGATTTCCTGGGTTTGTCTAAACTTATAGCAGCAACAGTTAAGTATAGGAGGTTCTGAAGGCAGCTCCTGGGTGGGTTTATAGCACTTATACATTGGATTCCAGCTATAAAGTGCCAGCTGAGAGTTACCACTATGGCAGGAAGCCCCTGTTGATGCAAAGCTGATGGAAGCCATCTTTGGGCCTTCCCACTTTGGGGTAGGAGCAGCAGATATTGGTGATGGAAGATCTAGGGGGAGAAGAAGCCTTTTGGCAGCAATGGGAGAACTCCAAGGAAAAGAGCATCGAGATGTGCATGGGACATCACCTGAAGAGGGACAGAAGCAGGAGGTGGTTGCACACAGGAGTTACTTGTGGTCATCCACTGGATAATTGCTGTACCTACTTCCAGATCTAGTGCCTCTCCTTCCACCACACATTAATTCCTCAGCCCTTGTAATCACTTCCTCTGGCTCTTAAGCCAGGGCAGCTCTTTAATTGCAGATTAATGCGTTAATGAAATTCTTGAGGCTACATTGAAGTGACTGGGCATGAGAGACTAGGCTTTCAGCAGCAGCTGCTGGCACAGGAGTCACACCTCACATTGCTCTACAGGGGAGGCAATGCCGTAAGCAGGAGCAGGATTCATCATTTTTTCTCCGGTAGTGCCTCAGGGCACATCTACACGGCAGAGTGCAGCACTGCACAGGGATTCTGGAGCTGCCTCTGAGCAGTGGTTGTGCTAGTTTCACAGCAGGAATATTCAGTCTGCCTGGAGTGCTATTCTAATATACCCACAGTGTCTGCACCCCTATCCCTGACACTGAGGTGGCTTGATGAGTACAAGGTGAGCTCTCCCTTCCCCTCCGTAGAACTGCGCTCTGCTGTGTGCCCCCACCTGCTCTTAGAAGAATTAAAAAAATTCATTATGACATTTATGAAGGACTTTGTATCAGTTTTAATCTGTGATTTCTGATCTGTGGGGTCTTATTTATTTTAGAGATTGGGAAGCTTTCAAGGCTGATTTCATAGGTGATGCTTTTTTGTTTCCTTGGCTGACAGTCCTGATTTTGTTTCATATTCTTTCCTTTGAGTATCTGAAATTTTGCATGAAATTTCTACTGACTTGAAAACACCAACACATGAAGTAATTACCAGTCTTTCCTGCCTAAGTTAACAGCATTCTCCTTCCTTGTGATCTTAGTTCAAGGTCATAATGATAGAATTTTATCCTTCATGAATTTTCATCCTACTTGCCGTCCACAAAAAAATGTTGATTAAAAGATCCGATTTCCATTGGCATTCTCCCTTTTGAAGGATGTCAACAGGAAATATAAATGTGCAGCCCTTTGTGAATGATCAGCAAGGACATGCAGGCCTATGTGAAAAAAAAATAAGCAGCAGTTAGCTAAATCCTTTAGTTTCTGTTTTGAATGACTGGCCATAGGAATGCAGGCTAAGCTGTATTTCAGCTGTTCCCAAGGATCTGTATGTGTAACTTGTTGATAGTGGTTGGTACATCAGGCTCCAGTGACAGCTACGTGACCACTCTGATGATCACTGTCCTGTAGCAGAACCAGCCCCTGCCTCCCTTCAAGAACACCAGGCATGAAAGAAAACAAAGAGGGATCTGTTTATTCAGAGGGCTGGCACTCGTACCTCCTGCTTTTTACTGAGAAAAGAGAGATCCTAGGTCATTTCAGCTCTCACTCTATTCTCCCAGCAACCATTAGGTTGTAAGGAACTGCATGACTTGCTCCAGCAATTGATGTGAATTTCTGATACCTGGGAGAGCTGAGACTTTCGCCATACAGGGCCTGTGGGGAATCTGATTGACAGGAGCAAAACTCAACACCCAGAACACCAGCTTACTTTATTGGGAGCTACCCATTTTCAACAAAAAGAAAGGAAAGCCCTCCACAGTCTTAAAGTTTCAGCATTATGTTTTTAAAATCTTACCAGTGTCCAAGGTATGTGTCTTTCACAGTAAAAATTACTTGGAGTGTGCTGTGAATGCACAGACACAGATCAGTGCTGAACATCTGGTTAAAATAAATTACAGTCTTATTTTGCAAATAAAAATTCCTAGGGTCTACATGACAAAGTCTGGCCAGCACAACTATCTCATGGGGAAAAAATCACATCCCTAGCCTACAAAGATAACTATTTTGGCATGGTTCCCTTCCCCACTATGTAGACTTAGGTAGACTCAGACCAGCAAGGAGTCCTTTTGCCAGTATAACTCACATTGTTTGGGAGGTGCTTAAACCATGCTGGCAGATGCCTGCAGCTGGTATAAGCCGTGTTTCCATCAAGGAATATGGCCAGAACGGTGACACCAGCAAAGCCCCTGAAGTACTTAAAGGATAGCACTTTTTCTCCTGCCACCAGTATCTAATATTTTTCAGTTTTAGAGCTTCCTGCAAAAAGGAAATATGCAGAATTTGTGCCCTTCCTTATATCAAGACATAATTTCTTGTTACAGAAGACTTAAAGTATACATGTGGACAGGAGCTGTGTTGCTTTCCAACATCGTGGTGGTACTTCCTTTGAATGGGAGAAGATCCCAGTTCTCCTGCAGGATGCCTGTTATATGTTTTGGTGTTGGTATTGGAGGTCGAGAGGCAGACATGATTTGCCTTTTATTAGGTCTTCATATTTTGGTTTTGCTGGGTGGCATTTAAATAAATCTAATGGTCATACTTAATGAATTACAACTGTGTATGCAAATGAATTTGAGCTGTTTTGAATAAGAAAACAAAGTCCTTTACTCTGTTTGACTTGGCTTGTATTCTTACACTCTTACTGGTCCTTTTTTTTTTCAAGTGGTCCCTGTTAGCGCTTACCTGATAACATTTACCAAAGGACTTTCTGGATGAACCCAAAAATCAAAGATTTACCAGCCCACCTTAACCTATGAGCCCCCTGTCCATAAGGCAAGGCAACGTATAAGGCTGTCTTGGCTTAGAAGTTCAGCTTTTTTGACAGCAGTTTTCACCTGTCCCATTTAGTTAATTTTTTCCAAATTTCTACTTGCCTCAGTCTACACAGACTCTGCTCATTCCTTTCCGTGCTCCTTTACCCTCCATTTCTCTACCAGGTCTCACGTTTTTGTGCAAGTGGTGAACAGGACAGAAAGGACAAAAAGTGGGGTGTGGAGAGGCACCCAATTAAAACCAATCTCTTCTGAGCAGATGCAGACCTGGAACTTCCCCTTATTTTAATTTCCCATTATCATTTAACGGTGAATTGATGAGAATGTGGAGCAAGGCACCAAGAGGCCCTATTCTCACATGCACCACATTGGAAAGGGAGAACTTGCAGCGTTCCATCAGACTGCCAGGAGCCTCCCACAGCTCCTTGTGGGAGGGCTGACTTAGTACATGGCAAAAGACAGCAATGACCAAAAAAAGCTGTCTCTTTTCTGCCTCAAATAAGGCTTTTCCAGGTGAGCAGAAATGGTCTGAGCCGCTAATGAGGTGTAGGCTGCCAAAGAAAACACATGGGCAAATTCGTATTTTCCAGGTGGTTGGTGGTAGAAATGTAACTGTCCATTGAAGTCTACAGCATAGCCTTTTTTTGCACTTACTCATTAAATTGCAGGTTTATCGTGAGGTTACTTCAGCATAATGTTAGCTTTGTTGTCTCACCAGCCCTGTAAATCAGTGGCTTGTCACAAGATTAGAAAAAAATACAAGTGCCTACATCAAGTCATGCAAAGATTGGGTGGCACTTCCACATGGTCTCTTGTTGCTAGAGCACCATGGAGCACCACAGAGCACTGTGGAAGAGCTGGGCCACCACTCCAGCTCTGTGCTACGCTTGCTCAATGCTGAGCACGAGTTTGTCAAACCAAAGGGGTTTGATCAGTACTGAGTGTTGCAACAACAAACATGAGATGGACCATATATCCCTGAGGGCTGTTAAAACAAGCAGCAGAAAAACGCATGACTGGTCCCTCGGGGTGCAGCTGATGGGACAACCTGCTCAGACCAGTTGGATTTCACCCATCTGGTTCACACGTGCACTCAGCCTTTTCTGGCCAAGGCTACCCTGAGCCACGTCCCTCCCCAGGCTGACAGCTTTGTCACCTTGCTGTCCTCTTCTCTGCCTCCTCACAGGTCATACCTGTGCCTTGAGCCTGGGACCGTTGGATGCGCTTGTTAAATGAAAGTCTCCGTGTCCTGGAGGACAAACACTGTGCCACAGCACTCGGAGCACTTCTACAAGCAGCTACTTTCATTTCCCATTTCCCAGGTGTTTACATGATTTAACTCTTCTGCGGCAGCCCAAGAGCAGCCCAAGCAGCTGGAGCAGGCAGGGAATATAATGGGGGATGTGTTCACATTTCCCTCTACTGTCAGTGCAGCATCCACTGTAGACAAATCTTCAGAGATTGTGCTTTGCAATTAGCTGGGCTGTTTGCATGTTGAAAGCCAGTTACAAGCAAGACAGAGAATTTAAGTAAGATTTAGAGAAAAACAGGCCTGCATTGACATTCAAGCCCATCTTGTCATTATTTTTTTTAAAACTATTTTGAAGATTTGACAGGGTCTTAATGCATCCACTCTCCTTTTGGAGGATGCAGGATAAGAGCAATGTTACAGGGTGACATTTGCTCTCTCCTTCAAAGTGATTCACAAATCCACAAATGGGTGTCACTAGATTTACTGCTGCATGTGAATGTAAACTCTTTAGAATGGGTTTGATAATTTGGGGAAGAATATGGCCCACTAATGACTTGGTTTCAGTGCAACTGAGATTCATGTGTAGGGACACATTTGTTTTCTAGGTAGAACAGTTTATAGCACTCTATTTAAGTAAGATACCTTCAGAAAATTAAATAAACCAGCAAATTATTTGAGTAGGACTATCAACCTACAGAAGATCAGAAATTCACGAAGGATCAAATAGAGCAGCTTTGGCCATGTTGTTTGAACACAGTATTTTGTTCAGAAGGCTCTCTCGCCTTCTTTTTCTCATAATTGCTAATAGTGCTCCCTCAGAAGTGGCACCCATCAAATACCACCAGCTAGCTGCTGCAGTGACATTACAGCTGTTATCCTGATGCCAGAAATACCTCATTTTATAGTGTGGGCCTTTCCAGGAATAAGAGAACGAGGCAGCCTCCATTATGTCTGGGCTTTTGCATATTGCAGAACCACGTCTAAATGAATTAAATAGAGACGCCAAGACTAAATTACTGAAACAGTTCTCATGCTGACTTGGTTTGACAAGAATGTGGCCTAGTCTGAACACTGGATGGATTTCCATCCAAGCTAAGTGATCAACACCTTACAAATCCTGTGTTTAAAGATTTGGCTTGACTGTTCCTCAAAGCCTGGATTTACCCTTCATCTCACAGGGGTTTGGAGAAAACCTGCCTGCCAGCAAGGTCACTCTTTAGGAGCACAGACAGGAGGACTAGTCATCACCATTACTGTAACTACTCACATTTATATATTTCTAAGCAGATGCATCACTTTCCATGGGCAAACCTAACCACACTCAGTTCTTGCTCCTTAGATGTCTCCATCTGAGTGATGCTTAATCAGTCATGTAAATAATATTTCTAATGCCAGTTCTCACAGCCTTACAGTGAAAGCCCCAAAATCACAGGCTCACTGATGCAGGAATTTATACAAATTGATAGTAAGGACAAGGAACAAAGAAGATAGGCAAGACTACTGTGGTGAAAACCAGTTTTGTTCAAAGTCAGAAACCTCAGACGACACTGTTTTGGAGAAACAAAATTAAAAAGACTATGCACCCAGCATCTAACACATCAGCTTGTAGGAACAGAGAATTCAAAACAGAATCAAAACAGAATCACAGAATCATAGCAGGTTGGACAAGACCGCTAACATCATCAAGTCCAACTATTAACCTAGCACTGCCGTGTTCACCACTGAACCATGTCTCCAAAACAGACCCTATTTCTACCACGAGCAAGGTGAAGGGGGAAAGAAAAAAAACCCAGATGGGAATTGGTTCAGGGGTTCACATGCCAAAGCTACTCCCCAGGCAGGTTTTTTTTCCATGATCAGCATGGCTTGTGTGGTGACACCTTCTTTTCCTTCCCATTATAATTTGTTAATGTGCACCTGGCAGGACTGCCAGCATGTCGGCACTCCCAGGTGTAAAAGGATATCGGCCTCTCTAAAGATACGGAGCTTGTGAAACGCCACACCTCGGCACAGCACAGCCAAGGGCTGAGCTGCCCTTATTTGCATGTACTCACGACTTAGGCTTGCATAAAAGACTCATAAACTCTTTGGGAAAAGAACAGCTACACATTTGTCTACTTTTCGTGTTCCAAGAACTTTTCTTGTTAGCTGCAAGATGACATTTTAATGAGGTTTCACTGCATAGAAAACATGGGACGATTTAACCAGCTCTATCCACCCCCTCCGTTCCCTCCCTCCCTCCCCAAACTCTTTCTGAAATGAGTTACCATGCGGGAACAAAAGCTTTTATGAGAATTTATGTCATCCGTGTGGAGGCAGGGGTGACGGAAAAGTCATTCAGCTGCCAAACCTTGGCATCAGAGTGTATGCCAATCCCTCTCCTGCCCCATACTGGGCAGCAAAGTGGCCTTGTTCAGACCTGTGCAAGTTTCTCCAAAAGGCAGGGGCTAGTGTGTATTTGTTTGTTTGTTTTGGAGTCACAGAGAGGGCAGCGTAAAATAGCTGCAAGGCAATTCCCGTACAGTAAAATGGAAGTCTCTCTGGCTCTTCATTCAATACACTGTGGCTCAAGAGGATATCCTGCCAACCCAATGATAACGAGGGAAATAAAGTCACTTCCTCACCAGCTGTTTGATTCAGGTAGAAAAAGGAAGCGCTTACTTCCTCATGTTTGCTCTCCTCGCCGCCCCCTCGGTCAGAAGTGCCAGGCAGAAATTGCCTTCTCCCTCCACGGTTTTGGTAAGGAGCCATCAGATCCATAATGCTTCCCTGGGCTCAGCCTGTGACAGTACGTCCTCCTCTGTGACTGAGGAGCTGTGCCTTGCCTTTCTGGCTGGGGTGCAAGCTGAGCTGCAAAAGGACCGAGGCTGAACAAACTTGGCTCATTCCACAAGCAAAGAATGCCCATGTAATTAAAGATGACATTTGTTTCTTGGATCAGAGCTGCCGAATTTGGGCCAGCGGAAGAGTGGGATAGTGTGATCTCTTTGTTTTGAGACTGCCCTGACTCAGTGCACTATTACGCCTCCTAATCCTCCCGGAGTGACAAACTCCACTTCTGTCCTGGGCTCCCTGCAAATCCCTGGAACTCTGGCCAGGAACATGCTCTGTCCTCCCTATATATATAGTCCAGAGGACAAGAAGGCAATAAGGGGTGCCCTTGGGGCAATCCTCATGGCTTCCAGTCAGAACAGGCAAGGTGAAGCAGGCATCTCAGGTGCTTTGGTGCCTAAGAGGAGCTCAGGCAGAGCATCTTTCCCTTCTCTACCACCTTTCTTGCTTCATGGAAACAGTCAACATGAAGTTGCACAGTAAACCAGCAACGGACTGATTTGACTTAATAAAAGCTTCTTAAGAAATGGCTTTTTAAAAAGTTTCAGAGCTGAATAAAGAGTTCTTTTCCATATAATTTTTAACAGCCCTGATATAATTTTACATCCAGGATATAACTTCCCATTAAATTTTGAAGGTCTTAAAAGCAAGGTCTGCAATGATTTTCTTTCCAATTGTGTAAGACTTCCAGAAAGGTTGACCAAGCCAGAACTTGCCTTGGTCTATTTGCCAAGAGGACCCTTCCTTTCATAATTAAGAGTGCTTTTCAAAGGACATCAAGTATTTCAAACAATTTTCTTAATCTTATTTATTTTAGCTGAGATTCTCTTATTTTAAACAGAGCAGTTCATGTGACAAAAATCCAGTGACAAATACATGGGTTTACAGAAGACAAAACCTTATGAAACAGTTAAGATTCTGTTTAGGGTTCTCTTTGTGCTAAAATAGTTTTCAGCAACAGGTCATACTTCCCTCCTCCCACCCCCCTTGTTTTAGTACATGAAATGGACATGTGTTTATTTAAAACAGGTTTGAAACTTAAACAAATAGTGACAGGCTGTTCAAACAAGCTTCGGAAATAGGCCTAATCAGGATGTTTGAGAAGGGGAGGGGGAACGATCATAAAGAGCTACTTGTAATATATAGTGCAGACACCATTAAGTTGGGTTCATGTTATTGTAATAATCTCAGACAAAAAAGTACTGCATGCTGCACATTTTTTGTTAACATTCCTCTTTGGAGCCATAGGTTATGCCATATTTTTGTCTGGTATCCAAGTTTTACTGTTCCTCTCCATCCATCTCCATACCCAGTACCAGGAGCTCTATGGAATAATTGGAAATGGTCTCACAGAAAAACTGGGAGGAATGTTCCTGAACTGGGATAGAAGGGAGGCACAAAATATGCTCATTTGGATATTGATACTGTGTATGCATCAACTGTCATGAATATACAGAAGTGAGACCTTCCCACAGAAAGAAACCATGAAAACCATAACGTTTAAATGTTTTCACATGACTTGCGTTTCCATGAGGGGTTTTTTTCTCATTTCCTCTCTTTTCCACCCATAATAATATCACCAAGTGTTGAATTTTACCCTTGTTGGGTTTTCATAAGGCCCGATCTTGAGCTCCCTATACAGACAGGGCTCCCGTGGAAGTCAGTGAGTCTGTACTGGCGACAACAGGAATTAGTACATTCTGTAACATTTTGAGATATTGTGTTACTTCATAGCCTTAAGGAGAAATAAAAGCAGCTTTCCAAAGAGCTGCACAGCAAACTGAGTGTGCTTTTTCAGCTCTGCAACAGCACGGTGGAATATTCAAGGCCAGAGTTTGCAAATGTCTATGTCAAAAAACAGGCAGCTAAGCAAAAGTTGCCAATTTCTCTCTGAAATGAAGAATTTGCTTTAAAATATTCCATCCTCCCCACAAAAGGTTAAGCTGCTTTCACTTAAGAATATACCTTTGGAAACCCAAGCTGGAAAATGATTGCCTAGAGGAACAAGCATTGAGAAATAGCAAGAGGCAGACGTGCTTTCACGTCATTCGGCTGGCCAGAGCCTGTGGCTGTTCTGTTACCAAGTCTTACCTGCTTACATCCACTCTGACCTACAACATGCACCAATATTACTCAATGTAATGACACATTTTGGAAGCAAATATCTATTATTTATTCGAATCTCACTCAGTGTCTAGTGAGGACTAGACAAAATATTAAAAAACCTTACACGCCCTCTCGTGGTAAAACGACAAACGCACCTCTTCTGACAATAACTAGAGATCCCTGATGAGGTAAGCTAAATTAACTACAGAATTTTATTATCATTAACTCGGTTGGAAGGTTCACATCAATAATGGGCACCTTTCTCTCCTCAATTCCTGCTGTAAACCATAACAATATATGCATTATTATAACACAGGTTACCTCCTAGCATAATAACATTGCTAAACAGCTAAAGGCACTATAACTTTAATAGAGAATGTCAACTCCTACCAAAAATGGGAAGTCTAGGGTAATAAAAGTAGAGACAGAAACGGTCACGTTAGATAGCTGTTTCATGGGCCTATTTCAATAGCTTGGGAGCAGACCTTAATTGGCCACACTGTAAAAGAGTTGCCATAAATGATGCTATCAGTTTTGTCACATTTTTAAAGTCATTCAGTTTGGCTATTTACTGCTTTCGTGCCATACAGTATGATTTATCTGTCTCTCAGGAATGCTGTGAAGCTTCATACTCGTTAGCAATTGCGGTCTGAAAGAAAGGCATTACGTGCAGAATATCACCAATACAGTCATTTGCCTGGTCAAATCCCACTCTCTTTATGAGTCACAAAACTTTATCTTTGCCACTTAAACAGCCTTTCCATTTGGTGCCTACGTGCATGACCAGATTTTCCTGGAGCACTAGACCACAGCATCACCCTTTTTGGTGACAATTGTGAAAGATTATCAGAGTTGTAACACAACCCTGACAACCTCAGTTCATAAGGATGAAACATCTGTGGCTACTACACAAAGTATTCTGAGCCCATCCCAAGGGAACCAGACAAATACTGCCTTATTTTCAATGAAGCTGACCTGCAATATCCAGTGGATATTGCTCCTTATCCAGTGGAAATGAAAGATTTGGAAAACGAAGATTCATCTCCTTCCTTTGTCTGTGTTTGTACAGACAACATCTAGGACCCGAAATAGCGGTAACTTATATTTTAAAATGTTGCTTTTGTCTTTTCTGTTAGACTGAAAAAGCAGAAGTCACAACTGTAAGTAATTTCAGCAATATTTATAAAGAAATAGGCAGGAGAACTTCTTTTTAAGCACAAAAAACAAAGCTCCCAAATCACTGTTTTAATAGGCTTGTGTGGTCTTCTTGTGCCAGCAGGATTGTTGGGTGACGCCTGAGGGTGAAGAAGTTGCCTCCTTTTCCCCATTCCCCCCCGTCTCCCCAAGAAAACAGTAACTGCAATTCTGATATTCCTTTTCTCATTATTTTCCTTTGTAGGATGCCTTTGTGGAGTTGTATGGCAACAGTATGAGGCCTTTGTTCGATTTCTCCTGGATCTCTCTGAAGACTATCCTGAGTCTGGTTCTGGTGGGAGCTTGCATCACTCTTGGCGCTTATCTCGGACATAAGTAGAGTCACCCAGTTTATTGTGGATTACAAAAGTCTTTCAAAACAACAAAATAATATTTTTTTTTCTGTAGCACAACGATATTTTATGAGCAAAGCAACTTCCCAGCGAAAGATTAAATCAGCTATTACTGCCAAAGGAAATATCATTTATTTTTACATTGCCGGAAAATTATTTATTAAAAGATATTTACATTTTAACCTGCTATTTTCAGAACCTCAGCAAGTTGTATCTGTCATCACATCATGTTGTTATTCTTAACTTTAATGAGCCCCAGAGTATTTTACGTTCTCTTTTTTTTTTTTAATTAATGCCGCTGGTTGGATTATTTTATCTCTGAAGAGTGAATATACTGACAAAGACCTACCTGCTTACACTTACAAGGGCAGTTACTTGAGCTGCTAAAAACTGCCAAATTGTGTTGAATTTCCTAGCATTTTCCAGGAGGGATCTGAAAGACAAGGTCAGCATGAACAAAGTTCTCACCCTGTCCTGCTGGCAAGAACTGACATTAAACAATTCAACATGGTACATATGTGGAGTCAAGACAGAAACTTCTTGAAGGACACTCGGCTAGCCCTACAGGAGAACAGTTGGAAATATGATTGCCTATGCCTTTTAAACATGTTTTCAAGTTACCAGCTGTGCCATCACATCACAGTCACAATACCCACACAATACATGTCAACTTTTTTTTTAATAGAAGTATGAAGTTAAAATCTTTGGGGCTCGCAGGAAATTGCTGTTCCAATGATTTTCTCAGTAGAAAAATGTTTTTCGTGGCTACTGACACAGAAACATCAGGAGACCTTAAGTGCCTGCTTCAACAGAGCAGAGCTGAAGTCTGAAGACCTGACCTGTGTCCCACTTTAGTGGGCTCATATCTGCAACTAATCCTGCTTACTTACAGAGTTCCTCCGGGGGTTTGAAACCAGTTAGATGTGGTCTCTAAATCCCTGAAAGTTGAAAAAGATCTTAATTTTATTTGGCAAAAAAGCAGACCTCAGCTAAGTTACAGATTAGCTCTGACTATCCTTGTTTATCAAACTGGACACCAAAATCAAGTTCATTTTCATAACAGGAAAGGAAAGTGAGATTTATCATCCTGCCCCTCACCCTCAAAATATTTTCCTGCTAATAATCTCCTAAGACTGTCTGCAGAAGAAAAGTTAATGAAGAAACTCAAAATCCTCTCTCTGGACAGAGACTCTTTGACACCTCTCTTGTCAGGTGCCTACTGTCATCTCAAGTGAAAATAGGGTGAAGGAAAATGGGGAGTGGCAGGTGTGAAGTCATCTGCTCCTGTTACAAAATGCAACGCAAGTCAAATTAATGCAGAGAACATAATACAGTTTTATAAACAGACCTGTGTTCAAAGCGGGGCTTTCCATGAGCTCCACGGGGGCTAGGAATCCCCTGGAAACCGAAGACTCTGAAGCCTTGAGTCCCAGGGGCTGCTCTGAGTCATGGAAATGTCCAGCTTCAAATGTTTTAAATCCCGCGCTTCTATTTTTTCTATGAAACTTTTGAAATCTGGGATTTGTGGGTAAATGGATGTCCAGATATAAAAGGAAAGTTTGCAAAGCTCTGGATAAAATGTACCATACAATACATAAGTGCTCGAAGGGTGAAAAAATACACAGTGAATAAACTGTAGCTCCAACCTCAAGATTTCAGCTGAATAACTTTGTGGCATTATATGCAAAATATCTCCAGTAACTCGGGAATGTAATATGTTCAATGTTAAGGCTGTAGTTGATGTTGTGTCTTCAAAGCTGCTTTTATGTTTGGTTGGTTTTTTTAAGAGTTGTACATCTCAGCATTTTTACTGCTATTTAGTCGTGGCACCTACACTTTGTATGAGCAAAGATGGAGCAAGCTTACATTTCAGATTTGAAATTACTTAATTTTATAGAAACATAGAAAGGAAATATTTCTAAGAACACAAAAATGTGAACTATGTTTGATTAAAGGAAATGGAAAAATCCCACCATCAAACAAATAGTACCTGCAGTGCTTTCAGAGTGCTTCTGTAAGAAGTGGGCATGGTCATGTCGGGTTTTTCTGAAAAATATTTCAAATCAGAGAAACTGAGGAGTATTGTGGATTGAGTGTGGGCTTTGTTTTTTATCTTAGCTTACAAATTGAATTTGTTTGCAGCCAATTGCACAACTGGAATTGGCTGCTATTGAGCTTATGTTTCATTTCACAATCTAGTCTTCGTTTCAATTTGTGCCCATATGCCCATTAAAGTTTATGAACTATTAGACCTCAAATTGTTTCAACATCGTTTGTTTTATTAAAGGTTTACATTGTCAAAAGTAGTAAAAAATATCAATTCCAGTGCTGCTATAATACCAGAATAATTTGAATGGGGTTTTGGTTTTTAATACCTTCCAATGGCTAAAGTTTTTTAAAGCTGCTTTAGAAATAATATGAAGACGACACATGATACACAATTAAATGAATACTGAGGATTTTGTGTTCCATTGTGTCTACTCACTGGACTTCCCAGTGTATTTGTTAGTACCAGGCAAAGAGAAGAGTCATGATGACTGTTGATGATTTTATTTTATTAAAGAGCTAATGGAGTTTTCCCATCCTGACTGCAGAATAGTACAGTATTGTGGCTGCATTAGATATAATGATAGTTGATAATACATTTATTAAGAAAACATTTTAGAAACATTGAATGTATATAAAAGTTGAACTTCTTAAATAAAATCCTCTCTTCTCCTGCATTTCTTTTGCAATAATTCCTGTCTTTCCTACTCTTCATTACACTTCCATGTAAGATTTTTTTCTCCACAAAATGCCTTACAGACTTCCATGCTCGAAGACTATGCTTCAGTGAAAACCCATCTTCTGTCACTGCATATGCACAGACATCTGACCACTCCCACCATATCCAATTTGTAAAAAAAAAAACAAGAAAAAAAATTAAAAAGAGGGACCCTTCTGAAGTGTTTAGGTGTAGAGAATCAGAGGTCAAAATGGAAAGAAGAGGTCAAGAAGTGGAGGGAAATAGAGAGATCACAGGAACATCTCCCTGGTTAAAGATGAGTGTTACCTGGAATTTGTTTATCTTCTATCCTTTCCGTTGAAAAAGGGCAGAGAAAAAGCTTGCAGAGACCCCACAATTATTTTTCACTATAGAACTTTGTTAATGCTGAAGGCAGTCTTTTTAAAAACAGCAAATGCATAGGCATCAAAGAAAGTACTGGGTTTTGCTATATTCAGCTTAGATGTTCTTAATACTTTTTCTCTCCATTTTTTAAAGAAAATAATGAAGAAAAGTATTTTGCTTCTGAAAAAATAATCTGTAGGATCACCTGCATAAATCTGTCATAAATCAGTAACTTAGGAACAGATGAAAAAAATGTGCAAAAGTATTCTGAAATTAGAGGTGATACAGAGGACATTTCTTATTGGAACAAGCACTGGATCCACCAAAAGACTAATGAGGCTGTTGAGGTAACAGAGAACACACAGAGAAAGGGAGCTGGAAGATATGGAGAATGACACTGGTATGTAAGAAAATCTTCAGTTTCACGTGTTGCAGGAGTTCACCCAAGATGGTCTGAAAATAACTGTTGACAAAAAGCAGCTACAAATGTGTGCACTACATGGCTACGATTACTAAAATTTGCAATTACAAAATGACATGTAAATTATTATAAAATTATCTGGTTTATAAAAGTTCATCAGTTTGGTGTTATGATTGGGGATTATATGGCCTGAGTAGTTTTGCACTAAGAAGGAGCAATTATGGAAAAAAGAAGTCTGAAACCAGATTTGCAAAGGCAACATGAAGGTGATGCAGTTCAAAGAACATGGTCCCAGTCCCCCCAGTCCACGCAGTCTCCCCAGCTGAGGCAGCGAGAGTCTGCACTGCATGCTTTGACCCTGAAGCATGACACTGCTTTGCTGTGCACCTGCACTCCACTTCACAAACCTGCTGATTAAACGTATCATGAAGGAGCATGTTTAAAGTCTTTCTTCTTTTTCCTCTCTCCATCTCTGAACAAACTAGCAAAATTATTCATTTCTATAATGAGTTTATGGCTCAGTACTATATGAAAAATTATACATATTTTAATTTATGGGTATAAAAATTCTTTCTCATTGCAAGAGCCCGACTTTATTTTTCATTCCTATCTCTCTTTCCAACAAGGCTAAATACAAGGAAGACAAAAGCGCTAATTTCATCTGTATTTGGTTTAAATCGCACTTCTATACTAAGTTAATGCAGCTTCATCACACAATGAAATTATCTTCAAAAAGTAATACAGCATTAAGAGTTCCACACAAAAACTATATATTTTTATAATTTAAATAGCGGTTTTTTTCTTCTGAATATTTGAATTTTAATTATCACCAGCATAAATGTACATAAGCAGATATTGTTTATCCAATACCTTTGGATGATATATGTATGGTAATGTAGTTTGTCAGTTTATCATCATTTAATATGATTATGTTGTTCTTTGTCTTTAAAATGTTATAAGAACATGCTGTCATTAAACTTTCCATGTCTGTCTAGTTTATATTGTGAAAAAATAATAAAAGCACACTGTGAGATACTTGTTGTGCATTTGCATTGTTTAGGATTTGTTGATAAAAAGCTGCTCAAACATTTTTGAGTGTGATCCCCTAAATGACACATCGTGTTTCCTTCCTGATAGTTCTGTTCACCTGTTGTGCTCAGCAGTGGCCACTACTCACAGCCTTGTTCATGAAGATGCAGTGACCCAGGTTTGAGTAGCTGCTGCTGTGTGAAATACAGTCCCCAGGTGTAGCCTGTGCTTTGGGACCCAAGGACAGTGTCACCCTTTCCCGTTCATTTGATGCCTTGCAGAAAGCGCAGCAAGGCTCTTCTGTTTGTTTACCAAACTTGGTTTTCATTCTTGCAAACAGGAGCTGGAAGTGCACATGAGCAAGTTTCAACAGGAGCAGAAGAAATATTTTTTGTTTCTGCTGAAGGTTTCCTATGGTTATGACTGGTTTCCAAAAAGTGTTTTGGTATTTTGCTTCTTACAGGCTCATGTTAACTGGCCCTTGATTCACAGGGGTTGGCTCTTACCTTCTGTGGCTTTAACTCTGGTAGAACATAGCTAAATGTGTTCAGGTCATGAGTATTTAACTGCTTTAAGAATTTATCCAGCTTCTTGAGTGGGTTTTGCAGGCAAATGTGTCCACTGTCCTGTCATAGATGCACTTTTTACGAGTGCCTGAAGTTCATAGTTTAATGCTTTTCAGGCACAATTCAGGCGCATGTGCAAAACATCTACCCCTCTGTCTGCATCCATGGAGACAGAGAAGGTGAAGGAAGTCAGCCTGAAACTGAAAGAAGCATCAACAGCAACAGAAGGCAATCATGGTCTCTGTCCTCTGAGCTCTGGGTTTTAACTGTCCAGCAGAGAGCAAGGTTACTAAACCTTTGCAAGGTAGAAGTTGCACATTGCAGTAGGGCAAGTACTACAATTTCTCTCTGCCATTATTTTTGAGAAAACAAGACAGGGACTCAGAGGAGAGCAGCCCCAGAGCTGCATTTTTTCTAGCTAAAACCTGACAAAGGAAGATGGGATTAAGTTTCCACAGGGAGTTCAGCAAAACCAGGTAAATTAGTTCAGGGATTCCTCTCTTTCTGTCCAGTCCAATTTTTCTTAAAAGCTAACGGACCAGCACCTGGGATTAAGTGCTAACCTTACCACTGGGACCAAGCACAGTGAGCCGATGGGGAGAACAGAAGAGGTCTGGATAAAGACAGAATGAACATTAGACCTGATAACTAAGGTGGGTTTTGGCTGTCTGAAAATTAGGTAAGAGCACCCTAAAAAAAAAGAAGTTTTGCAGGGCCAAATCCAGAAGGCTCCCTTCTCAAAACATTCCTGAGTGGTTTCAAGCACAGTAGGGCTCCACTGAAGCTGCACAAACAGCAGTACGCAGGTGTCCCTCTGCAACAGCAGGTTCTCCATCCCATAGTACCTATAGCTCCTGCTTTTGTCCTCCTCAATTGTTAAATATTAATGGGAGTCTACAAGTGGTAGACAGTGAAGTTCATTCCACTGTGAATGGCTGGATACCAGCTGCATGGCATTTAAGTTTTACGTAACAACTGACCCTAGGAGGAGCTAGCCTTCTGCTTGGAACTAACTTTTTGGTATCCAGAGCTGCCTCTGAGGGCATGTTACTCTGGGCAAAAGACAATGGAGTCAAGATTTGTGCACTGCAAGAAACTGATTTGCACAAATAACATGTGCAGATGGACAAACAACAAAGCAGCTCTTGAAGCATCCTATTGTAGGCTGTAGTTCACTGCTCCCCGCTACAATTGAGCACAAGTAATGAAAATATTCAGAATGGATCTCTAAAATCTCATGGGGATAAATACATGTCAGTTAAAAACATGCCTATCTAATTTTTTTTTGAGACTTCTAAAGATCCAGACTCACTCTTTGCTATCCTGCATTATACTGAAGAGTGTTTCTGGATTAGTTCACCTGGAAGATGCATCTTCCTCTCCAGTGGGAGTACCTTTACCATAAGTACTGACCTATGCAATTCTTGTTAAATGTACTGAGTTGCCTCTTGGATATCCTGGAGAAACATATCAGCCTGCCCTCTTCTGCATGTGTCCTCCAGAACTCTTATTACAAGCACAACCACAATAGTGGGAGTGCAATTCCTTGATCGTGGTGAAAAATTTGCCTCAGAAAAGGTCCTGGTCATACAGCTAAAAGTGCCCATTTGAAGCAGACAGTACTGATGCAAACCTTTATAAAGCCATGTGTGTCAGAGACAAAAGTCAGCCGATCTGTTTTTTTAGGGATGAGATGGAAAAAGAGCCTCCTTCCATTTTTTTGTCCACCTGATAAGCTACAGGCACTTCTTTGCCTATGTGGTCAGAGAGGTCGTCTGATGCCATAGTTAATGATATCCTTGAGTTTTGTGCCTGTTTAAATCTCTCACAACCTGTACACTCCCACTCCAAAAAATCTTCTGATCCTTAATATATCTGGTAAGTAAACTTTTCCCTTTCCTACCTGTGACTTCTAGATTATTACTCTTCTTACCCCTCTGGTAACACAAAAGACCCTTTGAGAAGTAAGGTGCAAATATGTAGATGACACTGCTCATGGATTATTTACAGCAATGGCCAAAGTGTGTGTTTCAGGCTGTGCTACTGTGAGCATAAGCACCATGGAGGTCTCTGCACTTCACCCCTGGGATGAAGAGACATTTCTGTCAAAGCAGCCTCAGACCATGCTAAGGGGCTGTAGGGGGATGAATGACACCTGATCCAGCACCATCTAGTTAGAACAGCACAGCTTTATCCCATTGTATCATGTTTACATGGCAAGGGTTTGGTAGCTGTGAGGCTAAAGGGGTGTTTATGTGAGAGTTGCCAGAAGCTTCCCCCATGTCCATTACAGCCAATGTCCACTGGCTCCAGGATGGACCCACTGCTGGCCAAGGCTGAGCCCATCAGCAACAATGGCACCACCTCTGGGATAACTTAATTTGAGAAGGTGAGACCACACAATTGCAGCTGGAGAGAGGTGTGAGAATATGTGAGAGAAGCAGCCCTACAGACACCAAGATCTGTGAAGGAGGAAGGGGGAAGGAGGTACTCCAGGCACCAGAGCAGAGATGCCCCTGCAGCCCGTGGTGCAGACCATGGTGAAGCAGATGTACCCCTGCAGCCCATGGAGGTCCATGGTGGGGCAAAGATTCACCTGCAGGCCATGGAGAACCCCACATCAGAGCAGATGGATGCACAAAGGAGTCTGTGACACCATGGGAAGCCTGTGCTGGGGCAGGCTCCTGGTAGAATCTGCAGACCCATAGAGAGAGGAGCTCATGAGGTTTGCTGAAAAGACTTGTGACCCCCTGGGGGAACTCACACTAGAGTAGCCTGTTCCTGAAGGACTGCACCCTGTGAAAGGGACCCACGCTGGAGCAGTTTGTGAAGAACTGCAGCCCTTGGGAAGAACCTGCATTGGAGAAGTTTGTGAAGGACTGTCTCCTGTGGGAGGGACCCCATACTAGAGCAGGGGAAGAGTGTGAGGATTCCTCCACCTGAGGAGGAAGAAGTGAGACAACATTTGATGAACTGACTACAACTCCTAATAGCAGTTCCTCTACACTGCTCAGGGGGGAGAAGATAGGGAAAATCAAGAGTGAAGTTGAGCCCAGGAAGAAGGGGGGTTGGGGGGAAATCTTTTTAAGGTTTGGTTTTATTACTCATTATCCTAACCTGATTTGATTTGCAATAAATTAAACTAATTTCCCCAGGTCAGGTCTGTTTTGCATGATGGTGATTGGTAAGTGATCTCTACCTGCCCTTAATCTCAACCCAGGAACCTTTGATGATATTTTCTCTCTGCTGCCTAGCTGAGGAGAGTGATAGAGTGGCTTTGGTGAGCACCAGGCATCCAGCCAGGGTCAGTCCACTATATCCATTCACCAAAAAGCCCTGTTGCAGGAAGTTTACTTACAGTAGTAGGGAAAACATTTGGTCAACTTTACCCAGCAGGGGAGAGCTTACACTGGAGAAGCACTTTGTCTAATGAAATTACATAAATGCATGCCATAGAACTACTTCATAATCTTTCAAAAAATACTATTTTAGTCAATTATCATGAATCTCAAAATTTGATTTATTGTTCCACTGACCCCCAATAATCATTCTTATGAACTGGTGTGCATATCTGATGCAAACATATAAAGTCAATGCATGGAGTCTACATGCATGCAGTCTATATTTGACAGCTTTGATAGACCCTTGATAGACCCTCCCAAAGACAGATTTTTGCCTTTGTTGCGGCAACTACATCAGAAACTGTGAAAAGAGAAAATGCTGTGTTCAGAAAAAAGACTAGACAAAAAGAACCTAGATTATACATTACTGCTGCAGTGGAAGTAATCACCCATGATTTACTAAAAGTTTACTCAAAAAAACCCTGAAAACAATTCACTTGTCAAAAAGCCTCTTGCTCTCATCTGAGTTCAACCCTCCAAGTCAGTACAGTGACAACACACACCTCCAGTTACCTGAGCATGAATGCTTAGCATTCAAACTGCACAGCCTTTCACAGAATCATAGCATGATTTGTGTAGGGAGGGACCTTGAAAGATCATCTAGTCCACCCCCTGCCACAGGCAGGGACACTATTCACTAGATGAGATTCCACATAGACTCTGGCCTCAAGCATTTCCAGGGATGGGATATCCACATATGACTGGCTAGTTTGAAAAGAAAGCAAAAGAAAACAGCAAAAGATTTAAAAGTGAATCCACGAGTCACATAAAACACCCTAACAGGCATCAAGGCACTTTGGAAATGCACTTCTATTAAGACAGGATTGCTGGAAAAAGCTGAGAGGCATCACGCACATGCTGTGCTGTCATCCCACAGCACTGCCAATGGCAAACCAAAGAGACTTCGGCTAAACAGGTCCTCTTCCTGGCCTGCCCCACCTCCACTGCCCTCCTCCCAGCAACAACCGAGGAACCCACTGGCAGGGCCCAGCAATGCCAAACACGTCAACCAACCTCAGACATGAGTTTTGGCAAGGCCACTTCCCCAGCGTAAAGATGCCAGCACCCTGTAATCCAGCAGGCGGGCGGCGCAGAGCCACGGAGCTGCAGGATAATTAATGCTGCCTTTCAGCGGGGAGCCGGGGCACAGACGTGCTCTGTAATGTTTGCATCGGAGCCCGGCCAGGAGCCTGGGCTGTCTGCTCCAGTGCCCAGATGCCGTGGCCTGAAAGGGACCTGCACTGCCTGCGCTCCTCTGTCCTCCGACAGTTCTGCTTGAAGTCAAAACTGGCAGCAGACCAAAGTGTTCTCTCATGAGACTGTAAATTAATGTTGCTGAAGGAAGCTGGCTAGTAGTTCATGTGGCGCTGGGTTTGCTTTACATCTGGTGTCAAACTTAGAATTCCCTCTACAGCTAGGAATAAAACAGGTGAGGTGCCTGGGCCACTCAGCACCCCCTACACATTACTAATTTCCTTTCATCCAGGCCTTAAAAAAATCCCCAATCAGGCTACAGTTTTGAAATGTTATAGGGTTGGGGGTTTTGTTTGTTTTTTTGGTTTTGGGTTTTTTTTTTAACTTACAAAAGCAGCTGTTATTTCTCTCCAGGCTTTGCAAACATTCTTCCCATTAAGTAATTCATTTATTGCTAACAGCAGGCACAGCTTCCTCCAACTTGCAACTCTAAAAGAAGCTGATACCTTTTACACTTGAAAAACGTGACCATGGAAAAGAAACAGATGTATTTTAAACAAAGATGCTCATGTTCAGCTCCTCCTCATTCCTTTGCCTCGCAGACCAGGTACCTAACAAGGCCTTCACTCCAGCTGCCTACCATCTAAATCAGCATGATTCCTTATGCCTGTGTTTTCATTAGGGATACAAAATCAATCTTTAACCAAGGACAAATAGCACTGCTTCCAGTTACATCCAAATAACAGCTTCCAGTTCTGGAATTAGAAGTCAGTGCTGTTACTTTGTAGATGCTTCCTTGCATTCTGCCAAGATGGAGGGGGAAAGGAGGGGCAGTCCAGAGGTCATAAAAGATATTCGGGAAGTATAAAAAGAAAAATTTGTACAGCTACCTCCAACAAGAGATGAGACAGCATCCAAGGTTTAGATAGACCTAACCTCCTCTTCACATCACATGCTTTTCAAAGCATGCTACCCACTTCAGAACTACTGCAATCATCATCTACTGCAAAACTCCCATCAATATTAACTGGAGCTAGGAAGAGATACTTTAGTACTTGCACTAGAATTGGAGTCAGTGATAGCTGCAGAACAGCTTTAGCTTCTACACAAGGCCATTCAACTCCCTGAGAAAAGCCTGGATCCTTCCTCAAATCCCTTTACTTTTCTTAAATTCGAGTTGATTGGGATGGGAAGCTATGTGGCAGGGGAAAAAATCAGCCAACCATCCCTAATATTGCTCATCTCTTATGAGGAGAAACCAGAGCTGTCCCTTGCAAGCCCCTTTGAAAGCAACATCAAAATCCATAGTACAGTCAAAAAAGTATTGGGAAAATGGACCGTGACACACAGTTGCAACATATGTTACAAGTGAGCAGGGCACATGCAAGCAGAGATGGGCCCTGGACTAAGCAGTATCCTTTGCTTTGCTTATTTTGCATGCTTGACAAGTGATGTTTTACTTCATGCTTTCCCAAGTCTTTCTGGAAGTAATTTTTCTATGCATCTCCAGAATTCCACCAACAAGGATATGACCAAAAAAGTCTCCATTTGCTTGCCTTAAAATGTTCAAGTTCCGCTCCTACTGTCGAAATTGTATTAAAAAAAAAAAAAAGCCTAAGTCAAATAATTTTTCTTTTAGTTTTCTTTTAGTAGATACTTGGAAAGAATTAGCTAGTCAAAAAGATATGTTGCTTTTGGCAAACAGAAGTATACACACCCACATTAAAAAAAATATCATTCTGTCCTTCATTTTCAACTGTGTGTCCACTGCTGAATCATCCTTTAATTACAGCTGACAATTGCACAGATGTCTCCCATGCAGTCTTCTCAGAAAGACACGTTCATTATGAGATACATGACAGACTTCACACTTAACAGTTGTCAACATAACTTCATTAATGTGTCTTGAGTATCCACTTGCCCACCCCCACCCACTTCAAAACCAAAATTAAAACCCGCTTTTCTTCTGTCATCACATCCTCCAACAACTATCACCACTCACTCAAGTGTTAGGAAAATAAGTCACCGCTTTTTTCATAATCCCCATCAAAAATTGCTACTTCCAACAAAAGCAGTGTACAAACAAACTCAGTCACAAATGAAAGAAGCCATTTTCATTTCCCAAAGACCACATCTATTTATCTTCTTGACCCATCCAATTAAGTGGTATGATTCACCGATGACTAGTAGCACAAACATACATTGATGTGTTAAGTTCTGTCAAAACATTACAAAATTAGCAGAGAGCAGCTACTGTTGTAAATTTAATGATGTACCTATGATGACTGTAGCTGGCAAAACAAATGTTCCAGCATTATAAGAGCCCTTTTAATACATAAATATTTCCTCTAAAAATAAGCTTGCACACTTAGACATTATCTTTATGGGGTAGAAAAGACCTAAATGTTCTCACTTACAAATGTCGGACAAGCTTATCTTATGTATGTGTGGGGCAGCAGGCCCAGTGGAGACAACAAATGGCATTCTAAACAAGAATGCCCATGCTTCGTATCTGTCTACACAGGTATTGAGACTATGATGGAACATGTCTACAGATGGAGCCAATTATCTGAAAACAAGAGATGTTCACAGTTTTCAGTTTTTGATTAGAGACATTTATCAGGTTAAACTATTTGTGGCTCATTCTAAGATTAAGTTTTTTATTATAACAAAGAATTAAACTACCTCTTGGTGTCATTATTGAGAAGATTGATATTCAACCTGCACTACTGAATTTTGCCAAATTTGCCATAAAGGACTCTTGATTAGGACTTGGTTACAACACTTCTCAGTTTTCATTCACTCACAAATAGAATAGAAACAAAATGTTCAACTCTGGTATCTCTTTATGCGTATTTTAACTGAGGGAAGACTCTAAGGCAGAGAAAATAGGGTTCAGTAGGTCCTCCCTGTTCATACTGGCCTTTGGATTTTGCCATCTGTTTGCATCTTTAAACGCTAGACAAAGCTAAGGGTGTTGTGAACCTTGTAAGGGTCAAGCCTTTGGTGACCTTCAGAGCCAGGAGAGCACTATAACCTGAAGGGAATATCGATGCTAGGAGCTGGAGCACCAACAGAGGGAAATTTCCCTTCTTATTCAATTTAGGCTTAGGAGGGAGTCCCTTTGAGTCCCTCCTCTGATGTCTCACTGTGCTTTTTAGCTGTCTCCCCTCTTTTGCACTGCAGACGTGTGCACATACACAACTGTAACTTCAGTCCCCAGTGCCAAAGAATGTCATCCTTATTGTCACCCATATCTTCCCATCACTGGCTATCTGAGCAAGAGCATCTATCATCACAGATACATGTCCTCATGAAACAATCAATGCTGTGAGAAAACTCCTTCCCTGAGTTTCCCTCTCTCCTACAGCCTCCCTTGTTTGGTGGGAAGATGGAACACAGTAAGGAAAGGAAATTATACAGCTGGAAGTTCTGCAGTAAACCTTGGAATAGTTCTTCAGTGGAAAAAAAAAACATCCATAGGAGTTATAAAATCAGTCTAATACTAATGATATACTAATGATATATCTGTATTGCTGGAAGTGTGTGGTAAACACTTACTTGTAAATGTGATTTGAATGTATGTAGGCAGTACTGTAAAGACAAATATGAATTCTGGCAAATGAAGACTTTCTATTACTCTGTACACTCAGCTAAGTAGAAATTCAAAATTACACACAGCAACATGAGAAAAAAGCAGTCAGACTGACAAAAGTGGGGGGGGTGTTGTTTGGTTTAAAATGTATTTATTTTGCCAAAAATTCCATCTAAATGAAAAACCTTAATATGTTAACTATGATGCTGCTATTCTACCTGTATAATCAGTTTAATGTCCCTGAAGATTTAAAGAATAGTGTAGTAATTACGTGATTTCATCTTAATGCCAGCTTTAAAATGAAGGGGAAAAATCATTTCTGTATGCCTCACAGAAACAAATAATTGCTTTAAATCCATCTTCCTTGAAAGCAAGCTGTAAACTCTCCAGTTTCAAAACAGACAGATCAATCTTATGCAATTTGTCTGGTTTCTAATTATTAATATAATTCATAATAAAAAGCCAGAGGGGGTAGAATTAGGTGCTAGGGAAAGATGTTTGGGCACACATCAACCACCAAAATGGATTAAGATCAGATGAAAAAGAGAGAACAGAACAGCTATTAAACTTCTGCCTCGTCTTCACTGGGGCTGTTGTTAGAAACTTGGAGTACAGCTGCACTTAATGAGTTTGTGTAAAAGCAGACATTATACAAATGGGAGAAAGTAGGAACTTCATCCAATTAGATAAGAGAATTGGCCAGCAGCCTCCAATGAACTGAAAAGCTCTTCCAACTTTAGGGATGAGAGCTAATTATAACTCTGTTTTTGTGTGTGTAAAATGCTACTAAATTATTAAGAAATATTGTTCTGTCAAAAAACTATGTCGTACGTACTGATTTGATTATTACAGATAGAGGATTTGCCAGAGACAGGGCTGGAAAGTGATTAGCCTTGATAAAAAGAGAAGTCATTTTGCCATCAGACTACAGGGTGCAAACAGCTTCTTTTCTTGAGTTTCTCCCAAAATTTGGGCAATCAGATTGAATGGCAAGAATTTTTATTTCTTTCTCTTGGAACTTAGGATGCAAGCAAGAGAAGCTGACATAGGTAATTATGTGCCCATTAAGAAAGGTAGCTCAAGAGATATTCACTGTTGAAGCTAACACGCAACCCAGGGTATTGTTTTCTTTTTTCCCTTTTTCTTTTAAACACACAATAAGATGAAGAATCAGAAATAAGCTAGATATGAATGGGCACAAAGGTTTTCACTTTTGCTTGATAACGATTAAATACGTTGTTCAGAGAGTAGACTGAGGTACAGAGAAAACAAGGAAATGATGTTCCATCTCATCCTCCTTCATCATTCCCAAACATGCCTCCTTAACACACAATATAACAACTACTCAGGGTGTGCAACTCTCAGTAGCCATGGCCCAAACACCTTTTTGGGCTCCATGGCCAATTAAGTCCTCCAGCCAGCTCCAGACTGTCCATCAAGTTGGACAATTTTCAGGAAAGAAATGACATTTTACAAAAGGGAAAAAATGTGTGAGGGGGCATGTGCTCACTCCTCCCTGCATGCTGAGGGCAGCAGGGAGGGGAAGTGAAATGAGAGAATTTATTAACTCAGAAAACAGATTCAAACTCTGGACCCTGCTATTTCACTTCATTCGTGTCTCCTTTGGAATAAGGACTGCCAACAACTGCCAAACAGTGTCTCTCCTTATAGCCAAACACCCAAGTTCTGTGCTTCCTGACAGTGTGTGCACACTGTCCTTATGAGCATGAAATGTAGTTTGGTTTTCTTTTCAGGACAAGGTAGAGCCACTGGGCTCCTTGAAAGAAGCCAGAAGGACAAGACAGAAAAATCCCAGAGCAGACAGAGCACACTGGAAGTCTGAGACTGCTAATGGGACAGCTGTAAACAAAGATGAAAGACTAATATTCAGGATTTAAAAGGGCAGTGGGAAGAGTCCAGAAGAGCACTGTGCTTAAATCTAGCCAAACTAATATATTTTACTTCAATTATCCTTGAAGAAAAAAAAAATTAACTTAGATTAATTAATTTAGATTTAAATCTTCAGTAAGACAACCTCTCAAGAGACTTTCCACAATCTTTCGGACTTTGAAGGAAGACTACCAGTGCCGGTCCTAAAACTAACAGAGGCAAGAGAGAGGTTTAAGGCTCCTAAGCACAGATTCAGCACGTCAATTCTGAAATGCTAAATAAAAGCACTGGTGTCTTATTAAACAAAAAACAAATCACCAAGAAATCAGCTTTCAGGGATGTACTGAACCACCACATTGTACTTGCTCAGAAAATTACCCAGCAGTTTTTTTTGAACGAAGAAATACAAATCAGTTTTGCTTAGCAAATGCAGGAGCCAAACTCTTCTATTGTGAGGGTTTCAATAGACACTCAAATAACTTTGACAGCAGCATGGAGGGGGAAGGGTGTCTCTGACCCAGTTTCTGTATTACAGCATTGCTTGGGTGATGGTGGTACGAGTGTTCACAGCCGAACCTCTTTTCTTCAATTTTCCTCTACTCCTTGCCCACCATCACTTTGTTTAAATAATCCACAGATGTTATCATGGGCACAAGAATATGGTTAATTGAGCTTAATGATTGCTGGCGGCTTCTTTTATGCATTCAGCTGGTGATTCTTCAGCAGAGAGCCCTTTATACAGTGTGAGAGGAAAATTTGTTTTTTTCTTTGGCTTTCTCATTTCATGGCCATTCTGAAAGCAGAGTTCTCATTTTTTCCTGAAATCTTTGCCCAAATCCTCTTAAAATGCTGTGGGAAATTTTGAAGGTCGGGCCCTCTTCACCCAGTAGAACCTAAATGATTTTTTTCTGGGCTCTTCAAGAAGTTTCCGACTACTTCTCACACCACTGATTTAGGAGAAGTTTCAATTGCTCCTTTTTGTAGAGCAACAAAAGCCTAGAGAGCCAGGGAAGTGAAATACTGAACAAGTGGATAAATACATGAAAGAAAGGCTTCACCTACCCAGGCAGCAGGGAAATGGGGACTCCACGTGTGCAGACACCTAAGGGCAGTATCCCTACCAGGAAGCCAGGCAAGAGATGTGACAGACAAAATGGGATGAAAACTCTGAAAATCTGAGCAAGAGAGACAAAATCCAAAGGATGCCCATAAAGCTAAAGTCACAAGTCTTTTTCCCACAGCAAGGGCTGAAATACACTTCTGAGTCTGAATATGCACAATGAAAATTTTCTTTTAAAAAAACCCTCACTGCTAGCTATGTTTCAATATGGTTTTCAACAGATCTTGAATTATTATGAACCTTTGCTTGTCTGCTTTTATATGTCACAAGCCATCACTAACCTGACAGCTCTCTGGCAGTCTTTCAAGCATCTTCAAAAACACAAAACTAATCTTGCTTTTAGTGTTACTTCCAGCTCCTAAACCAAAATTGAATGCAGAGATTTGAAAAGAGCAGAATCAGAAATAGATTTTCACAAACGTCCTGATAAAGAAGGCAGAAAGTAAAGAGTTACACTGTCAAAAGCAATGGTATCTTGGCAGAAGAAAGGCAGGAACAATTTTACGTCAGCCTGTACACTGCACAATGGTGTTGGCCACAGCCAGGGGTAAGCATAAGCAGCCTTTGAGAAGCCCACAGATAATGCTGCTGTACAAAGATTGGGATTATGCCAGGTGGATCCCAGCAGAGGTGCATGAATCTGGGGGCTACTGCCCCAGACAATGAGAACCTAGGTCACGGAAGGAGGTGAGCCAACAAAAATTGCTAAAGAGATCCCTGTTCTACTGGACAGTAAAGCAGCCAAAGTCACAAGGTGACACTGTCATCAGCCATAAGACCTCTTCCCAGCTCTCTCCCTCTCCATTTCCTTGGCTAATGAGTGTTATTCAAAGTGCTGTTGTAAATTTATTAGGGTTAAGGAGATTGGTCACTCTTGTACTAGGCAATTAAAAAGAAAAGACTAAGGCTGGAGAGAGGAAAGCCTGAAAAAAGATGTAGTTTTATTTTTCCACAAACAATACATTAACATTCTTATTTCATTGAAGAAGCCAGGTCTGGTTTTTGCTTTCTTCCTAGGTTTTCTTTTTGTTTGTTTTGTTTTGCTTTGAGGTTTTTTGTTTGTTTGTTTGCTTGGTTTTTTGTTTTGGTTCGGTTTGTTTTTTGTCTACACTAGGGAAAAATGACCAATTGGAACATTTACATTATAAACCTTATAAACCTAACTCAATTTTGTTGAAATCCAATAAATTTTACTTCACTTTCTCAAAATAAATACATTTTCTGCAAACATCTTTTATCATTTGGAAACTAGCATTTGTTAAGAAAACAAACGTGGTAAAAACTTTTGAACATTTCTAGTGATTCCTTCTTTATGACAATTGTGGCACTTCCTTGGAAAATGTTAGCTAGTGCACTAACTTCAGTACTGTTAAGTTCCCTCAGGTGACAGAACCATAATTTCCTCTGCTGCCAGAGACTTCCCTCTTGACTTTGGGCTATTCACTTTGCCTCTGTGTTCTTCAAATCCAGCTATAAAACGGGTATAAAACTTGTACTTTACAGAAGCACCACAAGCATGAGACCATTCATTATTTGAAGCTTTTGCATACTGTGGAGGAAGAAGGTATAGAATACATAAAAACTCACTTGAATTAGGCTTTAGAAAGATGCTGGGAGGATGATGGACCTGACTGAATTACTGTACTCAACTGAGCAAAGCAGTGTTGTCTCCTGAATGACTAAAGCCTTAAGATGCTCTTAAGCTTGCAAATAGCACTACAAAAATCTCTAATTGGTTACAGATAGGCAGGACTGCTGGTTTATATCTCAGCCAGAAGACAAGAATTATTCTGCTGCTCAAAAGGCTACAAACATACAGTGGTTCAAGCAGACCAAAAGGGAAAGTACTACAGAGTAAAGACCAATGAAATAAACACCCACCATCATTCCCAAAGCACTTTAATTTTATCTCCAGTGGAAAAGCCAAGCTCTCCTTTGCTTTGCCAATGGTATATGAAGAATTTGCTGCCTGATGCAGTGTGTCTGTGATGTCACTTCAACACTGGACATTTGTAGATCTACTCCTGCACCTTAAAACATGTTTTCTGAACATAGCCTCAGCTAAAAAACCTTTTCCCATCAAGGACTGATCTCATTCACTTGCTGGTCTTTGACATCCCTCGTCTAAGATTCAGAGTGGTCTGTTTGCCTTTCTCTGAAGGTGGAAGCACAGGTCAGAGTTGAGCTCGATGTGGCAAGGTCGGTAGCATCCCATACAGACACGTGTAACAGGGAACAGCCGAGGACCCAGTGCCCTCCTGCTCTGCCAGTTATCAGCAGCACCTGGCATGGGAGCTAGCTGTGCAGGGGGAAAAGGGAGAAAAACTGAGAAAAAGCGAAGCCGATGATTAAGGAGTAAAGAATGGCAGATGAAACTAAAAATAGTCCCCTCGGCAGTTGTAAAGGAAATTCGTTTGACAGGAGGCTGCTTCTTTTGTCGAGAGCGGTTTGTTATGCAAGAGACGATACCAACACCGGCTCTTCTTATCTGGCTTGTCAGTTTAACTGACAAAAAGGAGCAGGGTTAACATCTCTGGAGCCACCGCCAGCCTCAACATTTGTTTGTTTTTCATGCATGTCCGTGTTTTAAGACGCAGCCCGGGGATTAATACCGTCCAGAAACTGTGGTGCAAGCTCAGTTAGGCAATTCCACAAAAATCTTCAGAGTACTTACTCGTCATTAAAGGCAACAATTGAGCCCCTGCCTGCTGCTGGTTTTGTTCCCTTACCTCCTGCTTCAGCCATCACGTGGTGACTTTCCTGCACAACAGAAAACCGAATGCCCATAGGTTTTTCCACGCACAGGCAGCAGAGGACAACTGCCCCTACTCTGCTTTTCCACTTCTCAAGCCAGATGACTCAAAATGTGCAGAGCCTCCTGGATACAAGAAAATGAAAAACTAAACCAGAGAAAGTTGTTTCATTTTACCCCCACTCCTTCCTGACGCTGAGCCTTCAACAACACTTACACCTCTATGTGCAAAGGTAAGTAGGAAGGAAGAGGCTTTAAAAGAAACCACCTTAACACCTCCTTTCTTACAGAAGAGAAGCCACCATAAAACCAGGGGGAGAAGAAGTAAAAGTGAGGTTATCAGCAGCTTGCTGGCCAATTGCCCACGTGACTGCAGGTGAGTCTGTATGTTCCTCGTTATCGTGCCTTCAGGCATGCCTGAAAGCTTTTGGAGAGAGCCTGGTGGTCACGGCTGCCAATATCTGCTGGTGAGGAGGTAAGCAAATCACAGCCTGTCCAAGTTAAACAAGTTAAAGCCAAGACTTCCAAAAACTCAAGTGACCCACATAGGGTGTGCAGGAGTGAGCACTTGGGTATGATGTAGGTGCAAGGGAAAACAACTCTTATTTGTCTTCTTTTCATTGGACTTCCCTGAAGCATTCATTTTTAGATCCAGTATGCTGCACTAAATTGTGGGTTACTTAGAAACAGGAGTCTCTCCTCTATTCCTATTTTTGGAGGAAATGTTCATCAGCACAAAGACAGCAATGTAGAAGTCCTGTCTCCTCGGTGAGTAACTGAAATCATTCTCTCTGTCCCAAACATCAAGGTATTTGGTAGAAAAATAAGCAGAATAAGATTAAATGGTGGAAAATCCTGGCTGAAAGGTATATAGCAGCTTTTTACTTCAGGTTTTAAATGTGCACTGTGTTGAAATATTCTGGGCTTTTTCTGTAAACTAACTTAGAACCAACTCGATCCACTTCCCACTCAGCGAAGGAAGACCTTGGTGGCAGATTTTGCCCTAAACCAAGCCCACCTGCCATTAACTGCTTGGGCCACAGGATGCCACTGTTGCATTTCTTTTTCAGGAGGTTGAAAGAGCGACAAATTGTTTGCATGAACAGGACACCTAAATTTAATGCCTCTTTTCCTTCTTAACACATACAATTGCCAATGTTTAGAGCTCCAGACAGACCATCCAGATGTAAATAGCTCAGAGCTGTTTTCTTCAGGAACAAAATCTTTGAGTACCTTTTAAGGCTCGATTACTGAACCCAGCACCTCTGTACCTTCATAAATTTTCTATGCACAAGAAGTCTTTCCAATGACTGCCTTAAGTGTTGACTCCAACTCTGATAGCTTTATCCACAAAATAAATATCCTGTTATTGAATTTTATCTGTGTCCAGATGAGAAAAGGAAAACACTAGATGGGAGAGTAGATTAAATCAGAGAGGAGGCAGGCTGCTCGTAATTGCTACCTCTTGTGAAAGAGCAAGAGCCCCTACCATGTTAATAAAACTTCATAAATATTTTACTAATATAAAATGGAATGCAATGTATTCATGCCAAGAGACAGGGAAGTGGCCTGAGCTCCCAGATAGTTTCTCTTGCTGCAATTTTGTGCAATTTTCAAACTGGCACACAGAATCAGAAGCCCAGGACTACTGAGACCTCTGGAACGGTCAAGACAAAAGCACCGCACAAAGGTCCACCAGTGTGAACTTTAGAGCAGTCAAGATTGCAGAAATCTACACAGGGTCTGAAAGTCCTCTGAAAGCAAATTTCAGTCCTGACACATTTTTACATTGAAGTGGTAAATTATTGCAAAAAACTAAGTAGGGGATTGCAGACAGTCTCCAAGATCTGCACAGACAAGGGTTCCCCCAAGTTCAGCACAACACAGACGGAATTTGTGAGAATGGATTGTTAAGGAATGAGGGTGCAATTTTAATATTAACAGTTTCTCAGACTTCAAAAGCCATTTTGGTTTTGCTCAACATTTTAGAAGGGAAGAAATGGCTTTAGCCTACTACAACTCCATTTAGGAACAGGGAAAAAAAATGAATGATAAGGTTTCAGATACATCTTGGGTGGCCAGCAACAGAAGAACTTGAGGAAAGCCAGCATGAAACTGACAGCTGTGGTGATGCAGAGCATTACCGAGACTGGTGTTACAGCTCTGTACTTCAAGCTGATGTAAATATGAGGGGGCCCACAGATAACAGCCTTTTAGAATTCAAGGCTTCAATAGAAACATTCTCACTGCCTTCAGCCTGTTTTGGATGTGTCCCAGAAACTGGCTATTCCCCAGTCAGGATCTAGATTCAGTGAGACAAAATCCCTCCCTTCAGAAAGCCATGTTGTAACATCTCTAAATCAGAACTAGACAATTACTCAGAAGATGCTGGGAAGGACTCAGCCTTGCAAGAGAAACAACTACCAACCAAACAAGTCACACATTTCCAAAGACAAAAATAAAAGAAGCCCAAGGAGTGGTCCCACTGCTTTTAAAATTAAGTATTTGTTAAAGCACACACCAAGGATACAATATTAATATTAAATCAGTCATGACTGTTTACATTTCTTCTGCTGAAGAAATTTTCAGTGTTGTGATATTTTTTTTTGTCATTAGCACAGAAAAAAATTGACCACACATAACCAATTACTTTGTTCTCAAACTGAATTTACCTCCCATTCCCAAGACCAGGGATTTCAAAATCTCCTGAAGGGAAAAAAAAAAAAATCCTTCAATCCAAATTCTTTTCTTGTTGTTTATAGCAATAAACAACAGATTTCATATAAAAGCAGCAGCACAAGGGTAGAAAATAGTGTTCCAAAGCTAATTTTAGTCCTGCTGATCTCAGGAGCTTAGTGTTCCTGTCAGACTGAACAGACTCCAGTGGTGCCCTGCCTGCCTGTCTGGATGGAGAAATCTTTCCCTGGAGATCTATTTATAGCACCTTGTACCCTGTACCTAGATTAGGCTTTAGGTTTTTGGTTTTGATTCATTGTGTTTTGTTTTGTTTTGTTTTGTTAGGCGGGAACATGTATCCAGGACTACATTGATCCAAGACACAGATGTGACCTACTCAAGTAAATTACCAGGGAAAAAATAATCAAAACTGTTCACACTTCATTTTCTGCACATCAGTCCCTCTGGACTTCATCAGCTAGCCAAAATTCAGTCCCAAAGGTAATTTCTATTACAAAGAGAAATTGGTGATAGAATCCAGTGTATCTTTGATATAAACCCATCTGCTTACATACCACACAGCATCCTTTCACCTGCAATAGTCTAAGAACACATGATCTGATCTTTTTCCTTGGTGGTTGTCATTTAAATTTAGCCAGTACAATGTCTAATCCCTTCATGATTTTCTCCTTAGAAATACACTCTTACTCCTACATTCGGATGTTTCTCCCTAGTCAGCACGATTTTCTGTGACTTGTTTCATTGGTTCTTATTTCATATATAGGCAACTCCAGCAGTCACTACCTATCTTGTATTTTCTTTATGAGTTTCCAGGGGAAAACCCTTATGTCATACAGTTAAGGGGTTTTTTATGTAGATCTCACCTTGTAATTCTGCGTTGGTTGTGACCCTGTTATTTCAACTACCTGGTTCCATAATGACTTTAAAGTCTTCTAAATACTTACTTTAACCACCAGCTTCACTGAATTGTACCCAGTTCATAATAGCATCCCTTCAGTTCCACCCAGTCTTCCAAACCAAAATGGCCACACCTGAACCCTTTCAGCCCAGAAAGAGAAATGCTTTAACAAAACTACTAGTTATATTGCAAACAGAGTCAAGAATATTCTTATATTTCAGCCCCTCCAAAAAAAGTCTGTTTCCAGCCCTGACTCCTGATTTTTCAACTGTTTGTATGAAACCCGCCCATCAGAGGGGAGATGTAATTCCTCATGCCCTCCATCAAGAGCAGATATCCTCTGCTGGATGCAAATGATGAATCAATTTCCCAAATATTTGTTATCTAGACAGGAGAACAGAGTTCATGCACGCACCCTAATCTTTGGGCCAAAATCTGCCAAACTAGCTCAAACAACATTTAAATGGAAACAGCAGGAATAAGAAACAAGCAAAGTTATGAAATAGTAAAACACTCCTGCTGTTAAGCTGCCTTTGCTAGCCAGATGACAGCCCCAAACTGAGAAGGTGTAGCAACTGATGGGCAGTGGTGTCTCAAACTGCAACTTCTCATCAGGGCTTCAGTTTCAGTCACCACTCGCTGCTGCCAAGAGAGGTAGCCCTCTTCCCCCATCCCTCCCCCAGTTTCTTCCCTGTGGGACATGTGCTTCTGCCAAGTCCTTGCTCCAGTGCACATTTGATTGCAGCACAAAGCCAATTCAACTCACTAAAACAGCAAAAAGTAAATTGGTTTTGGCTGGAAAGCAAGCAGAACTGGATTATTATGTGATCAAGCAAGCACTAGGGTTGGTGCAAGACAGTGAGAAGAAGATGAAGTGTACATCTGAAGGCAGGAACAGCAGAAGAGGTCTAGGCAAGGTGAGAATGGTAAACAGCAGAAGAAGCTGTTAACACAGCTCAGCCTGAGCAGGGAATCACACTTCTGCCACACTTCAAAACACATGCTTTGAGCATTCAGTTCCTGTAGCTATCTCCTCATTTCAGGGACAGCAGCTCCTCTGTTACCTGCATGTTATTTACAGGGGATTTTGGATTTACCTCTGCCATGGGACTGCACTAACAGCTACATATCTTAAGCCCAAACTCACAAAGCACTGGTACCCCAAGCATGCTACTGTGAAAGCCCTGGGAAGGAAGGGGATTTTCTGCTTCCAGCTCTTTTGCAGGACAGCGCCACAGCATAGGGAAGCTTTCCAAAGCTCAAGATTAACTGGGCACAGTGTCATGTTTAACACCACCATCCTGTTTCCCAGGCACAGACTGCTTTTGTGTACAGGACTGCAAAACCAAAAAGCCATTTGCTGCAATTCTGGTTCAAGAGCCTGTCCAGACTCTCTCCAAAAAGAGATTATAAACGGCAACAGAAGGCATCCCGAGGAGACCAGCACATTGTTCCTCTGTGAGAGAAACATCACAGGCTGGCAGCAAGGCGACAAAGCCCCTGCAGATACACCACAGGGAGGGCTTTCAGCAGAGCACCAAGAAAGGAGACTGCGTGCATTCCAATTGCTGTTTATCCAAAACATGGCTCTGCACCAAAGGAGAGTTTATCTGCTTACCTCCCTGTGCAACCTGTCTAGCGTAACACAGGCTGTTCCCACACAACATACTCCTGGGCACAAGTCTCGCCCATAATCTTGTACCTCCTCCCCTTCACCCCTCCCTGTCCTGTGAGGCTTTCTGCCCTGAATGACGCCAGTCAATGGAGGTGGCTTTGGAAAAACAATAAGACAACCTGTGGGGACCTTGAATTTCAACTTTATTAACCTTCAGGTTTTATATCCTCTCGCGGTTACCAAATTCTTCCACTGTAGGGGCATTCTTGTGCTGTAGGGCACAGGGACCTTACTTTATTAAATTAAACAAAGCCTGGGTTGTCCTACGCTCCCAGAAACCAGCCCATTCCCACGGCCCTCTTCCTCTTCACTGACCAGCAAAGGGCAAGGAAGCTGGTGAAGGGCTGGAGTGCACACCCCATGAGAAGTGGCTGAGGAAGCTGGGGCTATTTAGCCTGGAGAAAAGGAGGCTAAAAGGACCATATCACCCCCTACAGCTGCCTGGAAAGAGGGTGTAGCCAGGTGGGGGATGGCCTCTTCTCCCAGGTAACCAGTGACAGGACAAGAGGACCCAGCCTCAAGCTGTGCCAGATGAGGTTCAGGTTGAACATCAGAAATAATTTCTTCACTGAAAGAGTGATTAGACATTTGAATGAGCTGCTCAGGGAGGTGGTGGACTCACCATCCCTGGCGGTATTTAAGGAAATCCTGGACGCGGCACTCAGTGCCATGGTCTAGTTGACATGGCGGTGTTGGATCACAGACTGGATTTGAATATCTCAGCGATCACTACGTCATTTCCATCCGAACGGACTCCGTGACTTTGTGACTCGGAGCTCACCTTTCCCCGCCTGTCGAGGCAGGAGAGGGCAGGGCCGCCCGGGCAGGGCAGGCGGGAGGCGGCCGGGCCGGGAGGGCGGTGCCGGCGGCGCCGGGAGCTGCTGCGGGGCGGGACGGGGCTCGGCGCTCCCTCAGGTGAGGGCCGGGGGTCGCGGGCATTGGCGCCGGGGCCCAGGGGAGCTGGCGGTGGGTGGAAGCGAAGGTGCCCGGCGGAAGGTGCCCGGTGTGCCCCGGCTGTCCCGGGTTGAGCGCCCATGCCATGGCCACCCCCGGGGCGCCACGGGGGTCTCAGGTCGCTGTGGTGGCGCTGCGGCGGCGGCGCCAGAAACCTTTCCCTGCGGAATGGCTCCTGCCCTCGGGGGAAGGCGCTGTCTCTTTCCCTCTTAGATTTAAACAAACAAACCTTAATTTATTCCTTTATATTATGTTTTTATATGTTTATAACACCCAAAGGAGATGGAGGTAGGTTATCAGGCTTTGATCAGTCCAAATTAAAGCGGCTGCAGGCACTTCTGCAGGGATGTTGAAGGGCTGTGATGAGGGCAAACAAGTCTAAAGATTGCTCAGGTGTTTGGAGGCTGTGTTTCCCTCTTTTACAGGTTGGGACTTAATCGTATCACACTTGAAAAGATAAAGACACTTTCAGCAAATAACAACCTGGTAGTATTTAATACAGAATTATCAGGGTACAGCTTCTTGGCGACTTACTTTCAGCCCAGCACGGCTTTGGCCGTACCTGATGTTTATGCAAATCATAGGCGACGTTTGGTACTGGAGCTGTTTACACCCACGGGTGCCCTCCTCCAGAAACTCCCAGGACAAAGGTCACAGCCTGCTCTTCCAGACTTCCCTGTGCCAGTGGCAGCTGTGTGTACCCTCATGCAGTGCACTGGCACTTGCTGGGCTCAATGCTTTACCTGAGACACAGCATTGTGGAAGATTCAGTTCTTGGTGTACACGATTCCTTGTCCTGGCAGCAAAAGCAGCAGAATCAGAGCGGACCTAATAAATAAGCTAAGTGCAATAAACGTCAAGTATAGAAACACTGCGTTTAGTTGATGAAAAGGAAAAGATAAAGAAAACCTTCTTGCTTTAATGACGTTACCTTGTAGTTTAAAGGGTTTTACTTCCTTCACTTCTTAAAGAAGTCTGTACTAGTTTTGAATCAGCATGAAATGAAACTGAGTGCTGGTCAATGAATAACTTTTAAGTGGAGCAATAAAATGAACTGGTTTTGTTTCTCTGGCTCAGGAAGTTATTTTAGAAGGAGAGACTACATCTGAGAAACAAGATGTCTCATGCTGGGAGTCGATACCAAGATAAGCAGTACAGGCACCATGAGAACCATAGATCTGATAGATACAAGGAAGACAGAAGAGCAAGAAAGCCATACCCATACAATGCAAGGTACGTCTTTCTTTCCTCAGAGAAATAGATCACAGCAGGTCTATAATGTCTGCCTTCTCTTTGCTTTTAAATAGGCTTAATTTACAATAGTAAAGAGAGCTTTTATTCAGCCTTGAAAGTATGAGCATACTGCATTTGGAACAGGGAGCTATTTTACACTTAGAAATTTAACCTTTTTTCTTTGTTTTGAGCTTGAGACAGGACAGAAAGATAGCCTGTGTCGCACAGGCAGAGATGGGAATTTCCTGGGATGATCTGAATCAGGCTGGGTGACAAGTAGGTGAACTATGACCATGAATCTTAGTACAGTTCCTGAAGATGCTGGTCAGCAGGTGACATAAAGCTGTGGCTTTAGGCACTGTTAAATATGAATGTTACATGACTGAGACCAGCACAGGGACATGGTGAACTCTCAGGTTGCTCTAGTTCAGCTGCGAACATGTTCCTTTTAATCTGAAATAAAATTACTTTCAGTAGTCACTGTCAATAGATGAGTGATTGTTGAAGTGTCTAAGGCTGTTGGCAGCACTTGAGAGTGGGTCAGCCCCTATTACCACAATGAGTAGATCAACTAATGGGTTTCCAGTGCCAAATAAACTCTTAGGATATTATGCTTCTCCTTCCAGCCTGGCCAGGCTGCAGCACGCTAGATGTGAGCTAAGGCTGTTTTCCTTTTAGGTCATGCCAGTGCATGGCTGCACTGTGGGAAAGAGGTCTGTAGATCAAAACACTACTGGCAAATTGGCCATGGCAGCAGGAGGGTTCATCTCTGCCATTTAGACTCTGGGGAGGTGATTGTAGGGGAATTTAAGAATAAAGGCAAACGGGGAGAGGAGATAAATATAATGAAGATTATTGAAAAGCTGAAATACTGAAGTACTCCCTGGTAATATGCATTTTAGCAAGGAAAACAGGATGACAATAAAAGGAGCAGAGAAGAGCACTCTGTGGACTACAAGGAATACTTATGGCTAAGTATAAAACACTCAGATAGCAGTAAAACTTACATTGTGAAAATAGCTAATGAATTTTTCTTCTGTCTCCCCTAAATTATGAAAAATTGAAGAGAAATGGGAACAGAGACCAGCCTAAGAATCGTCCTCAGAGGCTGAATGCCTGTCCTTAGTAAAACCAGAGACTGCCAGGCAATATAGTTAAATTATCTTGAACATATTAGAAGTGGGAGCAGCTAATGCCAGTAACATATTAATAGCACAGTGGAGAGAAAAAGAAAACAACAAAAGGGTTGGAGGTTTGCTGTGGGCTTTTTTTGTCTTTCATGTATAGCATAATATAAGCAATGTGTGAAAGGCTAGCTATAAATTAAACCACCACTTTTTAATAAAGCACTTCTCTGGATGTCTTGGTTTTGCTGTTAGTTTTATGTGTTTGGACTCATAGATGGAAAATTGATGGACGGACTGTAAAGGTTCACAGACATCCCTGTATCCACCAGGGCTTAGAGGAAGGGAAGCTGCAGTTGCAAATCTCTAACAGCCATGAAGATAATTCTCAGAGTCAAGTCAAGCATCTGGGGGCCATCAGACCCCCACTAAAACTAATTGAAAAACTTTTCTATCAGTTGTTTTGAAGGAGTTTGGCTTAACCTAACAGCATTTCCTCTGCTTGGTTCTCGTGGAGTTCTCATGGGTTTTGGTGAAAACTTTGGCTGATTGATGAGAAGACCACCAGACCCTGTAATGAAATACATGGGAAGAATTTTGTGGAAGCTGCACTTTGGATGCCTAGCACTTTCATTCCTGATGAACTAGACTTTCTAGCCAGAGTATTTCTCTTTCCAAATGCATTTCTGTCTGAAACTCCTACAGCAACCTTCCTCCCACTGCTGAGGAGAATTACCTAGAATGGTAAAGTCCTCAAGGAAAACAGCACCAAAGGTGGCCAGAACAGGCCATAGTGAGGAAAAAAGGCATCTTAAAAAAGGATTTCTTTTTTCCTAAATGTACTCTGTTGGTGAACATTCGGGGGGAGGGGGTTGGTTTGATTTTTTGTCTTGTTTTGTTTTCTGGCAAGTAACAGGAAACAATAGAGAGAAGCAGCTGCATCAGAAGTACCAAAGGGATTGCTTTCAAGTTACTGGAAGTCTTATAAATCACACAGCTTATTTAATTTATGTGACACAGCTGCACAGGATGCTTTGGTAGTTGCACAAGACACAGGACAGAGGTCAGAAAAATCAGAAATGTTTCAGCCAAATAGAGCTGTTGGCAGCTAAACACGGAGATGTTAGCAGTGGTCTTGTTATTGAATGTCTTAATTAAAATGCAAAAACTACAAAGAACATGATTTAATGTGGATGGACGAGATAATATTGAGTCTGGAATTGGATGAAGATAAACCTTAGTAAAATGCAATGATACTAGGAAACAAAATTACAGTTGAAAATGCTGATGTGTGGATAAGAAATTCAAGATAAAAAAGGAATACAAAGAAGACTTTTAAAAATAATAATGCTAAACGAGACTTAGAATGCCCTTTAATAACAAACTGATCCAGCTGTACTTTGAAAAAGGCAAGCTCCAGTTCTTCTTCAAATGAGGGAGAAAATTTCAGTTAGACCAAACACAAAAAAAATTTGCAGCCAATGTTTCTTTTAACTTGAGTGTTAGCTCGGTTTAAAGGGAAAAATGCACTTTTCCTATAAAATAATCTAAATCTCACCAACTTTAAATGGAGCTGTATGTCATTGCAGAGAACTGGACCATTGTAGCAACGAAGAGACTGATTGGGGACAGGAGAAACTGATTTTTTTGTGGAGGAGGGTCGATTTTAGATTCTTCTTTAGATATCCTCAAGGACCTAAAAATTTTGAATAGGCTATTTTTTCCCTCGTTTGAAATCTTTATCTGTTTATTTTAATAGCTTTTATTCTTTTAAAAGGCATCTTTTAAAATAATAAAAGAGAGAGACACTAGTTAGAAGTACAAACTTGACAAAACATCCATGAAATAGTTCTGCTGCTTCGTACATTTTTTCTGCCAAAATCTTTCTCATTTCCATTATCTGGCCTGCTAGGGACTAGCTAAAATTGTTTGGTTTTCATGAAAAAGCTGTTATTTCCTTTTTCTACCTTTTGCCAGTAAGCTAAACAGTTCAGCCAGCCTACCCAGTGAGTACACTATTTTCCAAAATAAGGACCATCGAATGCAAATATCTTTGTGAACATGGATTTATGCAAGGTTTTGGGATATTTGCTTTCAAAACAGGCAAGCAGAAAAGGGTCAGATGCCTGTGAAGCAAGCTAATTGCTTCCACTTAGACAATTTCTCATGTTCTAATGTTCAGGAGAGACTATGACCTAATTAATAACCATCAGTCATTTACTCCATTGTAGAGACATCCAAGGTGGCCAGCACTCAAGGACTTCTACTGTTTGCTCTGACCCTTACTCTAAAACCTCAGGAGCAGCACAGGAGTATTTTGGCCCACCACCAGGGTTTTATCCTCCCAAGGAAAGCTTCTCGATGAAGTGTTCAAAGGTATGCACAACAAGAGGTATGTGAGACTTACTGCCTGCCATCCACCCCTCTCCTTCCAAGGGCTTCTCTCCAATTTGGTTTCTGTGTTTAGGAGCACAATGAAGGAAAGCTAGAGGAATATTAAAACAAGAGAAAACAAATGGGGGGGAAAAAATACCAAAAAAAAGGCCCACAAGGACTGAGAGAGTTAATGAATGGCAAAACTGAGGATTATGCCATTTTAGATATCTAAAGGCAATATTTATACAGATATTTAGATACTTGAAAATGCATCTCTGGAATATGCATTCAGAGTACCAGAGTGGGTCATGTGTGTAATCAGCCAGTCTGTACAATAAGAGTTAACCTTTGGGATTTAGGAATAAAATAAACATTTGCATCTGTGAGGAAATTGGAGATGACTGTTGAAGGTTTGATGCTACTTTATTTCTGAATGATTCTTCTCACACTTTTTATCAATTCTGAATTTACTCCAGTTATCACTCATACGTCTTTATAAAGCATCATTGCAGGAGATAATTTTTTTTTTCTGGACATGAATCAATAAAACAGTTTTGAAGAAATGACTTGGGCTTTTCTTAGGTAGAAAGCAACTGCAACAAGGACAAAACTGAGCCTTAATGTGGGGGGAAATCAGCCATAGTAAACTCATTCCTGTAAACTGAAAAAAAGAAGTCATTAAAATATTTATTACCCCTTGAAAGTTTTCCCTCTTTCAGGGCACTGATCATTCTCACCTTGTCTGTAGGAAAGCTCCACTGCAGTCTGAGTTGAACTTGCAGCTAGGTGCAAAGTCTTCGGCTGATGTCTATAAATAGACTTTCAGAGTCCTCCAGCAGAGAGAAAAGGGAAGAGATTAGCTGTTGGAAGTAAATTAAAACACTTAATGTTAGATTATTTCTTCACTCCATGTAGGAAAGTTAAGTAGCACAATCAATTTGCCCTTAATATTTCTCTGTGTGTGAATATGTGGCAATTTTAAGGGTGAGATAAACTATTTTGTCTTACAAATATGTTCTGTGAATTAGTATGAAGTTTGTTTTTCATATTCAGATATAACTGCAACCATTAGTAAAGATTTAATGACATGGAGCCATACTGATACTTTACCCATGATAAAATTGTATCATCAGTTTCTTCTTCAACCATACTGAATTATTTTAAATTGTCTGAAAAGCTGCAGAAAACTCCATGCACTATTTTATCAGAGCTTTAGAAAAGTTAAGTGGCAAATTAGTTTTAGTTTTCAGTTTTACTTGTTGTTTAGACTTTTGGATAGCTTAATGTGAATTTCTGGATTGGTTTTTTTTCCCTGTATTTGCTTTTCATTATTTTGGTGCATTAAACATCATTAAGATTTTTAAAATGTCCTAGTTTTGGATGCATCAGATGACAATGATGATTTTACTCCCACCCCTCCCCCAGGTATTGCTCACTGTTTTCCAAAAATTTGATGTCTGAGTTTGCAGTGGAGGAGGGAAAAGAGATCATGCAGAAAATAAACCCTTTTATTAGCAACCTTATTTCAAAAAATGAAAATATATTGAAGGTTGGTAAGATTATGAGAATGTTATTCCCCTGTTTAGTTTTTGGAAGTACCAAGATTTAGCAGACTTTACTAGAACTGTTTTGCAGAATTCTGTATTCCCTTCACTCATGGTAGATGCTGTAAATGAGCTACGTGAATTGTTTACTAAGGAGTCAGTACATGGGAGCTGCAACACTTTAAAGCATTAAAAGTTCCTGTAAATACTTCTTAAGATGTCTTTTTTTTTGCCAGTATTTATCAGCACTCTGGTGAAATTCCCCCTTCCCACTCACCATAATTTTAAAATAAACTAGACTCAAACAAGTCTGGGAAATCAAGTGATGAAACAAAATCTTTTCCAAAGCAACAACTGAAATGTGAACCTTAGTTTCTGACGGTCCACTGAGTAGTTGAGCTTTGGGTGTTGTTGTTTTTTGTTTTTTTCTTTTGCCTGAAACACCTAGATTATGTTCTTTATGCATTTTGAACAGTTTAACAAACTAGAGAGGAATTCTGTACAACCAGAGCTCTGAAAAGTATTTACTTCACCAAGACAGTGCCCCCTTCACCCATGCTTTTTACCAGCTATAGCCCAAAAAACTAAAGCCGAATTTGAGAAATAAGCAGCTGGTTTTTTTAGGGATCCTTTAAACAGCTTAGGACACTTTAGGACTTCATTCTCATGTCTTTGTTATTCCTCCCTTCCCTCCTTATTCCCTGCCTCCTTTTTCTTCCCTCTACAACCATATTAGGACAATAAACCTAACCCACATATAATGGAAGAAACAATTGATACTGACCCCTTTTGCTGGTAGGAACATTTGATACCATCTAAGAAACTTCAAAACATTCTGCTCTTTTTTAATCCTTTTATCTTGAAAACAGGAGGGGGGGAAAAAGGTCTGTTAAAACATTATATGAGGGATACCTATTCAAAGCCATTCAGGTGGAATCACATGGATAGAAGTGCTAAATCATACAAGGCACTCCATCACTCTTCCTCCCAAACAATGAACTAAAGTACAATCTTAGGAGCACCATCAAAGTTTGGACCAGTAGAGAGTAAGCTGTCTTCTGGAATACACTCCAGACTTTGGATTGGTGGAATTTCCTGAACTGGAAGACTGCACTCACATCTGCTGTTTAATACCTCTTTACAGACCTATCAAGTTTGTTGAATTCTCTGCTGAATTGCTTTTTTAAATGTTTGACCTTCACATTACCTTGAGATAAGGAGTTTCGGAGTTTCACTTGAAGTACTACTGTTTTGTTCCTTGAAATGTTTTAAAGAAGGTGTTTCTGATGATGGTCTCATATATTCAGCTTCTCCATGAGATTTATTGTTTTAGAGTGAAGTCTTCTCTTTTTCCCTATGCCCCTATTGCTTCTTCACAAATTGAACAATAGCCAGTTTTGGTCAGTTTTCTAGTGTTACACCTTTTCCAGATCCACCACACCTTTTTGAGATAGGCTGACCAGAAATACAGTAAAAATTCCAGATAAATTCCCAAAAGAATCAGACATCTGCCTAAAGGCTCTGGTTCTGTAATCCTATTCTAATGCTTCCCACCTTTTGTGTGGTGTTTGACTATCAGTGAACACTGAGCTGATGTCGTCAAAGAAAGCTACCTGAAATGGAAAATGCTTTGCTTAGAGCCCTTCTGTGTGCTCTGTTGACAGAGGGATTGGTGTTTGTGGGTATTTCTGTACAACCATAAAGTGGAGGTTGCTTATTAAACACTGATTTCATTAATTTCTCATTCAAGAGCTTGAACTCTTAGCAGCCTACCAATTTTACTGTTGGCAGGCATGAAGAAATTTTTATGATCATTATTATTATTATTAAAGTAGACTTCACCATCTCAGTTTTCAATCTTTTCAATTCATTAATCTGTGCATCTATTATAGTATTTTGGTAGGTAGTTTTGAGCTGAACCTGTTTGGGACCTCTCCTTACAGGTCTTTGGGCCACATTGGAGAGTAGACCCAGAGTGCACAAACTGTATTTTCCTTGGATTAAACTAAATGAGAGGGTGAGCTGTAGCTACTAGCAGGCACTCTGCTCTTTGGACCAAACTAGAGCCAAAATGAAGTACTTCTCTCTCCCCAAAAAATGCCCGTCTTGTAGCCCCTGTGTCTTCAACTCCACCAGTTTGACTTTGCAAATCCCCTCCCACTGCACTGCCAACGTGGGCATACTGGTGAGAGGCAACACAAACTAGAGATTTTCTAGTGTTACACCTTTTCCAGATCCACCACACCTTTTTGAGATAGGCTGACCAGAAATACAGTAAAAATTCCAGATAAATTCCCAAAAGAATCAGACGTCTGCCTAAAGACATCTGCCTTAACTCTAGTTGCCTGACAACTGGCTGTTTCCTTTTTATTAGCCTTTAACCATTGCTAACTAGTGAGAGGATTGTTCATCTCACAGGAGCGTGTGTCATTTAATAGCCCTACCTTTCTTCATGTATCTGCTGATTCTTTGAAGTGACTCCCCTATAACAAACTCTTGACTATTTCCTGCTATGCTGTTTTTATGTCTAGTTTCTCTATGTTGGGTTATTTTCTGTAGGAAAGCTACCCTTGTGGGCCTGCAGATTACAGATCAAAAGGCAGTAGAAACAGAAGTCTGCCACCTTCTGTTTCTGCAGTAGTGAAGGAGATTTAGGGAACAGCTTATAGACTGGTGTCAAACTGCCTAGAGGCACTATATAATTTATGGAATTTGAAATAAACTGTTTGTGATAAAGACAAACCTTCCATTAGCTAAGGAACTGCTGCTTGCCATAGCCATTTCTTACTGCTTACACACAATATATTACACATGCCATTTAAAGCAGCACATGTTGAAAACAACAGGAGTTTTTTGACCTGGAGATTCTTAGAGCTGAAATTCTGTCAGAAGGAAGCATTCAGTTTGCTTTTCACAGTGCAGGTAAAATTCCCGTAGTTCTCTCTTCTGTGTAGAAAACCTAATTTTGTAATCATTTTGCCTTTCAAATATTTGAAATATAGATACATTTGAAATATATTTCGATGTATTTGAAAATCAAACCAGATTTAGTGCTTTTGCTTTGTTTAGCAGACAGAATGAAAAGTGTTCAAGGCTGGCTGCCATCCTTCACCTCAGTGAGAGGAAAGTCTGAGTTGAACCCAAGAGTGAATTGCTGATCATAAATTGGTCTCTGATATTTGGTCACTTGGCCTTAAAAACTTTAAATTTTCTTTCTATTATGTATATTGCTGTGAAAGAGGTGGAGCAATGCAATGCTTGGATAATGCCTCCTGTAGTTTTGCCTAAACAGCGAAGGTAAACTAAGTTTCTCCCATCTTTGGTCAGTATGCGACTCAGAAAATTACCTGTACTTTTGCCTTCTATAGAATTGTACTGTGCTGGTCATGATTCCTGAGCAAATATCTTTTTGGAGTTGTGGGGGTTTTTTTTTAATTTTTCAACCCGTTTGGCATTTAAGGGAGACAACACTGAAAAGGTTACAAAACTGTTTGTGGCAGAGCAACTATAATTGAATCCCTGTTCTTTGCTGCTCTGAATACAGCTTTGCGCCTTGAATAGTGTCAGATTTCTTAAGCATATTGTAGGCACCTCCAAACAATCATGCCTTTAGCCTACATTCTAACATCCACAATTGTTAAAACCTTCAGACCAATTTCCTCTCAGAAAAAGACAGCATTATGGTTTGTAACAACATGAAAAGTCTCCAATTTCAAGCATAGCCAGGAGGAAATATCAAACTGAATTTATTTGGAGGAGGAAATAGAATTAGGGAGTAACAATGACTTTCTCCAGGATACATTCATGCACTAACAAGCCGGCATTAATTCAAATGTAAACATCTATGAGCTTTTGTTTTTACAAAACACAGTTATTTTTTTCCCCCTAAAGCTATGCATGCTGGGAAATACTCATAGACTAGAAAAGAATACTGAGATGAAAAGTTAGCCAAGGCACAGGATTCACACTAATAGGGACTCTCTTGAGTTATGCCCTTGTTCTCAGCCATAATGCTGCTGTTGTTTCTTTGCTGTGTTACGCTGTGATACTGTTCCTCTCGGAACCAGACATTGGAGCAGGAGGGAGAAAACATTTTGCAGAGCACTGTATCCCATTCAGTGCTGCAGAGATACTGGGGGAGGATGGTGGTCTGCCAGAGGAATTGGACTGAAGTAAAAAAATCTCCTGTAGCTTCAGGTATGCACATTCAAAAACACTGAAGGATTTTTAAATGTGCATAGTGCAGGTAACTCTGTATGTGAAAACAAGCATTTGACAATGACATTCAGCAGCATGTTGCATCTTTTTGGCAATTCAGGACACCTACATTCCTGTGGGAGCACCCAACAGGATTAGAAACTGTTGTGTTTTGTAGTCACCATCTTCACATTTTGCCCTCACAGTGTGCTGTGCTTAGTTCCTTTAAATTGTGTCCAAAGCTGCTGTACACTGTTCCTGTGGTAGTTAATTTCCATGTATCCATAAATTCCATATATTCCTGCCTAGGAAGGGAACACTAGGGCCCCCTATAGTCTCATTGTAATTAGATGGCTTCCCCTTCTATCTGTTACAAAGTATATTTTAAATACAGTGTGACTAACAGACTGAAATTGCCATCAAGTTTTTTAATCTTGTAATTGTGAAGACAGACGATCTTAATAGTGGGAATTGCCTGGAGCTGTGCAGATTAAAATAATCCCAGTTATTCAAAATGCTTAATTAAAGCAGCAGAGTAACAAGATACAGCGGCAGAGCTGCAGGTAACCTTTATTCCTGCTCTGATGTTAAAGTACTTCATTTGGAGCTCAGTCTTCTTTGCTGTGAAATACAAACAGCCTTGAGCAGTTGGCTCCATAAAAACACACAGGAGAGCTACACTACTTGCAGATGCCAAATCCTACCTTTAGCAAACTGTTGCCTTGCCAACACACAGGACTTCACTCTTCCCACGTTTTCATATGAAATTATTTTCATCCACCTTTTGGCATTGTGCTAACATGTACACAATTGTTTTTAGAGAAGGGAGATCTGCCACTGAGAAGACTCACTAAAGTTGGCAGGGGAAGATACTGGCAAAGTTGCTATTAGGTGTGTGTTAGACTCCAGTCCATGTTTCCCATACTGGCAAATCTTAGGTTTGCTCACTGCCATTACAGAGAAAGAGTTTCCTGTAAGAGAACCAGGTTTGTCTTCCCCACATCTGACCCAAATTATGGGAACAAAGGGAAACTCTTCTCTTTAAAAAGTGGCTCTCAGAGCAAATTGATACAGCAGACAGACTATCTATTGAATGTAGCTCTATTTCTTGAGCAGGTGATCCTAGCTGTCTTAAAGGAGAAAAATCCATCCAGGCAGGAATGTTGCTCACCAGGTGTGACAACCCACAATTGGTAAAGTGAATGAGGAGCTCAGGTTCACAGGTGCCTCCAAGCTGACCCACCTTAAGCCAGACTATGATTACTTGAAGAGCAATAACACCCCAATCTTTGTACTTTCTAAAGGTGGCTCGGTTTCAGTTCAAACTGAGGGAGTGGCCATGGAAAGTTGGCATATGGAACAAGAGCGTTTCATTGTTTTCTGAACTCTTTTTAAAAAAACTCCAGCAAGCTGATTTCAATACCAAGACACTTGTTTACTACTTGAAAGAACTATTGGAACATTAAGAAAAAAAGGGTAAAAAAGCGCCATTTCCTGAAATGTAGAATGCAAGGTGACCATACCAGTGCTACAAATAGAATGCAGCCTTTTACAGTTGTTATATTTAAGCAGTACTGTCAAATACTACAGTTAAATGCAAGATCTTTTGCTTCCCACCCTCTCCAAAATTAGGAAATATGAGTCATGCTCAATTAGCAGGAGAGAAATCAAGAACATTCTAGAAGTGATGCTTTAAAGAGCTACTGGGTACAAGTAAACCATAGCTGTTGTTCCCAGGCGAGGGCTGGGTTGTATTGAAACTGTGTCTTACAGTGCTGGGAAAATATGGGGATAGAGGATGATGCAGTAATTTAAGTCCACCCTTTCCTGTGAAAATTGGACAGCACTGTTTAGAGGATGGGAGGGTATTAAGCAGAAAGAATAGAGCAGGTGGGATAGTTGTTCTTTAAGGGAATAGGATACACAGAAAAAAACAGGATAATACATTTGGATCTGAGCACTCTGTGAATGCAAGATTTCTCTGAGTCATTAAAACCAAGGCTGGTCATCCTTTGAGATTTCCTAACAGAGTGATTATCTTGACTAAAGAGAGACAACTTATTAAAAGGTAATAATAAAGTTTTTCTCTGGAGCACATAAATCATTAAATTTTCCCAGTTTTAAACTATTTTTTTTCAGTGATTTCCAGTAAGACGGATATCTCAAACAAGCATAAGTGTGTTGGGCACATCCGTGCAATTTAAATGCAGTTGGCTCTGAGTATGTGCATCCCTTGGGTCCTCTGAAAAGCCAAGATTTTGTTGGTGTTACATTGCCTAATTCTTGTGTTTTAGGGTTGGGTTGTTTTTTTTCTGCCTTTGATTTTAGCCTGACTAAGTGAAAGCTAAATCCCACCACTGGCTGAAGAACACAGAGACCTGCAAAAATAATAGTGGTGTGGGGGCTTGGGGCACTTTCCTTTGTTTATGACAAAGCTGTGCATTGCCCTTATTCTGTTTTAGTGAAGCTGGTTAAATTCTTGTTACTGGTTTCAGTAAGATCTTGCTTTCTACATAAAGTGAGTAATACTGTTAGAAAGGTATTAAAATACCTTTGCATCCAAATTTTATATTTTTTGATCTCTTGCAACTGTTGTCTTTCATTTCTTTTCTCTTGTTCAATTCTCCTCTGTTTTGGTTTCTCCCTATTTCTGTCCCATTTTGTCCCCTTCCAAAAGCTGAGCCAAATCCTGCTTTACTTTGACATTTTCTCCCCTTCTCCTTATCTTTTTCCTCCTGCCACCAATCCAGTTTAGCAGAGAGGTGACCAAAGCTGCACTGAGCTGTGCCTTCAGTCTCTGGGGAACGCCAAACCTGCACTGGCAAGAGATGTTCTCCATTTGAGATCCTTTTAGGACTGACTGCTGCTTTTGTAAGTCACTATACATGGTCAAAATACTTGTCTGTTCCTTTTGGGGGGTAAGAAAAATTAATAAAAAGAAAGATTACCTCTGAAAAGCAGAAGGCTACCCAGACTGCGAAGGGGGAAGAACCAAATGACAACTTGCAGTGAAAAAGGCTTGGAGAATGATTGTTCATGTGTGTTGTAGCTTCTAACTCCTCTCTTGCCTTCTCCTGGAGCGACCCCTAATGGGGTGTGATGTGGGCACGACTGACGTGTGTGTCACCAGCCCTGTCACTGGGGCCCAGGTGTCCAAGAGTGGCAGCCAGACACCCCCAGGGCTTCCCCTAGGTCCTGCTGGTCCCAGTGGTATGTGGTCTGCAAAGGATGCAGAGGGAGAAGGCAAGCCAAAATGGAGAGTGGTAGACATAGAATATTCTGGAAGTACACAGTGATGTTCACTGAAGAGGAGGGGGAATGATACCAAAAGAGACTGGAGGAGTCCTCTGTGCATTCAGCAAAGGAGGAAGATGACTCCTATCCCAGATACAGTGGAGGGAGACACTTTAAAGGCCTTTTCCATTAGTATGGCTCTCCTGGGGTCAGGGGAGGTTCAACAGAAAGAGCCAGAACTGTCTGTCCTGCAAATTAATTCATGGCAGTTGCAGAAACAAAGGAACAAACAAGAATTGACCATTTTACTTTATGTACATGTGTATACACACACCACGACCCCCACACCTGAACATCAGAGCTGTCCTGCCACAGTGCCTAGATGGAAATTCCTCTTTACAGCTTCAGACACAAGACTTGAGTGCACAGCTGAGTTACTGGGTACCACGCATTCAGCCACAGTGTGGTTGTATGAGGCAGAGCATGCAGATTTAACCTCACCTGAGAAGGGGAGTTTCTGATCCTTCTCTGTTACTGCCCTTGCTGAACTCATGCCAATATGATTGCTCGTCAGATATGCTGTGAGTCACCTCAAGTTGCTAAAGTTGCAGAACCAAGCCAGCAGCACAAAAGAAAAGAGTTGAATAGTTTCCTTCTATTTTAATTTATTTGCACAACTCTTAGAAGGGCCTAATGTGTAGTTAACAGAGAGAAGTAGTGACTGCTCAGCCAAGAGTGGGAGCTGTTAAAGTCAGCTGCCTGTGGGGCTGTACCTTTAACCAGCCCACCTGTCATCTTTGCTGGATGGTCAGGCCCACCATTTGACAGAACATAAAGCCATTGTTCAGTGGGTTGATACCATGGAAATAGCCCAGCAAGGAAAAGAAAGGGAAAGAAAAAGTGAATAGTAGATGAATAGTATAAATTGGAAGGCTGTATTGTTGGTTATAGCAGGAAGCCTACTCACAGCAAAAGACAACTGCATTCAAGCAAAATTAAGGAGTATGATACAGTGAAGTTAGTGTCCACTGCAGATTTAGATTGCATGGAATGAATGAAACAATTCTCTGGAAAGCTCTGGCAACACCCACTTCTAGATTGCAGCCGTTCTCCACACCTTCAGTGCTGAGAAGTGGTGTAGGAAAGAAGCATGGGAAAGGAAATAGCAATCCAGGAGCCCTGACAGGAGTCCTGTAATTTGTTCAGAAGGAGAGGGTCAGTTCCTAAAGCCAGCTGTTGACTGTGCTGATTTTAATACAAATGAGTAACATTTTAAGTAAATCCAAAGACGTGGAACATGAGAAAGGAAAAAATAAACCAATTGAATTTTGAGCTGTTCAGACCTCTGGTCATTTTACACTTAAATCTTGCAATGCATTCATTGTTGCATGGGATTAGGGAATGACTGTAGAGATAAGCAATTTCCCCATAGGAAGACCTTTTGGTTTTTGCAGGTCTAACTCCAAGATGACATGGCTAACTGGCCCGTGAAAGCAGAAATGGCAGTGCAGACTCGGAAGTGTGGCTTGTAACTCAGTCCTTTGCACCAGCAGCACACTGCTTGACACAGGTCACTGCTAGGATGTGTGTGACCATACCTTGGCAGAGCTAAGATTCAAAACTCAACTGTCCTTTTATTCCTTCCTTCTCAAATCTGTCTCTATCCTCTTTATACTAGTAGGATTTAGTATCAGTTTGTAACTATCACAGATTAAGGCTGCACGAGGCTTTTGGGGTTCCTGGGTTGGAAAATACTGTAAGGCTTAATATTTCCATCAAAGCCCTGATGATTATACAAGGTTTTAGGCATTTCCACTAATTGTCTGCTACGTTCATAAACCCAGCTGGCTGTCATCATAGACCTGTAATTCATTCTACATACTGCTTATCATTTTAGAATTGTCTTTAATACAGGAGGCTTTGTTCTTGCACTTTGTTTAAAAAAAAACAAGTTAATCCAAGTGATACAAGTTACTGGTGGAGTAGCTGCTGCTGAACTTCTCTCCATTGTTTAGTCACTCTTAATCAATTCTACAGCAGGCATGTGTTACAACTGTGCAAGTACATACAAAACCTGTCCAACCTGAATGCCCTGTCTAAGGAAATTTTTCAGGCATGCCTTTAAAGCATCTACTGCTGCAGTTAAAAATACAGTAGACCTGCACTGATCACATTGGTCATCCCATTATCAGTCAGCTCAGCAAAGTTAAAGGGTGGTGTACAGAGTGTGTGTGAACACATAGAAAGTTTTGGAGCAGCATCATTGAGGATTGGGGTCAGTTATAAATGCGGGGAGGTTAGCAGCAGGCAGTGACTACTTTGAGAACAGAAAATTGCCTTTTCCAAAGCTCAGCAAGGTGATGTAGAGGAAAAGTTGATGCTCAGCAGGTCAGAGGGCCACAGTACACAGAGGAAAAGGAAATTCTGAAGTCAGCAGCTGACTGATCATGAATTCCCAACTACCAAGTAGCCAAACAAAATTTATGTTTCCCTTAATCAAATGGTCTTTTTCCTCCAAGTAGACTTGTAAGAACTGTTTCCTGCTGGAGCATCTATGAAATCAATAGTCAGCCTTTAAAAAGGGAAGTGCCCTTCTGCATCCAACACTGTCACACTGTGTAAGGGCGCTGAGGATTTAAATTGACTCCCTGTATTTGGAAGACATAATGTACAACTCAACTGAACAGACCAAAAAAACCCCACCTGACTGAGTTCCAGTTAATGTTCTGCACAGCTACTACTCTTTCAAAACACTATGAACAGTCCTAGTAAAGTGATGACTCTTTACCTATTAAAAATGATGAGTCTTTTGGCTGCATTGCTTGAATTTGGTACAAGGACTTCCAAATCTTAACTCCAGGGCCAAAAGTTAAATTTCCCATTACATTTAGCTTCTCAAATACCTCCTTTGAAATATCTGAAGCCTCCTGAAGAGATTTGGTAACCAGCACAGCTATTGCCTTGCCTCACAGAAATGGTTGTGCAGAAGGGTCAAAGAAAAGGCTGTCATGCAGAAATCAGCATTGCCTCTGAAGAGCACATACAGAGAACTGCTCACTTGGTTCCTCTTGAACAAGGGGAACAATTTTGTCTGTTCTAACACTACCTTCTTGTACAGAGCAAAGTGGCAGCAGGAAAGGACCCATTACCCTAGCCCTCCGTGGAGGGAGTAAGAAGGGACAGAATGGGAATATCTGATAATCCTTCAATGTGGCTGTCACTGGCGTTCTTTGGTGAGAAGCATCTGGCAACACAAGAGAGGAATTTGTTTAATTCCCTTGTGTTCCTGCTTCAGCCCTTCTTTTTCAATCCTATACAGCCTTGACAACAACTGAGCCATTGCTCAAGAGGGAAATGCTATGTGGATCAGCGCTAGCAGCATAAAATGAAAGTCTGTGTGCAAACCACAGATCCTGCCCCACTTTAGAGACAAATATAGGACCACTGTGTCGAGCATCTTACATTCTTGGCTGTCAGACAGCAGTGGAATAATAAGATTTACAATTCTGTAATTAACTTCAGAACTTTGGAGCAACACGCCTGGCACGCTAAGGGTTTTCATTTCCCCAACAGGCAACTCTAGCTGTGCTACGCTTCAACATCCGTCATGTTTACTAATCTTAGTCTGACCCCTAGTGAGCTGTCACAGAATAATCGGATTTATCAAGCATGAGGCAGCTTCCTTAGAGGCAGCTACCACAAAAATAAGTAATTTCTACCCCTTTCAGTTCTGAGTTTTGTTTGTATTTTTTCCCTTAAAAATGCTTGGTTACTATTATTTGGTAGCCTAACATAAGAAAAAGTGAAGAGTCAACTCAGAAGTTGTAGGGCTTTCTTCGAAGGTCAGGGTGTGAAAGAGCACACATGACCTCGTATCAAATTAACTAACTTATGCATATAAGGTGGGTTTTGCATCCTTCCTCTCCTCTTTCTTTTCTTGGAGTTTTTGTGCAATCAGAAACTGCTTCTTCAGAGTTATGAGGGATTTATGTCTCTGAAGGAGATAAAGTGCAAGTTGCATCTGGTTAGATAGTAAATTTAAATTAACAAATACCTTCACAGGAAAAAAAAGTGTAAGTTAAAGCAGTAAACATGTTTTGAAGGACCTAAATAACTTGCACGATTTTTCAAGCTGTTAGAAGCTTCTAGGTTTTTGTCAGCTTCAGCCTCGGCATTTTGTTCATACTGGATATTTCTTGCTCAGTATGTTTATGCCAAGTAGTTACAGGCCAAAATATAATCACTGTGCGCTTGCCTTGGCAGTAACACAAGCACTGTAAAATTTTTATGGATTTTTTTTCACTGCATGAAGATCCATCTATCAAGCACACTGACAAATTAAAAAAAGTAATTTGCCCAACCTCCAAAATGTACCCGTGAGAGTTCAGGCTTCTCTTTTTTTTTTTTTTCCAAGTGCATTTCTGTAGCTGTAGCCAAGAGGAGTATCTCAGTATTAGTACTCTCTGTCTATGGTTTTGGTGTACTTCTGTCATCCCGCAGTTTGCGCAAGATGTGGTTTTGACACCTATTCCCATCTTTCTGCCCCTTCCAGGCATTTTGAAGTTCGTGGAAATCACGGTTAACCTCCTGGTGCTGATTTGCGTGGGTGCTTCCCAAGCCTCGGTTGCAGGCTTCACGTCCCTTGGAGGCCTCGGATCCTTTAACCTGAATTGGGCCTACAGTCCCTTTGAAGGCACAGAGCTGCAGGAGGTGAGGGAGCTGGACATGCAGTTCACGCAGCTGAGAGCCCCTTGCGTGTATGGCGGAGTGGCCTTCAGCCTCACAGCCGCCACGCTCACCCTCGTCTTCCTCGTTGTGGGGGCAAAACCCATCCAGCAGCTCCGGACAGGGCTGCTGGTAGGGGAATGTGCCTTCAGCCTGCTGGCCGGCCTGCTGTACCTGGCGGCCGTGGGGCTCTACCTGCACTTTGTCATGCAGGTGAACGCCACCGAGGTGTGCAGGAGGCGCGAGCGGCTCTACGCGCGCCGCGGCTACACCTCCATGAACTGCGCCGTGCAGGGCGGCGACGCAGCCGTCGCCCTCTTCGGGGTCGTCGCTTCCTGCCTGTACTTTGCCAGCTTTGTGGTCTGCATCCTCGCTATCCGCACCGTCCGGGCCTTCCAGAGCCACGTGGCCAAGGCTCAGCACAGCCCCAAGGGCAGCGTTAGAGACAGAAGCGTCAGAAACCACCACGCCGTGCACAGGACCTCTGAAAGCTCCCACAACGTCCAGGCCCTCGCCACATTAGTGTGAAATCAGCTCTGGGACTGTGCCAGAGAACTGAGGCTTCAGCAAAGGACGGACACTGGCAAACAGGCAACCAGCCCACGGTGTAGTTTCCTACAAGGTGCTGAAGTGTGTATTGATTCACCGATTATAACCATGCTGCTACAACGTGACGTAATAAAATCGACATTGAGTGACTATTTTAACAAGGATTTTTGCACCATTCTCTCAAGCTGGAATCCTGCATTTAAAATGTATTTGTTTGTAACGTTTTCATCCTGCACAGAGTAAATCCAAACAGCAGTGGGCTTTTAACAGGTTACAGCTGCGTTGCTGCCAAACTTGTGCTAACAACCACTTCCTTTCCTCTTCCGTGACATAGGGAATTGAACACACAGCTAGGATGGGCAGCTTTCAACAAGTCCTGTGCCTGTTGCATGTTCCGTTCCTTTATCCTACAGTGCTTACAAAGCAAAGGACACCCGAGTGCCTCTCAGAATCATGCCCAGAGTTACACTTGTGACCTTTTTTGCCTGGGCTAGTGAAGCGTTTTATCTTTTCAGTCACGGGGGTTGACATATGCCGATCATGTGCTCCCTGAGGAATGCCGCTGGGGGGGAACTAGCTGCAATGTCAAAGGCAGCATTCAGGGTCCTTATCCAGCTTCCTACTACATTTTCCCACCTCACTGAGCACAGGTCAGAACTTGAGAGGCATCACACTGGTCAGGTATCAGCTAAGATACCGTTTGTTTCTGTAAGCACCTGAACAAGGTTTGGCCTGCCGACTCCACAACCACTGGTGGGCAGAACCTGAATGGGAACCTGCTGCCTGCCCTGGGAATGCTGTAACCATGACAGAAAATACATGCATCCTTCCAATATCTAAACAGGCAAAGCATGAGTGAACAGCAGTAATTGTATGCCCCAGGGTTGAGAAAATAAATTTAAGAGAACATCTTTTGAGAGTCCTTTGTTTGAGGCAGATGAAATAGATCACTGGTCTTCAAAGATGAGGGACTGAGAAAAAGAAAAGACTATTCTTGAAGTGCATAAGATCTGTCAGCTTGAGAGGAGGAAAAGCTCTGGCCATTTTCATTCTTTTCAGTTTTGTCTGGCTCACAGTCATTGCCCAGATGAAGCTTTTTTGAACCACGGTAGAGCTTATTTACTGCATACTTCATACATACACATGTGTATAGACACACACATACACACATCTCAAAGGATTGTGTTTGAGGCCAAACAAGAAAATGTTATGGTTCTGATTAGAAGTGATTACATGACCCTTTACAGTAAGTATCATTTATATAATTCCTTAAACGCCTCTTTAACACTTTGAACACCAGCAAGCCCCATAGCATTATTATCCTTATGGAGAGACAGGAATAGAGTTTTTCCAAACTTGCTATGACTCACAGTTGTCATAGAATCAGGAAATTAGGACTTGGATTTCTAGCTCTTTGCCAAAGCCCAGACCTTCTCTGGTATGCTGTAATCAGCTGCAAAGTCTGTTCCAGGGATGTCTGGCATGCAGCTAAAGCCGCAGCTGACCCCTTGTTGGGCATCTCTGCCCGCACTCTCGTTCTGTGCTACCTCTACACCTTGCACAGTTTGAAAGCAGGCTTAGTTACACAATGACACACTGTTACTAACTTACACAAACAACAAAAAGCAGCACCTTGAAGTGACAAATTCAAAAGATTAGAAAAGCAGGTAAGCATGCATAAATTTAAATCGGTCTTTAAAATACATGCACAGTATGAATTTTAATCTCAGGGCTTCTTACTCTGTCCCATTCATTTTTGGATGCTTGCCTGCCATCGCTGTGTAAAAGCAACAATCTTCTTGGGAGCATCAATTTTTTTTTGTTGGTTTTTTTTTTTGCTTGTCTGTTTTTTCCTTGTGTCTGTGGTAAAGGCCTCATTTGCTGCAAGGTAATTCAGTCTTTAGAAAATGGTGCACAGAGCTCCACTGTGGACTATTGCTGTAGTGTGCCTCCCTTGGACACCTGAGTCCCTCACAGTCTATCCATTTTGGCTCCCTTTCCTGTTAGCAGGAGCAAGTTTATGTGTTTTGCATGGAGAGTCAATAAGTAGGTGCTGAATACAGGTCAGTCCCAGTCACATTCTCTCAACTCCTCACCCAGTGGCTTCCCTGCACTCATCATCCCCTCACATTTCTAACTTTTACAGTCTCAAGTTTATTCCTTATAACAAAACTAATTCTACTCTCTTAATATAAAATGGTTCCCCTTTATCCTGTCACTACAGGCTCTAGTAAAAAGTAAAGTCTCTCTCTACATTTATCAGTCCTCTTTTATATACTGAAAGACAAAAAGGTTGTCCCAGAGCCGCCTTTTCAAGCTGAACAACCCCAACTCTCTCAGTCTGTCTTCACAGCCATCCTCTGATCATTGTCCTGGCCCTCCTATGGATTTGCCCCAACAAGTCTGTGTCCTTTCTGTGCTGGGACCCCCGAGCTGGATGCAGCACTCAGGGTGGGGTCTCACCAAAGCAGAGCAGAGGGGCAGAATCCCTCTTTCACCCTGCTGGGCATGCAGCTTTTGATGCAGCCCAGGATGAGATTTGCTTTCCGGGCTGCAAGAGCACACTGCCAGTTCAAATTCATTTTTTCATGCACCACTTTTCATCTCCCCTGTCCTCCACAGGGCTGCTCTTGATCCCTTCACCACCCAGTCTGTACTGATACCGGTGATCGTCCCAACCCAGGTGCAGGACATTGCATTTGGCCTTGCTTGAACTTTGTGAGGTTCACACTGGCCCACTCCTTAGGCCTGGAGACCCTGCAGGTGGCTGTGGATGGCATCCCTTCCCTCAGGCATTCCAGCTGTCAGCTTTGTGTCATCAGCAAACATGCTGAGGTCCTGCAACAGCGAGGTTCTGCAACACCGCGAGCAGAGGGACCCCACAGAAAACCACAGCCCAATGATTGAAAGTTTCTTGAAAGTTTTGTACCTTGAATATTTTCCTTCCCTGACACCATGAAAAAAAGAAAATATTTCAAATATTGAAATAATTGTGCAGAGGAAATAAACAGTGCTGTTCCTCTACTCACCTTCACAGAGGGAAGTGGAGGAGAGGGGAAAATCCCAGAAATACTTCTCAGAGGACTAAGGCAGGAAAGAAGCTTTCTTACCTGTTAAGGTGAAGGACAACCTGAATGCCATCAGAGCAATCCAAACCACCTTGCTCTCCAACTGTTACACCACCATGCTTGATGTCCTCTAGAAGACATTAAAGTCTTGACTGTGTGAGCTGGGAAGGTGTAATACAAGAGCAGAGATTTTCTAGCAGACACACGTGACTAAGGCCACAACAGGCTGTCATCCCCAGCTGCCATTGCAGGTGGTCCTTTTTCCAGGGCAGATTAGCCTTCCCACTTTCTGCTGGAGATGGCTGTGCCTGACCATTACGTCTGAGCAGCAATTGCCAGTTGGTATGGGACAATACATCCACATTTGGATCAGTGAACAAAGGCAGGGCAAATGGCCCCGGTCAGCCCTACCATTTCTTTGAGCCTTTCCCTGCTGCTTGCCCTGTGCATACATGTGTGTGCATTGCCTGCGTGCAGCCCTCAAGGTCAGCACTGAAAACAAGCTCAGCTGTTTCTCCGACACAGCCCCCGAAAGCCTAATTCACCTGCAGCCAAAGGACTGCACACAGCCATCACCCTCAGTCCCTCTTTGGTAAGGGGGATCCTCTGGGTGTATCCAGCTTGCCCCCTGTGACCACCACAGCTCCTCACCTGCTGTGAAGGAAACAGGGATAGCAAAGGCCAAACCTGCCCTTTTGCAAGAGGCTGTCCTGTGGGTAAACAGCACAGCATCTCTCAACCTCACAGCCTTGGGTACTGCAAGAAGCTTTCTGGCACACCAAGCCTTTGCTGAACCTTCACAAAGAGGATTAAAATGGCCACCATCCCTGGAGATGCGAGGAAATGGATGCAGGTTGCAGGCTGAACTGGAGCTGCCTGGCAGGAGAAAAGCCCCACTGCACCTGACAGGTCACTAGTGAAAGGAGCTGGCTGAGTAGCTCATTCATCTCAGAGTTACCTGTGAGACTCCTGGCCAGCCCCTTTGGATTTAAACCATCAATTTGCACCAGTCTGCTTCAATGTGTGAGCAAACAGCTTCAGTCAGTCAGAAAGAAAAGCCTCCAGCTGAGCCCCCCAGCATTAGCTACCCACAGAGGGACCTCCTTCCCCACAGAAGAGTCTCAGAGAAAAACAATCTGTCTTCGAAAAAAATGTGTCTCCATGCCCTAATCTTAAGGAGGAAACAAAGAGCGTAAGATATTTAGGCTGAGAAAGACAGAAAAAAAAGAAAGTAGAGAGCAGGAAGGAGGGGAGGGAATCCTCTCCCCCCCCTCCCCCGCCCTGATCCTGTATCCCAACACTGAGTAAACTGCCATGAAAATTTCATCATGCTGGGCTGGGGACCTTTGAGCACCCATTTTCCTAGATGTTTCCTTTATTTAAACAAATTGATAAAATAGTTCAGTCTGGGGTAAATCTTGTCCAAAAGAAAGCAAATCAACATCCAAGGACACAGGTCTCTCCTTTCAATGTGAAAGGCAAAACTGGGGGTGGGGGGAGAGGGTGAAGGACAAAGAGGAGAGAGGATGTTTACTCGTCCAAATAAGCTTAACATAACCTTTACGTTCCCCAATTAATTCATATATCTGGAACTGGAAATCTGGTGCTGCTGGATAATCTGCATGTGTTAGGGCACTGCCATCCTGCTGCAGAGCAGCTATAAGGGGGAAGGACTTTTGTACCCATCCGCAGAGAGGAAATTTTAAGGTAAGCAGAAACAAGAAGCTGTCTTATTTTCTTAATGACAAAAGATAATTAAAAGAAAACGTTCCCAGACTATAATACATTTTATCCCAATTTAAGCTTTCTCCATGAGTCCTCCAGGAAAGAGTTTGAGTGTATCCAATGTGCAGAAACAACTAGGGACACAAACTGGTTGTGCAACAGCAGAAACTGAGTTCAAGGCTTAGCGTTAAGAAGAATCAGGATCTCAGTTCACATGGGAAACTGCTTTAAATTGATGAGAATACATCAGGGATTAGAACGCTAAAGAACAGTTTGAATGGAATTTTTTTTTCATAATCCATGTATTTTACTCCTAGTGCAGACCTGCCTTCATTTAAGTTACTCTTCTGGTAGTTTTCCATGACAACTTACATTGACCATAGAGTTAAGCAAAGCTGCAGCTACACCTTCAGAAACTCAGATCCCTCAATCACATTTGCCAAACTTGGATGCCTCCTTTTCTTTTTCAAGACTCAGGTAAGTTATTGAAGGGCACTATGAGGGCATTGTTTATGACAGCTGTGACATTTGTCATTACTCTTCTCCTTCAAACCGTCCATCTCCCAGAAGTGGCGGTGCTCAGTGTATTGCAGCAGCTTAATGCCAGCACAGCATAAAAACTGTCACAGATGCTCAGCATCACCCGTCATAAATAAAACATGAGACCCCTTGCAAGGTCCACCAGTTGTCAAAGCGTTTGATGTAATTGGTTTGGGCATGTGACAGGGCAAAACGGGCAAGTCACAGGACGCCCTTCATTACTACAAATGGTCTATTGATTTCCAGGGATGCCTTTTGCACACAGACCTGCACCTGCTGCTGGGCTCCCCAAAACTCTCAGGCCATGCTGAAGGGCTCAAATCTGGGAAATGCTTGCATGCATTTTACAGGTAATTAGTTTTTTAGAAGGATGTAGAAAGGCTCATGAGACAGATGCATACGGGTGCAAACAGGCTGTTTTCCTTGCTTCAGAGTGCAAAAATAGTTGCCCAACAAGATGGCCGTATCACAGAGTCATTAAGGTTGGAAAAGACTTCTAAGATCATCAAGTCCAGCTGTTAACCCAGCACTGCTGTGTTCACCTCTAAACCATGTCCTCAAGTGCCCACAGCCACATCTTCTGAACACTTCCAGGAATGGTGATGCCACCACTTCCCTGGGCAGCCTGTTTCAATGCCCGAACACCCTTACAGTGAAGAAGTTTCTCTAAACCTCCCTTGGTCCAACCTGAGGCCATTACTTCTCACTTTATTACTTAGGAGGAGAGGAGGACCCCAACTGGTTACACCCTCCTTTTCTCCTAAACAACCTAAACAAAGCAGCTCCCTCAGCTGCTCCTCATCAGGCTGGTGCTCCAGTGCCCTTCTCTGGACATGCTTCAGCACTTGTGCAACATAAAGGGGATTCAGATTTTTAGACTGTTGTGAATCAGCTCTGACAGTGAAGATTCGGCACTTTATAGGTCCAAATAAGTAAGACATGCTGAGATCAAGATCTCATTGCAGCACATAGTCTGCTGAGACTACGTGAGATCTTGCCAAGAGCCTGTTTTACCTGGCAGCACTGCAGGTGGTCTGAGCAGTATCAGGTGTGGCTTCCCTGGCTCCTTCAGCCCTTACATCCTTGTTCGGACCCACAGCAAACACTTCTAACACTCAGGAGGATTCTGAGGGCCCTCCGTCTGTGCGAAGCAGACTCCTGCTATGTCAGTGTTGCTGCCTTTCTTGCTAATGTGAAGAAAGGCTTTTCCGGGCCTCTGGTGCTCCTGCATGGCTCGCACGGTGGGAACACAGGGGTGCGGGATGCAGCCGCTCCCCTGACAGCCGCCAAGGAGGAGGATGTAGCCATGCTGGTCCTGTCCCGCGGTAACACGAGGGGGAGCCCTTGCAGCTCCCAATTAATACGGACAGCGGGAATACGCCTTTCCCCACCACAAATATAAACGCTTAGTTCCTCATCAGAAAAAAAAAATACAGCAGAAACAGGAAAGCCATCTCTGATCATCTTCACGAGGGCATTGCTCCTTCAAACAAGTGCAAACCACAGACCACTGGGAGTAGGGAAGGTCACTTGCTATGGGTCCCCCTTCCTACACATCCCTGTTCCTGGCGGTGCAGGATGGTCTGGGGACATCCTTTCCCATGTTATTTCCAAAGCATTCAAAAAATGCCAGGGAAAGAGTCTGCTGATCCTGAACAGCAAAACACCAAGTTCTGAAAATTTGTGGTCAAATTTTGGCCCAACAGCAATGAGACAGAAAAATTTCTTTACCCCTTGTTAAATGAAACTACCATAGATGACTTGCCAAAGTTTGCTTTCAGGGAGATTTGCTGCTTTCAGAAAGGCAGCTTTGGCCACTTTAGAAAGACACAGCAGTTTCTGCTCTTCCTTGCCACCCAATTTTAAATACATGTGAGCAGAGTACTTCATTATGTATTCAATGCACTATTCCGTGCACTGTATGTCACTGTATGTTCTGTAACTTAAGGACCAAGGTAAGTACAAACTGCAAGCACACCTACTGCAGGATTCTTTTTCCCACAAAATGCTGGTGTCTCTCTCCTTAAGGGGGATTAAAATCAAAAGGCATCTTACACGTCACAGACTTCTGCTACACCAGTCTCTCTTCATAGTTCTGCATCCCAATTTCCTTTAAAGCATTCAACAGCATACATTTAATTAGCAAAACAATCCCATCTGTTCCACGAGTCAATACTGACAACTTTATGGTTAAAACACATTTATTTCTCTTGGTGCAGCTGTGCTGAATCTGACGAGGGGAGAAGAGCCTGCTGTGCTCAGAGCATTGTGTCTGGTGCCCAGGCTCTCATCACAGGGCTGCTGGCACTGGGAGCTCCTGAAGTCCTCCAGAGCCCCATCCCTGCCCACTGATGGCCCCTGGGATGCCCCTAAGTTACCTACATGCCCTAAACATAAATCTCCAATGACAATTCTACAGAACCACTGGTAAAAGATCCCTTTTCTGTCTGTTTCCTTAAGTTTTAATGAGAGACACAGAACAAGAAGCTCAAACAAAAACACCAAACACACACCAGAGGCTGTGATGAGCAACAGGGCATTGGAATTGAGACCCTAATGGGCAACAGGGCAAGAAGAGCCAGCTGAACTTCATCCACCAGCAGGAAATACTTCCCAGCCTTGGAACTGCATACTTCATCCTCTCCCCCAAAGCCTGACGTGCAGGAATCCACATCTGATTGCAAATCAGGCACCCTGAATCTCCTACAGCAGAAAGCCTCAGGGGATCACCTGCTCCTGCGTCTCCCTACGAGGGAGCGGACCAGTCGTGCCTGTCCCAGGTCTCTGTCACACTGCAGTTATTATACAACAGCTTCCTCATGCCGTCATGCTTCTGATGAGCTCTTGCAGTTTAAGTGTCTCCCTTTGTCTTACAGTATTAAAAAAATATGGAAAAAGATGAGATAGCGTCTGCCTTGTTCAGATCCTGCCTCAGTCTCAACCTAGAGGGCAAGCTTAGCTCATGGCATGAGATAAAAGGTAGGACGAGATATCCAAGTCAACCGCAGGTGAATCCAAACTTGTCAGCCTGAGAAAGGATGATCTAAAGGATGAACTGTTGACCTCAACAGGAATGGAAATATAAATAAAACGGTCTGGATAAAAGCAGGGACCAATCATTTAAACCAGGGACTTGGAGCAAACAAGGAACTTTTTCCGCACTGATGTCCTAGATAAATGGTATACTGATTCTGCCCGGGGCTGGCTGCGGTTAATCTATTTAATATTTGGAGGTTTTCCACCCCCACCTTTTGATTGAAATGGCTGCAAAGAGTTACTTGCTCTCCGGCAGCAGCCAAATTTTAACTTTCAGCTTTCCATAGAAGCAGCAGTCTTGTTAGGCAGGGCATTTGAACACTTAATGCATCAGTGTAAGGCACAGGAAAATGCAAGCAATCAAGAGGAAAGAGATTGGTTCACGAAGCACCCCATGAAACCTTCAGTGCAAGCATGAAAGTAACAAATCTGTAAGACAAAGCAATTACTGCAACAACAGCAAACGAGTCAACTGAACTAACAAAGCAGGGCAGTAAAGCAGTTTAACAGAGGAAAGTAAACATAGAGTCATTTAACAGATGCCAAGACTGTCCTGCTTCCAGCTGAGCCCAAAAGATATTTTTACCACCTTCTGGCCATGTAGCTCCCCCCTGCAGCCAAAGCTCTGAGGGACCTGACCCAACAGCACTGCTGAGAACTGTTTGGCTTGAGTGCCTTCTTCTCTTAGGAAAAGCACATCTCTCCACTAAGGACGGGCAGTGTCGAAGGAAATCAGGCGGATCAGGCTGAAGTGACTGTTCTATTCACTCCTTTGAATCCTACAGCTCTGCTTGAATTGATTCAAGCCCCCCTGCCCCCCAGCCCAGCTCACCCTTCACGGGGTTATCCCAACCAACCCACTCAAGTGCACATTTGCAATCCCAGACCTGCAAGGCTGCATGCAAGAGGCACCATCCATGACTAGTGCAGATGCAGTAATTACCTTCAGAGCCAAGTGTGACATTTCATTAACACCCAGCCCCACAAAGAAATGCTTCCAAGTAGCAAAGTTATGCTTAAAAAAGAAATATGTACCATTTGCTGGAAAATTACATGTATGAGTTGTAAACACAAGGGCTGGTGATGAAGCTGAGCTTGCTATGGAGACATGACTTCAAGCATGACTTACAGGGCACTACAGTAACAGTGGCAGCACATTCTGTAGCCGTGAGGGAGACACAACCCACATGGATGCAGCAGCACACTCTGAGACCAGTAAGCCAGAGGAAGGTGATGCCACCATGGCACTGGTCACCATCACGGAGGTGGTGGTGCCACATGCTGAATGCACAGGCAGGATGCCAAGAGGCTATTCTGGCACAACAAAATGCATTACATTAGAGCACTATGGGCAGAAAGCAAGAAAAAAGCTTTTATGGCTTTTAACAAAAGGCTCGCATTTACAAGCGCAGAAGCCACTCAGTTACTTCTCAACAGTACCACAACTTTCTGTTTAAAATTATCTTCGAGGAAATAATGTGAATATGTTCACTTCTCTGCCATCAGCCATCTACCTCCTCCTATTCATGCATTTCTGCTTCTGCTGATAGATACAACTATCAGCAAGTTTCAAAGGACATGCAAGGTTTTATTAAAACAGTAATGGGGTTCTACATTTTCCATGGCTGAAAGCTGCCTTCTTTTTAGCTCCCAGCCATCGTCCCTGCTACAGCTGGCAAGTTTTGCAAACAAATCCACATCACTTTGAGTCAGATAATTCCCAGTAGGTCAGAACTGTGCAAAATACACAGTGAACATAACCCAAAAATCCTGTGCAGTATTAGTGCACGTAGATGCAATCAGTGACGTTAGCTTCAGCCCCAATGAAGTAAGAACACACTAACCCCCTTTCGTGAAAAAGGACGGCAACATCCAGAAAAAAATCATGAGTTGCAAACACTGTACATTGTTTTTCAAGTCCCAGTTTAAAGCCAGGACAAAATACCTTTTGCCCTTGTCCAAAAATAAATGCTATTTACAAGCATGCAGCAAGCCATCCAACCTACCAATCCAGCTCGACAGGTGACATAAAGCCCAGTAGAGGGATGAAGTCGCCTCTGAGAATACATCAATCCTTCACATTGTGACTTACTAAGAAAGGCTACTATCACAGCCATCTTCTTCAAGGCAGAGCAAAAATCCAAAGGTACAGCTCCTCCACCAAAAGCCTGTCACCCTGCTGCCACAGAAGCCCTGACTCCAGGATGCTGCTGCTAACTTTACAGAAGGCACCAGGCTGAAAGGGGCAGCCTTGAGTGGGCTGTCAGTTTTGACCATCTACACTTCAAAGTAAGGGCATCAGAAGGGAAACCACAGTGTCTGTAAGCAGTGAATGCCACAGGGGCTGGCAAGTTCTTGGGAGTCTGTCCTTCAGATGGAGGGACGGGAAAGTCTTTACAGAGCCTACGTGCATTAACATGAGAGAAGGGGATTATCATTTGTCAGCACTGAGCCAAAGTTTAGCTCACATGAAAAAGTTCCTCTTCCACCCCTATTCTGCCCTCTCCTCCTCCCTCTGGGGTACCCCACATACAGCACAGCAGAGACACCTTAGCACAAAACAGAGACCAACAGACAGCGGCACCAAGGTTACTCCTCCACCAGCAGCAGGAAAATAAAGGTAGTGTCCTTGCTTGTTATCACTTTCAGCCTCAAGCAGCACCAGAACAGAAGGAAAAAAAGAGAACATTTTCCAAGGACAATGAATCAATTCAGCAAAACCTGAAATATACAAACCGATTACCAAAGAACATTTAAGAGTCACTGACCAATAAACCATAAACCTTTTTTGTTTAAATACATTATTTAATGAGTTTTCTTTAAGAAAGAGATATTTTGAAGCTCAAATTACAATGAAGTACAGTCTTCTAGATCCACAGTAGACAGTGCTATAAACATTTATCAAAACAGGTATTTTAATGTTTGCTCCTCTATTGTTATTATTAAGGAAAAGTAACCAAAAATCTTTTGTTAACAGCAATCCTGTTCTAACTTGGCTATTTCACCCTAGAACAGAATAAGGACAACAGCCTGTCACCACAGTCCTCTTCTCAAATACAGACCAAATGCCAAGAAGGGACAAGACACTGTCATGACTGCACACTAATTCAGCTTTTAAAGAATGAGAAGCAAAATGGAGCAGTTGGCTGGGGGCAATACTGAGAAAGGACATCACTCCTTTCTCACAGAAATCACAAAAAGATGCCCCTTTGCTACCAAAGTCTGATTGCCATCAAATTCATGTTCATGCAGCATACTGGAGCAAATTTACATAGGTAGTTTTTAAATTCACTTTTCTGCCTTCTCCTCATATTTTCTCTCTTCTCTCAGTATCCAATGCTTTCCTTCTACCTTTTGTTATCCCTTCATCATTTCTATCTTCAGTCACTCAGTCTCAGTGGGACAGAGCCAGAGCACACCGCTCCTCTTCAGTCCTCTGGCACTGTCAATACTGTGGCAAAGGGCAAATCAATAGTGCTGAATTAGTACCAAGAAAGAAAAAAGGAAGAGGTCAATTCCTCAGAGAGTTGGTTTGTATCTTTTAAAGGCCACTTTGCACAACCTTTGAATTCTGAAAGTACAAGTGAGCTTCTGCAGTTAGTGTAAAAGTGTGATCGAGCTTAAAAAGTTTCAAGACTTCTCGGTTTAACTGAGCAGCACGCTGAGGAACCACAGCAAGTGGCTGTTTGAGAGCTGCTGCTCAGCTAGTCAGACATAAAAGCAGACATCAGGTGTAAATTTCATATTTATTATAACAAAAATTATGACATGTTCATTTGTGCATTCGGCTTTAATATAACTCTTGGTATGTAAATGTTCTACAGCAAATGAGCTCTATACAATCATGCTGGTTGTGGCAGCAGTAAGGAACACAAACAAAACGTGTCTGTAAAAGTAAGGAAAGAAAGAGACCGGAGGAAAAAGTGGGTTTCTTTGAACAGTCTACACCACCTGGGCTCTAGCTAACTTGTACACAGCCACACAGTCCATTATGCTTAATGACCATGGCCCAAAGAGTCGCTTAAGAAAAAAGGTCAGTTTTTCAGGTTGTGTCCTTAATGCCAAGGCTACAAAACATGTAAGCATCACTATACAACACTGAGCTATTTACAGGAATTTCCCAATCAACTGTTCTCTCAGAGAAAATTAGTGAATCTCAGTGACTTAAGTCACCTGAAAGAGTAAAGCAACTCCTAGGAGTTAGTCTCCATATTCTACAAATGTCTATCATTTTCAAGACCAAAAAAAGCCTTTTCTCTCAAAGAAATACAGTATTACAATATTACTTAAATCGTTTAGCACTGGCTACTGCCCTGCTTTTCGAACAAAACAAACAAGCCATTTTAAAAAATATTACATCATCATCTGTTTCTCAGCAATATATTAAACCTTTTTCTTTTTTTTTAATTTTTTTTTTTTGTTTTCCTGTTTTTACACTTGATATGTTAAGGGAGGGTTAACTATTTTAAACTTTACCAGTCAGGCGTCTCTAGAAGAAAGTCAATGAATATTAAACCTAACAAACTGAAAAGCTGCAGTTATCTGTAGTGGCAGGATAAGGAAAAGGAAGTATATAAAGGAAAAGGATAAGGAAAACCCCTGCTGTAATGCAAGCCCACTGGGTCTCACAGTCAAGTCTCCTTATTTGTTAGTTTATTTCTGAGCAGTAAATAGAGTGGGTCATAGTGGTGTGTCGTAATAGTCTGCCAGGTGGTCCATCGGATACTGCCTCTGCTGCTGCTGCTGCTGCTGTTGTTGTTGTTCCTGGTGCTGCTTCATAATCTCCTTGACTTCTTCTTCGAGCTCTGGTGGGATGATGAACTGGTCATCAGGATCAGGTTGTGCTGGAGCAGCAAAGTAGCCCCCGGTTTTTCTGAGCGGCGCATCCGTCGCAACTTCAATTAAGTTATGGCTCCTCTCGTGTGGTGCCACAGAGCCGTTGCCCCGCCGGCGCCCTATTGTGCCCGCGGCGGAATATTCAGCTTTCCTGGGAAGGCCGGGCTCATCTTCATTGGCACTGATGACGATACCTTCGTCACTGGCTTCCACTGGCACTTGGAGAAGCTGCTTCTCCTTCGCTCGGCTGCAGTGGATGTCCACCTCCACCTCCACGCGGCTGCCGTTGGTGAACACCCCCTCAATGGGCTCCTCGTCGTCGCTGTCAAGGCCATTGTCGGAGAAGGCGCTGGAGAAGGTGGCGCTGGAGAGCTGCCGCTGGAAGGAGTTGGACAGGCAGACGGGGTGCAGCATGCAGCGCTGCTCCCCCGGGTACGCCGGGCTGCTCTCGTTCATGGCCACCTGGGGAGGCTCGTCCGAGGCCGTGGACCCCACCTCACTGCTCATTTCCGAGGTGGAGATCTCGCTGCTGATCTCCGAGGCCATGCCGCTGCTCGAGGACGGCATCCCGAGCGCGTCTGTGGGCCTGTCCTTGATGACCACGTTGACGGACTGGGGGAAGATGCCTGGGCTGGGGGGCGGGACCCCATTGAGCTCACAGCAGCAGAAGCTGTCTTCCGTCACGTTGAGCTGAACCACGACAGCGCTGATGCTGTCGTTGCAGCCGTAACTCTGGGCCAAAGTGCAAAGCTTCTTGGCGGCCGCCAGCGCGTCAGGCACGTTTCTGACGGCCTCAACTGCTTCATCCATCGAGAGGCTGTCCCACAGCCCCTTGCTTCCCAGAATGAAGAACTCATCTTGTGGAGTTAAGGTGATGGACTGGACGTGAGGACGGGGCACAACACTTGGGTGAAGGAAGGTGTACCCCAAGATTCTTGTTGAATCCGTCACACCATTCACTTTGCCGTCCTGAAATTAGAAAGGACAGGAAGTTGGCAACAAGACAGACAAGGATATACAGTACTTGCCTCTCCTTGTATTCTACTGATGGCTGTTTTTGCAGTACCCCCAACACTGCCATTCACAGACAAGGAGACAGACAAGCAAAGTGACTTGCAAAGAGGTGACAGAGCTGGGAGTAGAGCACAGCAAGGGCTGGTTTGCAATCCTGCGCTGCACCTCCTACACCCGACTGATTTGTCATCGGCACCACCTATGCACAGACCAACAAAGCAGAAGGCTGCAACAAAGAGCCATCTATTCTGCTCCTGCAGCTGCAAGAGCCAACTGGACAAATCTTTAACCAGTGAGTCAGACTTATCCCTCCTCCACCCAGGGTATCTGGCTTTAGACAGAGCAAAGCAACACACATTTGATACAGGGGCAGGTCATTCAGTTACAAGTCTTCTCTTGCAGCTGTAACAATTGTAGATTTCATCTTGGCTCATCACTTTAGAAACCCAGGTTCATTTTTAAAAACCCTCTAAATTAAGCATGCAAGGCAAATGTAGCAGAGAGCAAGTTTGCATTTCTCAGTCAGCTGAGTTGTAGTGAAATGCTTTACACGCCCCAATTACTTACTACATTTCCACTTAGATATGACATTTCCAAAGGGAGGAGGAGTAGTATCTGAAGGGATAACATCAGTAAAAATGGACGCATTTGGGAAAAGAATCCCATGCACGTCCAAATCCCAGAATGCTGGTTAGAATCCAAGCTGCCAGAATAAGCAGAGCAAGTGTCTGAAACAGCAAGTCTGGCTATCTGTCAGCCTGCTGGGGATAGCTGCACCCTGCTAATTGCATATTCAAGAAGAACAGCAAAGGTGAGGATTTACACTTTTTGAGTCCAGCTAATAACTGTAGGGGTTATTATAAAGCAGATAACCACAAAAAAAGTGAACCAAGACTAAAAAAACCTTCCTCTTTACAATCACTCAAAAGAAAAAAAAGCCCCCATGTCAGCTTGTTAACTTTCCCACTAGAAGGCTGACAGCAGTGATAAGCCATCAATGTGCATGAAATCAGTCATCTGAAGATTCAACCCAAAAAATCCCCTTTTCCTCTACGGAGCCACAGAATGAGCGTGCCTCCATGATGCACACTATGTTTGAGTGATTCCCTTTCAACTTGTCATGTTTGAGGTCCCAGCCCTCACCTTTCCCAGGCAAGATCAACAGGCACATGACTTACTCCCCACACACATGCCCACCCTGCTCTCAGACACACAGCAGGGAGGTTTCTGCCCTTTCCCTCACCATTAGGAGGATTCGATATTTATCTACTCCTCTGCATGTGTCACACAAGGCAAAGCAAAACTGACAGCAGTGGCTTCAAGCTTCTAAGAAAGGAACAAATAGTTTTCTCCTCTCTCATGGTTCAGCTGAGCACAGGGTGAGTTTTCCTTTTGGGCAAGTGCTCTCTTCAAGAGCAGCCTGTCAAAGGGCAGTTCTGGGAACACAGCTCAGACAGCAAAGTCAGCCTGTCAGGAGCAAGGAGTCACCTAAGGGAAGGACGGCACTGCTCCAAGTGCTCTGCCCTCTCATCCTTTTTAATTGGAAAAGCTCTCCATGACAGTTCCAACACAGCAATTCCTCTCCTATTAGAAGGAGAGTATCTTTCCTGTTTCAATGCAACATGCTCACAACTGCTCACTCTTAAAAGCTAATCAAAATCCAGCATGGCAATGGAATGGAAAAGCAACTTGACTCTATGCTATGAATCACCTTGAAAGGAAAAGTGCAACTGAGGAACCCACACCATGAACACCACCTCCTAGAGGTTACTGATATCAACATGCAATTTCATGCACTGCTGTGCAAATGTTCTTGAAAGAAACTGCAAGTTGCAACAGTCCCCAGCTGTTCTCTAACCTCTGTGATAATGGCCTTATGCTGCTTAATCCTCTTCAGCTCCTCTTCACAGCTCATCACGTAACACCTGGACAAAGGCAGAGGTTTCCCATTCCGGCAGAGAACAGTTTGGCACTTCCCCACATTTGCTGAGGTTAGTGTGAAGCATCCACCAGGGTCCATGGGATCATGTTTTATATGGCAAAGGACAGCGGAGCCTCCAAGTTTCTGTCCAGCTGTTCCAAGTTTCCTGGAATTTAAACAAAACAGTGATTGTTCTTTAATTGGAAAACAAGTATTAGGGCACTATGGAGAAACAGCCGCTGCTCCACAACCAGAAGCATTCAGGGCACTGCCTCTATTGGATCACTGGGACTGAAACAGAAGTCTCCACTGAAGACTGTGACACCACAGCAGCAGCACTGCGGGGATCCCACGTGCAATTCTTAGGCAGAGTGTTATTTTCACATATGCAGATACTCAAATATGCCCAATTTTAGAAAAAAAAAATCCTTGTTTTAAAGGTCAGATAGAGCTTTCTTTGGCTTCTGAAGCTATAGATCTTACTATAAAAATAATAATTCTGACTGTAAAAATCCTCTACTTTCGAGCAAAAGCAGAAGGCAGTGGTTTACTGTTTTGTTATATCTTCAGAATAATGCTCTTAAAAGTTATTAAATTATGACCAAAAAAATCACAATGGCTGTGAATGTCACTGTAAGAAGATATATTTTTCATTTATACTGTCACGTACTAACCTATTAAAAAAGTTCTTAGAAATGTTTAAGCCTGCTTTTCAGCAGAAGCCACAGTAGGAAAAAAAAAAAAAAGATGGATAAAATTGAAGTTTTCAGAACCCTGCCATTAAAATGTAAATTAATTTCAATATTAGACTGTGGAAAAAAAAATCCATCCTCCCCAGCAGCTTGTTTATCATGATCTTATGTCTATAGCAATTAGAAAGCTAATTACCAATATTTATGTTAAGGCTAGGTATAGCTAACAAGAACTTCAGATTCAAAATCTTGGGGACAAAATGGACACCTAAATTTGCAACCGAGCCTCAATGTACTTTCTACATTATTTTTTTACAAATACACTCTAGGACTGCTACATATCATCTGTAAGCATCAGTGAACAGCTAAATGCAACTGGAATCAGTATTATTTCTGGTTCTCCAAAGAAGTGGTCAGCTGATTTTGACTTGAGACCAAGAGAAAAAAAATTTTTAAAAAAATGGAGCTTTTTGTAGGAATGCCACATTTCTCGTAAATTGCATTAGTAGCAAACAAAACCACTTAGTAAGTACTTTCAGTAATCAAATTTGTAATTATTTTTGAATCTTTTAAGTATATAGCAACCACCTTCTCAGTAAGCAGTCTGAGGCACTGTTACAGGCAATTATGGCAGGAGAGTGTTTTCTCCCTTGTGAGATTCAATGTCACCCTACTGCTTCCCTATCTTTCCCAATACAACAACTTCAGTATTTTTCCTTTCCAACGGTGCAACAATTCAATGATAAGCAATGCTACTTTTAATTTGATTCATTTACTCAGTCTCTAAGTTCCTTATTTGCTTCCCCCTCTGTTTCCCTGACTTCTCCACTCTCCTCTATTCAATTCCCTTCATACCCCTCCTTCATCCAGTGTCTCCCTAGGCACAATTTCTTCTTCTGTCCAGAACAGCACACACAGTTTCCAAACCACTACACAGAACTACTATTACACTCACAGCTATTGTATCACAAGCTCTCTGGATGGGTCCTGCTCAAATAATATTCAAAGGCCAAAGGGATTTCTAAGAAGTCAGACTACGTGTTTTAAATATTTGTGTAGCCTTAAATAACCTGAATTGGTATGCAGAAACAGAAAGGATGAGTTCAGGCTTTGCAGACAGTTGTAGCAAGGAAGTTTAAAAAGATGATCAAGACATTTATACCACTGACTTGGTTATAGCTAATTGTAAACCTTAAGACTTGGAGAAGATACCAAAAAGGAATAAACCTTCACCCACCACTTAGTTATGAGCATTTTAGTAACTTTACAGGTGGGTTGGAATATTTTGGTTTGGCTGGAGAGGTGTTGGGGTTTTTCTCCCCACACCTGAAAGGAACTGAGGCAATATTCACAAAACAAGCAATAAAAGAAAACACTGTAGCGAGATACCAAAGCTTTTTTTCTCCCTCTCACATTTCTTTGAAGCAAGAGCAGGTGCCTGACCCAAAAGCAAAGAAACTGCACTGTAAGCACAGACAAGGTAAAAAAAGCTTCAGATCCAAGGCTCACCTCTGCATAACAATGAAAGTGTTGATCATGTATTCCTCCTCATTCTTTGTTTTCTGCAGCTCTTCTGCCAGGATGTCACTCATGGTGCACTGCAGCAGATAGGGCACCTCCACATTGCGGTCCCCATCAAACACACCATAAAGGGCCTCCCGGTTGTCACAGAAGTTGTTGGCTGAAAGTGCTGCCACACACAGCCTAGGGAGAAAACAAAGCAGGAAAACATCAGTTCTACTCCACTACTGGTTTCGCAACTTGTCATTTTGACCAGAGAGATGCAGCCTGGTCTGAGCACCAGCTTTAGCCACCTCTGGCCACAGGTGTTTCAGGACTGCTTTCTGAGCTGTGGGGATGAGTCAGGCCCACCAACAGTGCTAAGACATGGAGAGAACTATACTGCAAATTCAAGCCAAGCCCTAAGGATTCTTCCTCTTTTTCAGCACAAGAGCAAGTCCCTCATTTGTAAAAATGGGAAGGAAAGTATCTCTGAAACAACACCAATTTAAACTGCACTTGCTGCTCTAAAAGCCAGCCTTGGGATCTAGCATGTTGATGACCAAGTTGTGTGTGAAATCAGTTAAGAGTTAGGAAAAGCTTGCTGGCACTTGCTACGGAAACCTAGGTAGCAGAAGATTTCTAAAAAGGTATTTGAGGAACAAAAAGATTCATCGCATTGCCAGCAACCCAGAGACTAGCAGACTCTTGGTACATTATTTGTCAAGTGCTGCCTTAGTCACAGGAGTACCACACACTATGAATATTCAGAGTTTTGGCCATTCTGTCTCTTCTTTAGTATCTTTGATTTGCTTGGTAAACATCCTTTGGTTGAAGATAAAGAAGCTTTGCAAAGAGGGAAATGCTTTTAAACACCCAGATCTTTTGCAAGGAGCAGAGTCTTGCATAGACCAAATGTGTCGGCTACCCTTGTATCTTAGCAACTTCCCTTAAAAAGACCCAAGGGGAGAGCCAGGCAGGAGAGCTCGGTACACAAATGGAGAGATGTGGCTTGGCCTCTGCCAGCCCTAAAAAGTCCCCAGAACTTCCAGTAAGAAAGGGATCCCTTTGTCCAGCCCAGAGGCGCTCGCAGAACCAAACCCGTGCCAGGCCGTACTTGTTCTTGACGCCGGACGCCTCCGTGTAGCCGTGACTCCACACCGCCGGCGCTCCCGACGCGTCCCCGGCCGAGGGCTGGTCGATCTTGAAGCACCGGATATTGCTGCAAGGAGAGAGGAGAGGGGAGAGATGCAATGGATGGATTTGCTGACGTGATCCAACTGAAAATGTGAGAAGAACAGCCTTTTTTCTCTCTCAGTTCTTAGTAGCACATTTAATAGTAGAAAACGAAGCAGGACATCCCAAGTGGTTACCCTGATGTGCCTGTATACAACCAACAATAACTAAGCCTCTATGAGGGTGTCAGCTGCACTACTTTGCTTAGCTGGCCTGTATTTCCCTGCCTTCACCCCTGAGCTATTTGGGTCAAACCAGGCCCTGTAGGAGCACAAAGCGAATTTTCCACTAGTTTGATGAAAGCCAGTACAGCAAAGTGACTTTTTTAACTTATACACCTCTCCCAGCCATTTTAACAAGTCTCTGTGCTCTTTCGATTGTATTCAAATGAAATCTCCTGAATGACCTGCAGCATCACTTAAGTGGAAAAAAAAATTAAATAATTGTTTAGAAACAACACATAGTAACAGCCTTTCATGAAAACACCCACAAAACAGCAATCAGCTCCATCGTGATTCTGCACCAACCTCCAAGAGCCAGCCTGTGGTCCTGACAGCAGGCATTCTTCTGCATTCCCCAATTGTGCAGTCCAATTTTCACACAGGCCCTTGATCCTCTACCCTCCAATTTACTACCAACATAGCCTTTAGCCTGAATTTCAAGTATCTCCCAGAGCATAGTAAAGACTTAAAAAGGGCCCAGCCCTCTCTGTTTATACTCTTCTCTTCACAGCCCTGCTTTGCTGGGGAGAGATGACCTACCCCCTGCACCCTACTGCTTTCTTCCAAAGACAGGAAAAGCGGGCTCCCCACATGCTGCAGACACTTCAAAGGCACCCAAACCTTTCATGAACCAAATGAAACATAAAAGGACACAAGCAGAAAGGTCTAACTGTTCACTCTGAGCATTCGTTTTTCCTCTAAATCCCCACCTGACCTGAACACACAGGAAAGTCTTTTCTGCACTGCAAAGCCCTCCTCAAATAACCTAAAGTACTGTCACATCCAGTTTGATTTTTTTTTTACATTAATAGCCAGGATGTACATCAGTGAGGGCAAACTAAAAGCCAACAAATTACATAAATAATGTTGGAACTACTTGTGTTTTAAGTTCTTGGTTTTGCAGCCCTCTGTGTGACAAACAGGAGGCAAACATCTTGCCACAACTATTAAAAACAACTAACTAACTAGTTAACTAATCCCAAATCAAACTGGAAACTGGGATCTCTTCTAAACTAGCAGAGATTTTAATTCTGTTGCACCTGCAAAGCAGGACACACATTAGCAAACACACTTTCTTTGCAGACTTCTCATACAAGGCATTTCTCTCCAGGGCAGAGGAACCTGGGTCACAAAAGTTTCTGTTTGTTTCTTTTTTAACTGGGTTGACTGACCACTGGCTCCTGGGCAGGTCAAGGACCCAGAGTTGTCTCAAGGCTTCCCAGAAGTGGGAAAAAAAAAAACAAAACAACAAAACCCAAAAAACTACCTCAACACACTGGTTCCAGCCTCCTTAGGGGCACCAGTACAAACAGACCATGTGTCCTGAAGGGAATGATACCCAGCAGAACATTCTATGCAGACAACACAGGCTAAGGCTTCTGGACAGTCTGGCTTATTTCTCTTTAATTTAAAATCACTGTTAAAACTGAACTAGATGCTACCTCCTAAAAATCAGAGTAATATCATCTTTTTTCTTCTTCTTCTTTTTAATTTTAATTGCTAATGAAAATCCTTACATCCAATAAATCACTTGGCAACATCCTCCCAAGTATGCAAGCTTCCTTTAAGATCTCTAAACATACTAGAAAAGCGAGCATGCATGACAGGGCTCTTCTCACCAGCACTGAGAATACATATTAACCTACTACCTGCTTGAATTCTGCCAGGGCACAGATGGAGAGCTGCCTTTCACATGCAGAAGGAGGATATAAAAAGTACCAAGTGCACAAGTATTTTTGTGCCTGCCACAAAAATCAAGTGAAAGAAGCACCTCTTCCCTCACAGTCAATTATAGCAGTATACCATAAAAGTAAGGGTAGCCTATCAAGACACTGAGAAACCCCTCAGGAGGCCTGAAACACCTGATTGTGCCTAATGAACACTAGAGAACAGACAGACCTGTGGTTTTAAGAATAATTAATTTTTTAAAACCCCCAAAACTAAAAAAAAAAAACCAACAAACCCCACAACAAAAAAAATCCAACCAAAAAAATCCAACCAAAAAAACCCCAAACAAAATGCATACACTGCCCCCCCTGCAACCAACCAACCCCACCACCCCCTTCCCCTCCAAAAAAAAA
>VZDJ01007755.1:51078767-51460230 GCA_008694505.1 Cyanoderma ruficeps | reverse complement strand
AAAAAAAAAAACAAAACCCAAACAAAACCAAAAACAAAACCAAAAAAAACCCCCACAACAACAAAAATCTCACCCACACTGCCAAGGCCAAAACAAATAGCAAGGAAAATGCACATGCAGGAGGGAAAAGTTTTCTGTGAATTAAGGACCACACATATACCAGTGAAAATACGTCATATAACTGGGCCACATGACTCTTCAACTACTTAGAATTTAAATTTGTACAAAAATGCTACCATGCATGATGCCTGAATGCTAACGTGGCAAGATACATGCCCATTATGTCTGCTGGGCTTTACACAAGAAAAGCTGATCTTTCACTATGTTTTGATACCATTCATTAACTCTATAAAACATATATATCTTTTCTCTATGAAGCAGAGCAATACTAAACACTGCTTCTTCAGGAGGACTTCCTGTATGCAACAGAGCAACTCTTAAAATAGAAGCATGCCCCTTTTTTCATTGTCTGCTGCAGAACGTGGACTCTTGTTTTAATCTGTGAGAAATCATCATTACTCAAATTTCGACCTATATTTTGAAAATCTGCTGATTCAAGCTAAAAGTAAACTTACACTGTAAATTTCTCTCGCTTGCACAACAGATGAGGGTTACTACTTCAGTGTCTGATCTTAACCATTTAAAAGCAAACAACATGAAGTAACTGCTCAACCCCTAAACAGTAAATCAATCCTCCTTGGAACCATTTGATGTTTAAGAAAAAAGAGATTTAGAAGAAAATTTGGAGCTGGTGCAGTTTCCTACAGGACATAAGAAAAGCTCAAGGCAGCACCACTGTCCACAGATTATTGGGTTTACTCCAACAGCTCCTCATCACACTGGAGAAGAAGGGACAAAGCACTTGGGGAATTTCATCCAGTTATGGATGACACTTAAATCCCAGGGCAGGAAACAAACAGGTAGACAGGAAGGAAATTGAGGCTCCCAAAGCAAAGGAAACAGTTTTTCTGCAAACAGAGGGAGAGATGGAAGACTTTAGCAGTTTAAATATAAAAAAACATGTATTTTCTAGCACAGAAGCAGACAGATATGAAGGAGAACAAGAAACAGTATGTGAAGAGGTAAAAAGCAGCAAAATGGCAAAGACAGACCCAAGCAGGATGAATTCAACAACAAGATACAACAAGCAGCTACTGGCATCTCATCACTGGTATAAAATATGTCTTTTGGCCAAATCTAACATCAGAAGTAAAATGGAATCAAACTGGCCCAAGTGTGGTTACATCAGACTAGCAGACCCCTCCAGGAGTTACAGCTGAAAGCAATTGCACTAAAATGGGTAAAGTCACCCTCTTCAAAGAAGCAGCAATTTCTGACCTATTCACACAATCTATTACTTTCTGATCCACGGACAACAGGGAACCATGTTCCTTAAAAGAGATTCCATTTCTGTGTATTGTGGTTTTCACATCTAGAATTGTTCTGCTCCTTCCCCAGTCTGTAAGGAAACTTACTTCAGAAGCTCTAGGGTTTTGTGATCCAGGGCTAATCTGGGATTTCCAGTCAGGTCCAGCTCCTGCAGTTTTGGAGGCAGGTTTTCAGGCAATGTGACTTCACTCAGTTCATTGCAGCTTAGGTCCACACACTGCAAAAGGAAAGCAGCCAAAAAAGCAAGAGAATTCAGCTGTCATCAATATCATACAAATTTTGACTAAATGTGGTAATGCATGTTTCATGAACAATAAAGGCTGCAATCAAGACCTAAGACCATTCATTTAAGTAAGTGGTTCTTACAAAAGAAATTCTTGCATGGCATTTAGCCATCCTGCCAGATGTCTGGGACACCTAGAAATATGTTCCTTCCATTTCTATCTCTAGTCAGGTGTCATCTTGTTACAAAACCAGTAAGTTTTGTCAGCTCTTCACAGAGATAGTCAGAGGATTTTCAAACCAATTAAGAAAAAACGTTATTAATGAAAACAGTCTCTTAGTAGACAAAGGAAATGGAGATAAGTACAGCTGGGGCATCTAAGCCACCGGCATCAGGCTCCCAGGATATCAGTATTTACTGAGGGATATTAAAATAAGCAGTGTTATTAATGTATGTGGAAGGGAGGAGAAGAGGAGGGAAAATATTAGAGCAGTTTTAAACATGGTTTTAATTAGTGTAATCTTAAATGGATTTGTATTTAAATACAAAATTAATTTTAAAAGAGTGAAAAAAATAAGCTTTAAACATTTCAAAAATACAAAACACAAAAAACTTGCAGGCTATCTACCAGCTAAGCACAAATTAGCTAGAGCAAGTGCACTAGAATGATAAAATCTCCCAATATTGTTAAAAGCTGCATATCCAAATGAAAGTCAATACACAAGGAAAAATAGGGCGTATGAGAACAAAATCCAATCTCCAAACCACTACAGGATGACTAGTGTAGTATGTAGTATGCCCCAAAAACTGGAGGGAAAAAAAAAGAGAGTAATTCTGAGAAGACAGAGCAGACTGGTATTTAACAGAGGACAGAAGAACTATCCACATCTTTCTGAAAGGCCGTTTTCTACTTTCAAGTTGCAAAAATGAAAGACTTCAGAAACTTTTAATAGAAGAGCTGAAAGGGGCAGAGGGAGATTTTTTTCTAGCTGCACATTTTGACCATTATGTAATTTCCATCAATACAAAAGAGACACTTTCATTTTCGTAGGTATATTCAAAGACATCAGCTCCTGAGCTGGAAGCAGACACAAGATAACCTACTAAATCCTGGAAAAGAACAGTCTCCAAACACTTTATTAAACAAGCAGATTGAAAATAAAAAAATTCTGACCCAAATCTTCAATCCTGAGATTGTCTAATATGGAGGCTTTACTATCTATGAAGAACAAACTGCTGACGTTATCTAAGCCTGATAAGGAAATCAAAGTTTAAATTGGTCACGCAAACAAAATAGTAGACAGCTTAGGAGCAGTTATTCCAGCTTTTTCCCTCTGCACAACTCCTTGCTGCTTCCAGAGAGCCAGTAATTACTGTGCAGATTAAGGAAGCTGCCAGCAGGCCTTGCTATATTCAACACCTCCATGCCATTATATATTCAATGGAAGAGCATGCTGGAATGGAAAGTACAAATACCAGTAATTTCATTGTTCTTCTTAAATGCCCAGTGCACCAAAGACAGTGACAGTCTGCAGCAGATCCCTTGGTCCCTAGGCACTAGTAAAGATGATTTATTTATCAGGTTGGAATTTCTTAGGTGTTACTCGTACTCTTTGAAGAACAGGCTAAGAGGGACTTGCTGTGGGTCTGTGTTAAATTTAGTCCTTGTTCTACTCCACAGGCAAGCAGGAAAGTTTATTTCCTATCTTATCCCAATTTCCTCCTGTGCTATTCTAATGCAAGCTGGTTTCACCCCACCCATGCAGCACCAGAAGAACTGCAACTGCACACAGGACTTTGCACAGGATGGGCTAGCTGGAAGGCAGGGTTTAACAGGCAGCATCTGATTAGGCTGCTGCTTTCACAGCTTTGTAACTGTTGTGTTCAGGGCTGGAAGGGACTTGGGTTATTTCCACCTGTAGCTGAAGGTGGTCACACCAATACTATCCTCTCTGGCTTTTTTCTTTTGTAAAGCAAGGAAACTGAAGGCACATAACAGCTGCAGGGAAGAGTCTGCTGGGGCACTGACTCAGGTGTGAGTGCTTCCAGCTGCTCAGCCGCTCACAGAAGACATTTCAGTGTGCACATGGCAAACTGAACTGTAACAGTACAAATACCTGTCATAAAAGACAATAAAACCCCTAAAAATGTATTGTGCAAGGTATTTCCAAGGTCTCTACTGGGCTCTTTGAAGGAGAGGACAACACACAACTTCTGTAGCCTTGACTGTAGTGTGTAAAAAAAGCTGAGAGACAATTATATCTTTAAAATGACCTTGTGTCTGAAGTCCTGGAGTTACTGCAAGTGTAAAAACATCATCATTTACACTAGTCTTCCTTCTGAAATCATTTCAGACAGCATAGTAACTGCTGCTACTAACCGTTCCAGTGACACTGACACCAAAAACATAATACGTCAGCCTCTCAGGCTAATTAAATACAGAAGCAAAACAGCCATTACCTCAGGTAACAGTGTTTCCCCAAGAGTTTAGAGCGAATGCCACTTCAGTTAAAATTAATCATCAAATATGATATAATCACAGAAGTGACATTAGACCAGATGACGTTGTGCTTTGCAACAAACAAGTTTATTTCACCAAGTGACCAATCCATAGTTAAAGAAAGAAATTCTGCACTTCGGCATATTTTGAATGCTACCCCATATCTAAAAAGGAGCTTGGGTACGGGCAAGAAATGGATACAGGCAGGCAGCACAACCTCCAGACTGATAAACACCAAACCTGACCCTGAGTTAAAGAAAAGTATGTCCAACAAGGCACCTTCCCATCTGGCAACGATATGAACTCATCTCATGGAAGTCAAAACTAGGCTTGAGTACTGACCAGGCATTTTCCTTGCACAAAGGTGGAGTCAAAGAACACTTTGCTCTACTAGATTAAGCCACACTTTATCCCTGCATTCCCAAAAACACTTAGTGACGTCCACGTCTCCTTCTTCTGCTGAAGAGAACTGAACCATAGGGAACCAGCAGGAAGAAACTGCCAGCTCTTCCAAGAGCATTTTGCTGCTCAATGTGGCCAAGTAGCACTTTAAATATGACACTTCTTTAAAGCATTCGGTTTTCCCCAAGACGCACAAACAAAAGGAAAAAGGTGACTGTTCCCTACCAGTATGTTTACATTACTTTTTTTTATGTTAACACCACCCTCATATTTTAAAGAAATGTTTACCATGCAGAGCCTCGGTCCCCCACCCCAATTCTTCCTCTAAGAAAAAAAGGCTTTATTTCTGATTGATTCTAAATGGCCCTCTGCTTCCTTTGGCCATTGTTCCAAAGAGGGAGGAGTATTCAAATACCCACAAGTTTGTTTGAGATTTCCTGGCTGAAACCACAAAGCTCATCTTTACATATACTCACTTGTCCAACAGAATTATTGCTCCTGCTGCTTTCCATGACCCCAGACACTGAGGCACACACAGCAGGCTGGGAACTTAGCCTTTTGACTTCACAAAGTGCCAGAAGGACACTTAAGTTGTTTTGAGTCCCTGAATAGGTAATCAGTTCTCAGCCTCAGAGAAGGACAGATTTTTCTGCTGTATCACAAGATTTGTATGCTGTGAGACAACTGTCTCCCAGCTCTGTCCAGCAGAAAGGGCACACAGTGCAAACTATTCTGCACTAGAGCCAGGCGAGAAGCAGGGACCCAGTTCACAAAAGGTAAGGAATAGCGTTCATAGTCTGCTCAAGTGAAGAATGCCTCCCTTAGAAAGAAGTGTTGGAAAAAGCAGAGAATTACCTCTGGAAACACAGACAGGAGACAGATTAGCTAATCTTCCCGTTGTGCACAATATGACTGCAATTAGGAAAATGAAAGTAGATTGCCTAAATACTCAAATCCTGTGCTCCCCAAATTTATCTCTGTCCCCGAGGCCTGTCCTGTTCTGCAGCTTCAGCAGTTTTTAAGACACGCTCTAAACAAAGTCCATTCCTACAGAATCAACCAACTGCCAAGGCAGCAAGAGTTAATTAGGCACAGCTCTTGCCAAATGTTCAAGTCGTATCAAAACAGACTGAGGAAGACAATTAACACTTATCTGGCAGAAAAGATACAGTGTAACCAAGGTAAGTGTAAAATCAGATTTTGAGGCTCCTCTTGGTTCCACTCTGAGGCTGTACAAGGGCAAATATTTTGCCCATGACTTCAGAGAAGAAGGCAGCTGTCAGATCCCCATACTGAGAATATACTATCCCATAGCAATGAGAGACCTGAGGGCGGAAGAGAATTGGTAAAATTGCATTATGCTTGCTTCTTCCAAAGCACATTCATTTCTTACCTTTATTTCAGAAAGCTGCATGACTTCTGGGAAGACTTCAATGCAGTTGGAATGAGCAATTACAGTATGCATACGTCTACAATTCATGATGGTTGTTGGAATGGCTTTCAGTTTGTTCCCACTAATATCGATTTCCTCCAACTCTTCCAGCTTGGCCATTTTGCTATGAAAACAAGAATTTGAGAATTTTTCTCTCAATAGACGCGTATTTTATTTTGAAGCGGTGATAAGAGCAATGGTTTTTGTTACTTTAAGAGAACAAAATCACAGACTTTGATTCTTGTTCACAGCAGTGCCTGTCAGCTCTCCTCATGTCAGATGCTAACACAGTTGTGGAACAAAATGTGTACTTCTTCTGTCAGCGTTTGTTAATGCTACCTTTCAAATTACTCATTTTGCTTGCATCCCTCCTGCTCCCCAGCTCACTTTCACTCTTTCCTCCTTTCTTCCCCTTTCTATCAACCCTAGTTTCTCACTACAACTCTCCATCTCATGTTTTCCCCTCCCCCTTCTAGCACCCCACTCAGCCCTTCCCCCCGAATTCATCTCTGTCCCTTCTCCTTGCTGCTCAAGCCCAGCTGCTCAGAATATCACACAAGGACAGAGATGTCTCTTCCATTATTTATTGGCATCTCTTTTTCAAGGTTGTACCCCATCAGTTTTACAGCACATCTTACACTTGAAAGATTTCTGATTAAAACAGAGTGAACTGAAAAGCACAGAAATTGCTGCCAAGGCAGAATCTCCTCCTGGAGTTGAGAGGATTTTCCCCTAGTGGAGTTTAGTCCACTTCCAGAGGACATTTCCAGATGGCTATGCTCACAAATCTCTTGTGAGGAGAAGCTCACCAAGTATAAGCAAAGTTACCAAACCAGGAGGAACAGAAAACGTCCTTGCTTGATTTCCAAAAGCATAGAGTGACCATGCTGAACCAGTCCAGCTGGAAAGAATTTCAAGCACCATGAAAACTCACCAAGTAACAGGCATCACTCCCTTGTCTGTACTGCAAGAGAGGGTAGCAATGTGCAGGAGGGCATAAGTGGGGGAATCCACCCACTGCTGGTACCACTACACCCAAAATGCAGCCTCTGCCACCACATTCTTGTGCAATTCAGTTCTCACTATGAAAATACTTCATGATGCCCACCCACCCGTGGGCCAGAGGCAGGGAAATGAGTTCCTTACCTTGCAGGGAAGCTCTGTAGGCGATTATACGCCATGTGCAAGATTTTCAGGTGTGGGTGGCCTGTTAACAAGGGTACACATTTATCTGTGAGGTTGTTATTGGTCAAATACAACTCCTGCAAGATGCTATGGGTTTCTTCAGAAAGGGTGGCTGGAGGGAGCATTTCCAGTTTGTTGGCAGAGGCATTAAGAAATCTCAGGCTGCAAAGAGAAGTTACATAAGGAGTTCAGTCAAACATCCTGCAGGTTTTGTCCAGAAGTATAAATAAAAATCTCTATTTTTAAGAGTTAGTCATAAGGTAAAGGCCAAAAGCAACAAGTTGACGACTGACCAAAAGTCCAGCATTGCATGAGCAAAATTTCTGATCATATTTTTAATGACCACATTTGAAAGAAGAAAACAGCAGCAAAAGGTGTGTCGAAGTGCCTCTATCCTGTTATCAAGAGCTCGGTATCTCCAATATCACTACAGCTGTAGCTACAGGTAAGAGCAATAACAAACCATATCATTTCCATACTCATTACAGGTAAAAATGAGTTCTGTATTCATCATCAATGAACCATGAGAATTGCCTTTCAAGTGACTAAACAAGTCAATGGTAAAAAAAGCCAGTCGATTTCTCAGTATTTTAAATATGGTCTAAGGTGCAGACAGTATTTTGTTTAAAACTGCAGGCCTGACAGCAACTACAAAATATGAAAAGTATTCTTTGACTATTTGGATTAAAAAAGATGCATCAATCACAACAAAAACAAAAACCTGAGAGCAAGCAGTAATCTGTGTTTCAGATTCTAGACTGTGCTAGTAGCAAATTATATTTTAAAAGTTACATCCTTGCTTGCTGATGTGTGTACCAAGACAGCCTTATCTCTGCACAGCTTTTCTGAGTGCCCTTCCCCTGCTCCCCAACACAGCAGAAGCACGTGATTTTTGCAGTCCCACCACAAGGAACAATGACTGAAGGAGCACAGAAATGGAGCTATTCTTTCTCCCCCAAAGGCCTTTTCCAGGGTGGGAACAAGACCTGCTGAGCTATAGGCACTACCCATTCCTGCCAGTGAAGTTCTGTGGGCAGAGAATTCATGTTTGTTAGGGGAGCTGGGTGATCACAGCAGCACTGTAGGTATCTTGATAGCTAGAACTCCCACCAGTGATTCCAAACAAACGGAAAAATAAGACTATTTATCCTTTAGTAACTAACTCTGGCATGACCAGGCCTTTTCAACAGATATGGCACCTCTCTTCCTTCCTTCCCTTTTCAGAAAAGGCTGCCTTGGAGCAATGCAGAACGAAGTGTGGGCTTGCCAGCCTGCAGTGACCACATTCAGACCAGGCTGTCCTGCTCCTACCAACTAATGGGAACAGGCAGCTGCAGTGGGCAAAGCTGCATTCAAGAAAAAAGACCCATAAATGTGCTGTCTCAAGCCTGTAAAGCCCACTGATCAGGACACAAAAGGCAGGTGCGTTCCTGTCATCGATCTTAAGAGAAAGTGCTAAAATATTGATGGCTGCTCCCATGCACGCAGGAGTCCACACTGACCTTTAAGGTCTATTAATGAATGAAGTGGATTTGCAGGAGTAGCAGCTGGTTCAAACTTGCTCAGCAGTAAATAAGGGTCAGACATGCTACAGGAGTCACGTGGAACGCCGAAGGATTAAAAAAACCATGCTATTTCCATCAGAAGCAAAAGCCTCTCAGCACTGCACAGAACTGAAACCAGGTTAGCTGCTTCATACAGACAGAGGAGTTCACTTCAGAGAAACACAGCTTAATCCTCAGGCTCATTCATTATTCACAAGGGTGCTAAAAATNTTAATTTATTTATTTATTTATTTATTCTAAAAAGATGCTCAGTTTCACCCTTTAGCTACAAACTAAAAATATGCTAAGCTCATTCAAGGCTGGATCATTAAACCAAAGCATACCGCATCAACAGATCCTGTGCTTAATTAAACAGCAGCAAGTACAGCTATTACTAAAGTACAAACAGTCACTACTTTGGCAACTTCAATCTAATGTGCATGGTAGTCTTCCCTCCCCACACAATAAAGGCACTTTGACTAACATTAAAGTCACAGTATTTTTTGTACCATTCATAGTGCAAAACGGTCATCTTCAGCTCAAGCTGCAAAGGCTTAAGTAACAATTAGGTTTAAGGCTGATGGGAAAAGTGAGTTGTCACAGGAAAGATGGGGATAAGAGGTGACAGCAAAACACACCCTGAGAAAAGTCATGCTCTTCTGAAGAAGAACCTTTATCTTAGTTTTGTTCTCACAAGCTGCATGAGAATAACCTGGAGTGTTTCACAGGTACCAGCAGCCAGAGAGGTAATTTAGAGAGCATCGTAGCCTATGGCTGTGAAGTCTGATCAAGAACAGCTACCCAAAGTATAACTAAAAGCTTCAATTAAGAAAAGGTACATCACTCAATTAAGAAAAGGCACATTACTCTGATACAGCTGAAATTAATACAGTGGCCATTTAAAATTCAAAAGAAAAATTAATCATTCTTCTGTTTTTAATAAACTCTCAACATTGGTGAAATGTAACAAAAAATTTCAATTTTTTCCCTCACTGGTAATAAAAGTCAGTGGAATCTGTGTTTTCCTGTCAGAAATAAGTTTGATGCATATATTTTCCAACAGGGAAGGGAGAGAGGAGAGTTGATGCTCTGCAAACACACCATTCCCCCCACCTTGATCTTTTACTAAATCTTCCAGGGAGCGATACAATGACACTGGAAATAAATCCCCATCATACTAACCTACAGGCTAGTGCCTTGTTGTGAACAGAATTTAGGCGACTAGCAAAAGTCTTGCCAACACCTCAGAACGGGAACCCTGTGGTAGGAGGGTGTCTCACTTCAAACAACTGACAGCCAGGGTCAAAATAGTCACACACTCATCTCTGTCTCTAGATGACATAATTAGAATTAAATCAGCTTTTGGAAATGAGTGTGTTGCTTGCTTGCATGTTTTTAGACCAGCTGTTACATTAAAATGGCAAAAAACATTCTGAAATAATAATTCTTTCAACGTACTATCTAGATTTAAAAATAAATTAAAATAGTGACAATATTCTTTGGGCAGAGAACAGGATGAGCCATCAGATTGCTAGTGCCAAAGATTTATCAATTCTGTGCTATAATCTTATGTTAAAAACAAAAAAAGAAACAACTCAAAGAAACCCCAGAGCAAAAACCTAACAATCAAAAAACCCCAGCAAAACCTAAAACTGTAGTTGCCCATCAGGTTCTCCCTCACGCTGATTTAACTCGGAAGTCCTCCTCCAGGTTATTTCCACTCCCCTATTTCTTCATCCCTGTGCAATGTGCCAGCTGCTGCCTTAGAAGGCACGTGTTATAAATGCCCTCCAGAAAGAGGAAATTTACTTGGGCACAACTGTTCCCATCTCTCTTGTGCATGGACTTAAACTGTTCATGTTCCTTGAAGATATCCCACTCATACCGCTTATCAGATGGAAGCGGAATGTCAAGTATTAAAGCTCAGTCCAAAATTAATTGTTTCCCTTTCCAATTCCACCCACACACTATACCACAATCTCATGAAAAAAACTACAGCATCACTACAAAGACCTGAATTCAGCAGCCTGTGCACATACCAGAGCACAATGCAGCCAGGAAAACGTGAATTAACAAGTACTAAAAGAGCATCGTCGAAGATGAAGAAAGAAATGAAGGTGCTGGCAGGGAGATGTCTGAATTATTCAGCTTTGACAAGGTGAATATTCTCCTCTGGAATAATAGCATAAACAGAGATCTCTGGCTGGAATAAGTCACCTTTGGTTTTCTGGGGTATTAAGACCTCCACTGGACTTAACTTCTCCAAAAGACAAAATAAGAAAAAAGACTGTCCCAAAGAACAGGCTAGAATCAAGGTCATGGATTTAATTCAACTAAAAACACGTAATATACAGTCATATCCAGTCCCTATTCATACCCAGAAGATTCTATCTCAATTTGAACTTCTAAAAGCAGCAGAAGAATATCTTCTATATAAAACTGCAAAAGGTTTGAACTTTGCCTATCAATGCCTACCTCTAGCGCACACAAAAGCCGAATACAGACAATTGGGAGAACACAGCACCTCTGAATTCCTCATCATTTTCTGAGGCAGCTTGACAAACTTTACTTGCTGGGTAAGACACAGCCATCACTGAAAAAATGTAAGTTCTCCAAAAAGCTTAGGAATGTTTGACACTAAGAAGAGGAACACAGACAACGGCATTCTTTGGTGAAGCAGCAGCAAATCAAAACCACTGTGTTTAGCTTGCAAGTACTGATAAGAATTGGAAAGAACACTTCAGTTGCAAGAAGAGAATATGCAGAGAAATCAACAATTTCAGTTTGGCCCGTGTCCCAAGATCTCCATCAGTACAGAGCAATCAAAATACAAAATTTCTTCTTCAGTGCCTTCTGCAGAGACATGCCCTCAATTTCTGATTGCCTAAGACTAAAATAATTTATGAATGTGGTAGCAGGTGTGTGAGGAAGAATCCTGTAAGCTAAGCATGTCTGGGGGAAAAAGAGAGGGGAGAAAAAAGTCAAAGCTGTTTTGCCAGCCTGTGCAGAAGAGAGTATTTTTTCTTTAAAAAATAAATAAAATAAATTAAAAGACGGAAACATTCAAGTGAATCCCCTTCCTGTTGATGGACTGCCAAAAAAACCACTAAACTGCTGCTCTCTCGTCAGCTCTTACTTTCTAAACTATCTTTAGCTATTTTATTAACTGGGATTTCCCCAGTTTCGAAAGTGACCTGCTTGCAATCCTTAACCTAGCAACAAAGAGACAAGTGCAGCTAAGCATTTCTGCAACACAAGCATGTGCATCAAACACTCAAAGAGCATTTGGCGTTCATTTGACTTGGTTTCCTCCCTCACACTTCCCCTGCACCCAGGATAGGACTGAATCCCTGCATCACAAAGACACAGCCACAGTGGGTGGAAATGGCAAATATCAAATGAGAGAAAATTTAACTGGGTCACCTTCCAGAACTCCAGCAAAAACCAATCCCAAAACAAATAAAATAAATTGAAAACAAACAGAAAATCAAATGAGGTAAGAACAGCTGAACAAAGCTGAAAACAAAAATCACACAGAGTCTAGACAAGCTCTGAATAGCTGACATTGGCTTAACCACCACAGCTGGCCACTACCAGACACTGCAAAACAAAGCCCAAGGTTTAAGCTGTGCACATCACAGCTACACATCTTCACCACACAAATGCTTTAAGAGGTCAGATGGCTATTTTAAGGGTTGACACTGAAAACATTCATTCTAACTGGAAAGGACACTTAGGCAAGAGACAAACCCTTGCCCATCTTACCACTGTGCTTCCCCATTTTTAACCCTGCCCTGACACTGTCACTGCTTTTCTACTGTACCCAGCTAAAGCTCTTGAAGGCTCATTGGTCTCATCTGGAGGGCACTTGGTGCAACTGTTTCCACGCCATTAAATGGTAGTTTGCCTGCAAGCTGCTCGAGGGAGGCAGTAAAAAGTCTGAACAAGAACTGGACAGTGGAAGAGGCATCACAACAGATGCAGCAGAGAATAGAAATGAAAGGCTTCAGGAATGCAGGTGTACGAAAAAAGGTTCAGGACTCAGTTTGGGAGTTTTCCTCATCAGTTGCAGTACTTGCATGAATTCTGTTTTTACAGCATATGGTAATGAGAAATGAAGAGATTATCTGGCTGCCTCTGTAGCACTGATCTTGCCAAGAAAATCCCCACCCCACAAGAGAAATCCTTGCTAACATGATCAAGATGTGCATACTTCCAGTGCAATAAACAGAACCAAGTTCTATCTCGGTCAGAGAGATGTTTCTTAGGCTAGTCCTTAATTTCTCCTCAACTAAGAGTTTAAAATAGAAAACTAATTAAAAAGCAGACCAACAAAATATCCCTAATTATACTCTTCAGCAGAAAATTACACTTTTTCATTGTTTTTTGAAGGATTAAGGCAAAAAATCAATGTTCACAGATTCCTTTATGGAGAGAACTGATGTTTTTCAGTATTTGGGGTTTGGGGTTTTTTTTATTGGAAGTGATATTCTCTCTTTGTGCACCAATGCACTGATTTCCTTTCCTTCCTCAGATATTCTAGATGTCAAAGCCCACCAGTGCTTGTGCTGAAGTTTGCCCAAGGCACTTCACACCCACTTCGTCAAATATTCAGGATTGAGAAAGAGAAAGCGTTTATAATTCACAGCATGAGACTTCATATCCAGACAAGATATCATCTGTCAGTTGCACAGACCCGAGTACCTTTCAAAAAAACCAAACCAAAACAAACCCAAATCTTTTCAATGCTGTAAAAGGCAAGTCATTTTATGCAGAGTTAAAGGTTCTGTAAGGTAAAGTGATTTGTCCAATATTACACGCTGGGTAGAGACCATGGCACACCTCTCAGGAGAACCAGTTCTCTTGGCACGTCTGGCAGTACAGATTGTGCTTCCCAGGGAATGCTTGGAAAAGAGAAGCATTTTACCTTTTTAAAAAGCAAAACAATGTCCTGAACGCCTTTCCAGACTCATTTCTGTTGTTACTTAGCTGCTGATTGATGCAAGCATTTGAAAACAAAAGTAAAGAAATTTTATGTAGGAAATTCCGAACTTCACGGTCTGACATTGTACAGGAATATATTAACCTGCACTGCTGTTTTCCCTCAGAGTTCTCACTTCTGCAGCAGTCATAGGAGAACCAGCATGGACAGGACATACCATCTTAAACCAAGTTAAAGTGTAGGGATCAACAGGGAAAACGCTACCCAAGCTAACTGTTTCTACTACCATCACAGGCTGCACTGCTGATGAGATGCCAGAATGGGTGAGCTCTGTTTATCTCCTGTGATGGTGCATGGCTTTGTTCAGACCTGTAAAAAATATTGAAAACATGAACCCTGTACTGTTCAAAAGCTGCAGAGGGGAAAGGGGAAAAAATTTCCCCAAGTCTGAATCAACCACTTAACATTGTTATTCAAAGTATTCTTGAATTCTACCTCTTTTCAGCATATTCCTAGGGAATATGCTGGGAATCTATCCCCAATACTGCTTTTAGCTTGTAGTTGTTAATTTCGGCATCACGAAAAACAAACAAACCAACAAACCTCTGCCTACAGATGAGCAGCAGTACAAAAAAGTCAGGTTCTCTCTGTGTCAAAATTGCACTATACTACATCCCAGACCTATTTGTGTTTTTAACACAAATTTTGCAAAATTATTTCTCTCGTTGCTTTCAAAATACCAGGAGCTCTCTGAAAATTATTTCAAGGTTTCTTTTCTTTCCAAGTTAACAGATTCAACTTGGGGCAGTTAAAGAGTTTATTTAGAAAGCATCTCAACCACCAACCTAATTCTCCAAGTCAATTCCAGGAAATCTAACCAGAGACTCATGACAGAATTAACAAAAGGAGGGGTTTTGCAATACTCTTAATTGGGCAAGGAGCTCTGCCAGGGAGATCACCACCTCTTTTGCTTCTGCACCTCTCAAGAAAGCCAGGATCTATGCATTCCCTTTGTCACAGCTAGGATCAGAAATAAAATCCCACGGCACACACTCTCACTGTCTGTTAAATTATACATGCATTGAGCACTCAGAAATCCCATGACTATATGTAGAAGTGAAGAGGTGCAAGGAATGCTGACACCAAGCAGGGCCAGCCCATCCACCATCCCCAGATGATGCTACCAACCTCCTATATTCCAATCACAGTCACTTGAAGGATATGTTCATATTCAGAAAAAAACCCCAAAACCTTGAAGACTCTGATACTAAAGAAATCATAAAAATAAGAATCCAGAAAGCAGATCAAGTGGTGACACCAGCTATATTAGTGGCAAACATTTAAAAAGCATAGAAAAAAAATCAGAAAGGACAGGGGAATAACTGAATTATTCTGACAGCCTTATGCACAGATTTTGTTTTGTTTGACAGGTATAAATAAGTTCTAGCCTCTGACTGAAGGGGAAAAAAAAAAGCTTTCACACTCCATCAAACAAGCCTAAGAAAAATGTATTTAAAGAAACTGCCACTAAACCATTTCAGTATATGTAGTAGAAAATAGCATGTGCTTAACTCTACAGCTAGATTTCAAGAAGTAGGTGTTCAGCAGGAGCTTGGTGGGAAAAAAGCAGCAACCATATAAGGAAACAAAACCAGAATAAAAAGAATGTGTTTTGGTGAGTTGAGCAGACATCTGTTCTTGCCACACAGGGCTTGGCAACTTTCAAATTAGGGGAACCTCAGATTACCCTTTGAACTGGAAAGTAACAGGTCAAGCAAGGTTCATCACATGCAAGTCAAAAGGATCTCATTTCCTTATAATTTTACCTGTCTGCTTTCAAAAGCAGGTTAGATGGCAGTTCCAGGAGCTGGTTGTGCTGCACATCCAGGACCTCCACCTGCGTTCGTTCGAGCCGATCTGGGAGCCTCCCTAACATATTGTGTCCTGCCAGCAGCTTCCGCAAGCTACTATTGTTAAACAACCTGAAGAGAAATCAAAAACACCAAAAATGAGAAAAATTTAAACTGAAGAGCTTCTTTGATAATTTAGATAGGGTATCATGGTTCATTACAAGAAAGTGATTCAGCCAACTGATTAGCAGACATGGTATTAATTATGCACAGATCCAAGAATGTCTTCCCACTCTCCACCAACTTCTTCAAAAGGTTTTCAGAGACAGGGAAGGAGGTTCACAGATGATTCAGGAGTGAAACTAGTAACAAAGGGTTATTTTACGGCACTGTATAAAACGTGAATATAGAAGCACGACAGTGAAGGAGGCAATTGCTAACAAAGGCTGCAGAAATCTGCACATGTGGGATCCCCCTAGCTAAAGCAAACACTTCAGAAGTGGGGATGAAATCACCAGTCACCCCACAAGCTTTACAGGGCTCTACTCATCATGTGCTGACTCATAATCCAATGCGATTCCCCACCCCCACAATTTTTCTTTTCTGTTAATACCAGACTTACATAAAGCCTCCTTTCCAGTTCTACAGCGAATGAAATTTATCTAATCGGCTTTACTTTCTTGAGCTTTTACAAGCAATAGATGACCTGGAGTCCCACCCCCCTTTCTGTTCCATTTTCTGTGGGGCTGGGGAAAAGGGAAGGGGAGAAGAGGGCAACATAAAAATAGCTGTTCTGATCAAACAGTATCTTAAATTCAGAGGATAAACAATGGAATGAGAGTATGCACCTACAGACGCCAAAAATAGAACAACTCTGAATGGAAACCTCTTCCAGTAAATTAGGGAAAAAAGATTATTCTTCATCTGCCACATGTCTTACATCTGTCTTACATGTCTACTACTGTACTGTTTAATCTGGTGAGCCCATGCAACATGCTGACCTGCTTCAATCAAATGCTCTCGAATTATTCAGCATTAAAGCAAAAATCTTCTTCCCTCTGTCACAATGACCCAAATACACATAACAAGCCTCCCTGCCCCTTCCCTACAATGCATCAGGTCATGGGATTATTGTGCCAGAATCATCAATCAAGTACGCTGAGTATTTTCCCCTTGACAGATACCGTCACTCCCGTTTTCTGCATGCCAGTGTTAACAGTTATCTCACTTGGCTGGACTGTCTGAGTTATGAGCATGGATACAAGTCAACAGCCAGCCCTATCATTCCAGAAGGCTCAACACGGGCTGAAAAGACTTACCGAAGTAATGAGCCTATCTATTATGGTATTTGTTATTTAACCATTTTTGGTTTACTCTATTTTTACTTGAAAAACTCTCAGTTATGGGTTTGCCTTTGTGTTCTGTTTTTTTGAGACCAGCTGATACTGTCAATACCAAATATCAGGGTAGAAAGCAGAACTGATTGACAGCAAAAAAAAACCCCAAAATTCCCTTTGAGTTTTTTTTGGATCAGAGGGGGCAGCGCCATTTTAAAATTTTAAAAGAAGTTCCAATTGTGGCAAAATCCTCAGAGATTTCCATAATTCAGAAGAACTGAGTAAATCTTTGGGTTGTTTTTTTGTAAAAAAAAAAATTGCTTTCTCTTATTTTTCAAGTCAAACAAGCACTGAAGGACCTGGGCTGGCTGAAAAGAGATTGAAGAGCATTTAACTAAAGCTCCTGATGAGCCTGGGACGCCTAGTTCTCAAGCTGGGTGGAGAACCAAGATGCTGGGACTGCTCTTCCATACAGGCAGCTTTCCCACTTGCCCAATTCCCACTGGAAGTTTTGGTGAAATCAATTAATTCTAAGGACAAGCACCTCATTCATCATCAGCATCTTCTCAGAAAACATGGTTTGGTGTAAGTATTCTACCAATTCCTTTAGTAAGCAGCTCTTCAAGAGAACACAATGTGGAATACAAACAGATCTTTTTAAAAAACAGACAAAAAGCAACAAAAGCAAGTATCTATTCACTGATGGCAACAAGGTCATTCTGGCAAATCCTAATTGAAGTATTTCCTTTCTCTTTGGCAGTATGATTTTTATGAATTTGTCCTGCATAGCTAAGACTGAGTACCCTTTTTTGTTATTTTTCAGTACTTTTAAAGCTAAAGCAGTTGCATTACAGTCCAGGGGACATTTTCCCTTTGTCCTTAATTGAGACAAATGCTAGTACAGAAACCTCTGTCTCAACTGCTCCAACTATTTGTCTTCAAGGACTATTTTTCTGTTTCAAGAGGCAAACACACAGCATCAAGTGCAGTTTGTTTAGCTCAGATGCAACCTCCACCCTACCAGGAATATGCTGGTCACTCAAGGCTTGAACATTCGTGTTTAAGTGTCACAAGCAGCCTCCTAGGAGAGCCCTGCTCATTCACTTCACAGGTTTTCAGAATGCTATTCTAAACAGAAAAACAAGTACACAGCAGTGCACCTGAACACACTTACTGGGCTTTTACTTGCATTTACTTGGTACTCAGGCATGTTGAGCCATTTGCATTTGAGTCCAGACTCAAATTTCCCCTAAAGTTTAACAGATATTCAAACCCTGCCTTTTGAACAGAAAAGGACCCTAAAACAGAGCTGACTTATGAGGAGCTAAGCTATCTAGACATACACTACAAAGAAGAACTTTCAAAGATAAGCTATTTCCTGGGGTTAATGATAAGATGGCAGGAGAGACAAGTGGGATGTTGACTGTACCTAATTTCAGCTAATCATTAATCTCCCAGAGATATCCGGTATGCCTGGAAAGTACTGCCTGTTATGAAGTGCAAATGAAAGAAAAGTGAACTTTTGCAACCCCACCTTCTGAGTAGGCACAGCTTCATTTTTTTGTGTGTATGAAAAAAGAAAGGGATTAATAGTCTGCCCATCAGCCTGTTATTGTGCTTAGTAAATCTCCCCACATCCTCTTCTGCCCATATTTCTGAAATCTATTCTCTTCTCATTTCTGACACTAAAACAGACAAGGTTACACTATCTCACACATTCACCTGACCCAGAAAAAACTATCATTCTTGGTTTCTGATGCTTTTCTGCACTGCACAGCTCCTTATGGAAAATATTTGTACTTGATGATCCTTGTGGGTCCCTTCCAACTCAGCTTGTTCTGTGATTTAGTAGCTCATGATACATCACCTTTCATAACATCTCTTTCAAAGTGTACAGAACAACCTAAAATGACAGCTCTCTTCCAGTGAAGGCAGGAATTTAAAAATGCCCAACATTACAACCTAAGCATTATAACTCACCTGGAACAGATAGCTCTCTCTAGAACAAATAATAGCAAGCTTCATTTATGATTTAAACTCAACTCCTATTTTGCTTCCTCTTGACTTCTATCATGTATATTAATCAATTTTAAGTTTAGACTTCTGGAAAAAAGATCATCTTGGTAGTGAAGACAATTGCTCTCCTTGCAGTTTACTAGCTTGATGAGGCTTTCCCTTCTTTAAACCCTTTTTGACTCAAACAGGGCTGTGAACTGAAGTCTCCAAGTATCATTGAAACTAAGTTACAAAAGCTGGATCTCTAAACTGTCATGCAAAGTTATGGCTATAAATATTTAATATTCAGTATTAAAAATGAAGGGCTTTCCTGCCTGAACAGCTTTAAAGTTCAAAGGCACTACTTTCTCTGCATGAAAGTAAAAGAAGAAAGGCTGGGTGGAAGCTTGAGGCATGACGACACCCCACAAGGTAAAAATAAAATCAAACAAAAGATAAAACAGCCCTGACAGTCACTGGAACAAGCCAAACACTGAGTCAGCAATTATTTTTGAATTGTTTATCCTGTTCCACATTGTGCAATTGGTCTGCAAGACTTACCGGGCAGGCAGCTCACGTATCTGATTGTGGCCAACATCCAACACTTCCAGTTTCCTGCTGTCACACACCCACTCAGGAAGGTTTTCCAGGTGATTTCTATGAATAAAGAACACCAAGAGGTGTAACAAAAGTATAATTGAGATATAAAGGCTATTAAGAATACAGATTCAAGAGAGATACAGATACCTGCAGGAAACAAATCTGCTACACAGCATGTTGCCTGTGAGATTGTATCATCCATCCTTCTGCACGGGCATTACCAGTGCAGTCAGGTCCTGAGTGAGGGGGCAAGATAGCTAACAGCACTGTTATCTCCCTACATGTACAGTCACTAAGAAAATGGAACAAAAGAATGCTTCCAAATTATCGGGGCTGTTATGAGTATCAGAGTAGCAAAGCTGAAATCTCTCCATGGAGAAGATTTCTAAGACACTCCTTGGAAGATATTCACACCTTACACAGTTGAAAGAGCTCTTCAGTCCCCCAAATTCACTGAAATCCACTCTACCATTCTTTCGCTATCACACTGAACAGGGCAAAATTTTTTTGAGTGTACCTTTCAAGCCAACTGTTTTGCTTTTCCTGTCTTTATCTTCACAGAAACTAACCCTTCCAGAAACTAATGTCTCAGAGGCAAGGTTTTCCAAATACTGCACCAAAAACATGCAAATGGGCACTGTGGGGCACTCCTGCATCCTGCCTTAAAGACAAAAATTAGCAGCACAAGATACACGGAGGAGATTGTGTGCAAATGCATTCACATAATGACTGCTTCAATCAGAATACACAGATGCAAACTGGGCATCAAATAATAGTCAGGCAGACCTGAAGTTCAGGAATAGGATGCCTATGAAGGATAAATGTAAATCAATCATGTCCTCATATCCTTTAGTTTATTCCTGCAATAGTCCTCAATCAAAACATGGAATGGCAACCCAACCCCTCTTCTCAGATAGCTTCCTTTCTGATCTCAAACAAATTTCCCAAATGCAAGCGAGCCAAAAAGCTACGACACCCTGCCCATTTAGTTATAATGCCATCACTACAATGAAGCACAAAAAGGGTTTTATGATCAAAATCATGCATTCTGCACCAATTTCATTAACAAATAAATGGAGAATTCAGCTTTACAAAGATTGCTTTTCAATAAGTCACTTACTTAGTCACACCAGTGGGTTACATTTAGGACAATGTGAGCACCTGAGGGCTGATGAAACTTCCAAGTTGATGGCTGCTAGGCCAGGTTAGCTCACTAATTGTTATGATCACCCTCAATAGCGTGAGTGCTTTAAGCAGGTTTTTTAATGAACGAGATTATCATTTCAAATGCAGGTGAGTAATTTCTTAAATAAGACAGCCATTAAGCACGTGTACAAATGTTTTCCTGATTCATTTCTGGAACTGCAAAACAAACCAGAACACCCCCTTTTCCATTTCTTCCCTTATCCCACCTCCCTCATTAAGGTGAAATTTACATATGCATTCAAATGGCAACTGCAGACATCCCTGCAGCAGCCAGGGCTGCAGAGAACTACGAGGAGCTGCAGGAGCTGTCAAAATGATGAGTAAACTATCAAACCATCACCTACGCTGGGCTTACACTGCAGACATATCCAGAAAGTAACTTCTGTACAAGTCTCAGATTGGTGTGCGTTTGAATCATCATGTTCTAACTCCATAAGACAGGAAATCTTTAAATCATGGAAGCTCTTTAACTATAAAGGAATACAAATTTTGCTTTGGGCAGTAATTAAAAAAAAAAAGTAAATCTATAAAAAGGAAACAGGAAAGAACTGACTGGCAGACAAAAAAGCATCCTCTAACTCTGAAAATTAGTCTTTTCTTATCCCAAGGTGCAATCCCTATCCCCATTCCCACTCAGCGAGATGACAGTGAATATCATTGTTCCAGAAATCTCTTTGATTTATATTTCACAGGTCCAAGAAAAAACATACTCTTACCTAGAAATATCCATATAAGCCAGGCAATTAGGAACTGGATACACATCAAGGTGAACAAGTTCTATGGGAAAAATAATATATATATCAAGAAAAGTGGTGATAAAGTTCCACAAGAACTATTTTAAGAGCTAACACCCAGAGATTTCAGACCACATCTATAACCTAAAAAATTTCTGAAGATCTAGACATTTGTGAACCTCTTGTGAGTTCTGTTTCTTTATTATGTCTTAGTACATTTGCTGTGTTACATTGTACTTGCTATGACTGGCACTGCATAACTGATCAGGGAAGAGAAACTGGAGGATTTTAAAAGTTTCATGGCAAATTCTCATTTTTTCCATTTTTATCACAAGAGCTGTAATGTCACCTCCGCAGCCCTCTGCCCAGAAGAATCAGTCACAAAACTGTTCTACTTTTTTCTCACTGATCACTTGAGATATAGGCATGGGAAGGGAACCTCCCCACTCTGGAACAGCAAGTTACAGGATACCAGAGTCCTTTAGGTCATGACAAGATCCAGAGTATTTGTCAACACATTACATAAGCCTTGGCATGCCTGTGGAGTTCCCAGTTGCAGGCAGTCTTTCAGATCCTTCATAACACAAGTACAGCTAGTAATGTTATTACTGAAGCAATCAAAATATAGTTCATATCCTAAGGTTTTAGGTAGCTATTGCTTAGTGTTAAGTTTTTTAAAAAATCCCAAAAACCAAACAGACATTTATTTAAGCCTACAGAAAAATCAACTAATGTGCAGCTGTAACAAGCAGTTTCTTTGGAAGATGAGATGAAAACAAGGTGGCCGAGGGTGCAATGAGAGGACAAGCCAGGAGGAACAGCAAGACCAAATAGGCAGTTGGTTGCAAGACATGAGTTGACTTGAATTCTCAGCCCACATTGAACAGCACATGCTCAGATTATGTTAACTTTTCTCAGCTACAAAGATCCTGGCATGAATACTTAATGAAGGCGCAGGCTTAGATATTGCTAAGATGACAGCCTTTTAAAGGCAGTTCAGACTGCTCATCAAATTCACAGTTCTCCAACTTTGCATTTTCTTTATTCCACACTGAACTACTCCGAATGATAAAAATGGTGGTGCAAACTGAGTATTTTAAGTAATAGCAGCTTACAGAGTAAGATCAAACAGAACCTGTTCATGAAACACAGCAGTTATTCAACTGATAAAGGCTGCATAATTTTTATTATCAAATAGGAGTAAATGAAGTTACCATTATGAATTTCATAGCTTTCTGAACAGGGTAAGCAGCTAGAGGGAGTAGTAAAAATTTATAGTTTCGGTTTGTCTCCCAAATGGCCACTTGTTCAAACTTTCTCAGTGCAGGGAAAAACAGTAAATTACTTACTGGTTTTAACAGAGCAACACATCAGTGCAACCGAAACAAGTGACATATTCAAGAACCCTCCCTACTGACAGAGAGAAGAATTTCTAAGATTTTCACAGTTCTTAGACCTCTAAATTATGTTATTATTTGAAAGTCACTTCCGAAGCTCAGAACTGCCAGTAGCATGACACAGCACATGCGAAACCCTTTTATCCAGGACTGTGTCAAGAGCCTCCTGATGACATGCACTACATTCCACAAGCATCTCACAGAGAACCAGATACAATGACAATACCACAGCTGCCCTGAGAATGCACTTACCATTGCAGGAAGCGTAGAGTGCTTTGAGAAAATACCCACTGATTTTGAGGGTCACCAGCTGATTCCGTTCACAGTGTAACACTTCCACGTTGTTAAAAACTGTTGCGTCCAGCTCCCCAAGTTTGTTGTCTCGCAGATCCAGTTGGGTCACATGATGCAGAAAATCTATTTCATCAGCCTCCAATCTCCTAATTGAATTCAATCTTGCAGACAAAAAAGGGAGATTAGGTGTAGTTATAAAGCAGGCTCCTGCTGATAAACCATTGCTCACTCTACAATAAATCAGCTGCACTGGATTAAACTAGCATGCTTTACGGTTCTGATCAAGGTTGATTTTTAATATTTTCCCCTTTTTTATGTTACAGTTTTCATCCTTTGAAAAGCAGGATGGATATGCTCTGTAGCTTTACCCATCATGACAAAGGAATGATGACACCCAGCTGGTTTCTGAACTACTTTGAAAACTACTGATGAAAAGCTCTGCAAGAAGATAAGTATCACTGTTACTGTCCCTATAAAAATAAAAGATGATCTGGCTGTTATTTGTTCCCAAGTCTGGAAGAGCACAAAACCTCTACGGCTCTTGCTGGCCTATCATCTGCTGGAAAAATCCAGCATATACAAGTAACCAGCATGTATTGGAGACCCTTGCCTTATTGGAAGGCCAAATTAAGATTTATGAATTCCCATGTATTTGCTTCTTGCCTCTCCATGTTTCACAGCAAACAGAGACCTGAAAATGGGTGTTGGAAGAAAACAAAGCAAAAATCCAAGACAACTGGGTCTGACAGATAAAGAGGACAGGTTTTACACATCTTCACTGCAGTGCATTGATGCTGTTAATATTCAGCAACTTCCCCAGAAGTTACACCCGAATGAGATTCTCTATAACCCAGCAATGTTTTAGACTGCAGACAACTCCAAAGAGTTCAGTTTCAAATTCTCAGCTCTGAGCAGAATGCTAAAACCAGTACAAGTAACTTCTGCTGGCCCATTAAGCCAGCTGAGCCCTCTCTACAGCAGATAAGGACAAATACTTTAGTTCTGCTGTTGCTTCTGCTTTCCAAACATTGCCTTCTTTATAACAGTTGTGTTTTAGAGTAGCTACATCTTCCAGTTAAAAGAGTAAGAGTAATATGTCCCCTCCAACACCACCCTATCTTTTCTATTTTCAATTTGCAAGCAGTGCTTCTTTTTGATTTCACTGAAGCAAAGCACTTCATTGTACAGCAAGGACAATATTTACTATTTCAGGTAGTGCCACAAAGAACCACTGTTCACTGCCAGGTGCAGAAAGGATGCAACAGACGAGAAAGCTGGAACTGAACTGCTGGGACTCATGGCCAGGTCAGCCACAAGATCCCTTCTCTGAGGCCAATTTATTTGCTTTTAACTTATGTACAAACCCTACCACTACCAAGAAACACTTCAGAATTCACCCACCTATTTTAGCTAAACTTATGCTGACCCTTACCTAGACTGCAGGGTCTGACAGCTACATGGCAGTACAGTAAAATAAGTTTTATCTTACTTCAGCTTAACTACATGGTTCCAAAATTCACTGTTACATGGACCACACGGTCCAGGCTCTGAATTGAGCCTTGACCAGCTGATTGCAGCATTTGTCTTCCCCAAAGACCATAACAATAGAGAACCACCTCATACCAGAGCCATTTGTAACAAGAATCTCTTTGGACTCTTCAGATGGTACCAATAAAATATCATTACTCATGGTGGACAAGGCCTTTTAACACAACAAGAAATATTAAACCACCCATTTTTTTTTGGTTGCCCTTTCACCTTCAATGCCCTTTTCTTCACCTCACAAATCTGTAACATTTCAGATAAAAGCCTTTTGGGCCAAGGACTATCATGTCTATTGCATTAATACTGCAGCAACAAGTACTGCAGGAATCACAAGCGTCCCAGGTTCTGTTTTGTTCGATCCTTTGGTGCAAACACTCACTTCCCCTAAAACTCATTTTTCTACCTACTGATCCCCCTAAATACTCCAACTTCCTCAAAGGAGAGCGCTAAATCACGGCAAGTGCTGGGAGTTACATAACAGCACCAGAAACATGGTTCAGTGGACAAACACAAGAGATTTATACCCAGAGGCAATTCTGACAGCCAAGGAGAAGCCATTTCAACACAAATAATTTAGGCTCACTTATTCTTTCCCTTTTCTGAACACCTACCTTAGATCCACATGCTTAATATGAGGCATCCTTTTTAACACCTGTAGGTTCAGGGTATCCAGGCAGTTTCCTGACATACAGAGCTTATCCATGGCAGTCAGCTTCTCCAGCACTCCAGGAATGTCAGTGAACTCGTTGAAGGACAGACTTACATAGCTGAGTTGATGCATATGCTCCAATTCATCAGGAAGGGACTGGAGAAAGTTGCCATCCAGCAAAAATGTCTGCAAGCTATTAGAAGAGGGGAAGGGAGAGTGAAGAAAATGAGTGACCTGTTAAATCACATTTCCTTCCTATAAACACACTAATCTGCTGCAGTTACAGCGACATACAAAAGGGCAGCAGAGAGAAAAATGTTAATGAATAATGTTGTAACTTCTGCCACAGAAGATATTCACCAAATAATTTAAAGGTTTGGCAACTAAGAAGTGTAGGTTGTTAGACAGTTCTATCTTCGGAACTACAATTTGCATGACAGCAAATTGAACATAAGCAAGAAGGGTTAAAAGATTTTCTTCACTGTGAAGGTGACCCTTGTGTCAAATGCTGGAAGACTGGAAGAGCTCTGAGGCACAAAGTGTGCTTTCCCTCCATCCACAATTGCTTCCATATGGATCTACAAGCCAGTCTGCTCTGACAGTAAGCTTAAACTGTTTCTCATAGCAGGAGTATGCAGAGTAATGAAACTGCTTGATGCCTTTGTTATTTGTCAGGCTGTGTATGTGAAAGTTCTAAGAAAGAGTACTTGCTTGTGCATTTCGCCTACAACTGCTGGAATGCTTCTGAGGGCATTGCAGGACACGTTGAGTTCAGTCAGGGTTGGGATACTGCAGACTGCCAGTGGGAAGTCTCCTAAATTATTATTCGAAAGGTTAAGGCTCTTCAATTTGGTGAATCTAAAATGAGATAAGAAAAAATAAAGGAAATAAATAAGTAATCCACACTAACTTACCTCACAATAATTAATATAAGGCGAGTTTGAGTATGTAAATACAAATCACATGCATTTTTAGTTTATATGCTCAGAACCAGGGAAACTACCAGACATTCAACACCACTCTTGTAAGAGTTCACTCATGTTAAGCTGGCAGAAAGAAAGAGACTCTCCTGAATAACACATTCAATGAATCTTCCAATGAGTGTAACAAAGAACAAATCCCTTGCCATCCATCCTTATTATATATTTCGCTTCTGTGGCATCTCACCCTGTACTAAAGCATTGCTGTTTTCCTGAACCCATTTTTTGGTAGTAAAACTACCCTTGTGACACAAGTTACAAGGTGCAGGAAATTCTCAGACTATTTGAACACTTGTTTTTTTGTGGTGCTGCTGACCTGTGTGCTCAGGACCATTCACGTTTGCCTTTCAAACAAAAATTCTCATTAGAAGAAACTGTTTGGAACACAAGTAGGAAATGTGCTGAATTAAAACAGAACTTACCAAGGCTCCTGTAGTGACAGGAGCAAAACTTTGTTCTTGACATGTCACGGAAGTCTCAAAAGCCCCTTGGTTTATCACATCAGCCAAAAAGCAACTTGCATGTGTTTGCCTTACTAAAAATGACCAAAACCATTTAAACAAAAAAACCCAAGAAGGGGACAATCCAATTAGCCAGCCTGCATGTTCAGCAACATTATTATGGTTGCCTGACAACCACTGGGAGGTGTGCCTAAAGCCAAGTGAAAGGATGAATGAAAAGATCTGTGTCAGATTCCGATAGATGGGAGGAAGTTTCTTTTCTGGCACAGCTTATACCAGGACATTTTATCTGGATTTAATTTTCCCTTCATTAAGGATCAAGTCCTTCATTTGTGTGAGCAGACTTTTATATAACTTGGTGATGGAAGCAAAACTGCCCCTATGAGTGCTGCTATTCCACGTAAAAGTAATCTCCAGCAGCATGTGCCAGCGTATCCATAGCCTCTGCATCAGCCCAATCCTACCTCAGAGAACTTTGTCTTCCTCCACCCAGAAAACGTGGAGAGCAAATGCATCAAGCAATAAAAAGTTAAAGAGTTTTAACAACAAGACTTAAAAATCCCTAGCAGCTACTGCAATCAACTGGCACACACCTTTAGTATCGCCTAAATCAAACTCATGTCACCGACTCAAACTCAACTGAAAACGTAAGCAGCGCCTTTGTATGGCACTTCAGAGAGGGCTGCTGAGCCCCAAAGGCAGGCTGTAAACACATAACATTCACACAGGCTCACAGCAAGCAAAGGAATGCTGTACTCTCTGGTGGTAGTTTGGTGCAATGATGGCAGGAGAAAAAAATAATAGAAAAATCTTTGCCAGAGTTATCACAAATTTTGAACACCCTGTGCCATGCTGGAGGCAGAAGAACTTTGGAAAAAAGTTAGATGGAGACTAAAGGAAATCTTGTGATCAAATTAGTGCTGCAGAGGGAAAAAATGCTACTGCACAGAAACAATGACTAGTCTATTTCTAAAGGGAGAACTGTAAATTAAAAAGGTGGCAAGGGTAAGTTAATAAGGGCTGCTAGCCAGAAAAATAAATACACACGTTTTAAACACTATACCTTCATATTTCTCTATTTTTAAAAAAAGGACTTAAAAATCTTGAACCTAGAACTGTAACACGTAATCCCACATTTATCTTGAAGATAACTTTAGATTTAGGGCACAGATATACTGCCTTGAAATTTGGGGTGTTTCTGTGGTGGAACAGCTGCCCCACATCATCCTCAAAGTTAGTTGCAAATAAAAACAAGAGTGTTCCAAGTACTGGACTCTGAGCCCTTAGGATATTTTTTCCCAGTATTTAGGCAAGTACAAAAATAGTAAAAACGGGAAGATTAAGTCAAAATAAGTAAACTGCTGGAGAAACGTCAAAATGTAATCTTTCCAATTTTCAAGCCAACCATGAAAAAAGAATGAACTCATTTAACAACCACACCAAGGCTACAGCATTTACCTGTGCTGCTCTGTAGTCTCAAAAGCATAGTCTCAGGGCTTTTGTCCACTAAACAATCTACTAGAAGATCCCAAACACAATATTGAGATAAAATTACAGAAGATCAAACTAACAGAGGAAAGAGAACTGGGGCAGCAGGTGGTAAAGGAAGCTAAGAAATACAATAACTCCAGTGTCATGTTCAGTTTCAAGGTTTTCTGCATACGTTCTTGGGCATAATTGCCCTAGGTCAAAGAGGAGAGGGGGGAAAAAGCTCCCTCTATCCGACATATCTGGATTACATCTCTACTACTCTAATGCATGCTGCAATGTGTGCTTATTAAAGGTCTTTGGTGAGTAATCTAACTACTCAGAACACAAACTGAACTGGTTAGCCGGTCTACATAGTGTGTAACTGAGTTTATCCAATACTGGATAAACTCATACAAAATACAAATAGAAATGTACATCAAAAAATCCACAAATCAAAGTTCACTGTTGAATCACATTTACGGAAATGCTGAAAGACAGACACCATAGCCTTAATTAAGGTTAAAATACTAGTTTAAGCCATCTGGCCAGAAAGAGGTATTTTCTTCCCCCATTGCAAACATGTTCACTTAGAAACTGCTAAAGTAATATTTCTTTTCATGGAGCACTGTCAAGTACAGAACATTACTGAGACCAAGTAGCAGGCATTTGCTCAAAGTTAAGATCTAAGTCTACCTCTCATCTTTGGCCACTTCCCACTATCCACATCACAAATATGCCAGTGCACTTCCATCACGGAGCACTGCCACGCTGCACATTTAAAATGCTGAATTCTTTATAACCCTTCTTATAAAGACAGATTTTCAGTCAGTCACACCAGTATTACTTGTATATCACATCAATATAAATAAGGTAGGAGAGAAGTATTTTACAGACAAGATTTCTGTTGTGGCTGAGTTTGCAAAGCACCAGGCTTCAAGTTTACAGAGCAACATCTTTGCTGTTTTCTCACATCCAAATCTTTACTCCTATCAGAAGCAGGCACACACATCAATGCTGCCCACATGGTATTGCTAGAAAGAAAAAAAAGGCACAGCATTGTTTGTTTAAGGCATGACAGTGTAATAACCTCATATCAAGCCCATACATGAGCTTTTTGTTCTCTTCTCACTTCTTCCACTGTTCCAGACTTTGTTATCTCTTAGTAAAAGTCAACCTGAAGAACAGCATCTCTCAATATACTATGCTCAGTTAGCTTACTAAGACTTTTTATTGTAATGGCCAATACTTAAACACTCACTTTGCTAAACAAAAATAGCCCTACCTTAAGCTAGAGCAAAATGTTGACATGTCAAGCCTTGGGTTTAAACATGCAATATGACCGAACACTAATTGCCCTAATTGAGCCAAAACCTGCCCACTTAGTTAATCCTGAAGCTGCCACTTCAGTAAGGGTTTGAGTTTGACATATGCAAAATAAGGAGAGGTACTAATAAGAGAAGTTTGTATCATGGGAAAGCAATGAACTGACTGACATGCTAATTTCAAATTCGGGCCTACCAAATTCAGTGTAGAGGAATTTCTATCACACAGTACAGCATTTGTGTTCCACTATGTTTGGGGGCAAGGGGGATAGTGTATTGCAACCGGTGGTCATACACCATCATTGAAATCCAGCCATAACAGGTTCATCGACAAAACCGGTCTTGCCCTGCTCTTACAAAAAAACAATTAAAAAGCAGTATTTTACTACACTTGCAAGGGAAGGCATGGCTTAATAAAGAACTCAGTCTAAGGAAAACAATCACTTTTCCAAACCTATTTCCAGAACCTGGGCTCTCATGACTGTGCTGTGGTTACAGCTCAATATTATTTTCAAGCAGCAACACAAGTGTCCCTCAGTTTCAGCACCATTTCTAAGCAGAACAATGGCGTTAGCCTTGCAGTGCTGTGACAAGCTTTAGAACCGAACTAAAACTTGCCACCTTCTTGAACACCTGCTACTTTGGCCACTTACTTAATCATTAAGAGAATTTCCATAAAATTCTGCCATGGCAATTTCCTCTTTGGAAATAAAAGGTGCAACTTATTCCCTTTTTGCAGTTGGGTTGGATGGCCTTACTGTCTAAGGGAGCTGCTAGCCTAGCACCAGAAATACTGTGATAGCATTCCCTTTCCAGAAAGGTGTCATTGCAAAAGTCTTAAATTAGTAAGACAATTCAAATGAACAAATAATCAGATGTTAAGTCAAATTCAGACTACCTCCAAACTTAACAACAGTAAAGCTTTAATTATATTACACTGTTGGTAAGAGTACCATAAAGACAAGAGAACCAAGTGTATGTTTTGTTAGTGGAAATAACCTGAACCTACACTATTGCACAATGCAGTTCTCAATTTCTGCACATACCTACCACACAGTGTTTCATATGGGGAGAAAGACTGACCTCAGAGGAAGGACAACATTCTTAGGAAAAAATAGTGAAAACATATTCACTTCCTCTTTATTGGAAATTTATAATTGAAATACAAAAGCAAAAACTACGGGTGGACTTCCAAACTCAAACATGTTTAACTACACGAAAAGAAAACCCTTACTTTGGAAGCAGTATCCAAAAAAAACCAGAGAAGTAAATTGGAGACTGATACACAGTAACTGCATTCCATAAATATGTTCCCTTGTTGAAACATTACTTGGAAGAGATACTGTTGTACTTAGCCTTACAGTTCACTAAAATGAATTCAATTAATTGAAGTGCAATTTCTACTTTTAAAATACATTATTTTTAAAAATGCTATTTTTATAGCATATATCTTACTGCCATTTTTTTTCATATCACTATTAAGCTCACTGTTCCAATTCAAAAAATAAAATAAAAAATTCAATGTGTTTCAGGCATTAAACCAATTTTGCAATTGTCCCCACTTAGTCATTTGCAGACACTTAATTTTATTATTAAAATTTTATTTCATTAAAAGCCACTGATTTTTGCTGGGTGTTCACAAGGGCACTCTCTTGAGATCACAAAGATACACAGGAGTTAAGGAGAATGCAATCATGAAGGTCTGGAAAGATGTACTAACAAAAGCAAACACTTTCTTCAACACCTGTACAAGTTGGATAAAACAAAAGCAGTGAAGTTACATAAACAACAAACTCCAAGTGCCATCTTCAGCATTACAAATATTTAAAAAAAAAATTCCAAAGCTACAGAGATGAGAAAATAAGTGTAGCATTAAAATACGGCAAACACAGGATGGGGTTTGTTACTAGTAGACCTCTGGTTGTCAATACCATGCCAACCTTTCCTCTTGCCCTGCTGCTTAGATAGCTGCACTTCAGTGTTTGACTTCAAGTGAAAGAGGAGAAACTGTACAAAAGTAAGGTTTCCTCCTCTCCAAGACCAACAGAGTCGGGAGAGGAAGCTCCCCACATCTTCACACACCATAGAGCAAGCAAAGTTAGCATGCTCCACATATTAGGATTTGAGAATCAAAAAACCCCCACCCAACCAAAACCCAAACCACTAACCCCCCCCCAAAAACCCCAAACCAGAACAAACCAAATAAAAACAACAAAAAGCAAACAACAACAGGAAAACAAAGAAAAAAACCCCTCAAAACCCAAACATACACCCCCCAAAACAAAGGGGATGGGCTGGAGGGGTGGCGGTGGGAAGGACATAGCTCAAATCTTTTCCAGTGCATTTACTGGCATTGCCCCTACGGGGCCTGACAAAGGGAAGATGTATAATTAACACTCATTAAACCATCCAACCTTCTCCACTAAGCTCAGCTTCATACACTAATAGCAATAATCACAAGGAGCACCTCAATGCACTTTGAGGCCAACCAAGTGGAAGGCTGGAGACCTTCCTCCCTGCTCCTCAATCTCTAGGTACAAGCTAAAACCAAGCTGCATCTCACACTGACTTGTAGCAACCTTGCCTGCTGGGTTCATACCTGTTAGGTTGGCAATACTGGTTCCCCCTTGCTTCCAGGTGTACTCCGAACAGAGATTATATTTTAAATTACCTCCTAATTGCATAATCAATTTGTAAGGAGGGTTTAGCTTGACGTTGCCTAAAATCTTGGGTTTTCAGATAAAAATTGGAAATTGCAAGGGATTTCAGAAACATTTGCATCAGTAATTCAGAGTGTTCTAGTCTTCTCATAACCTAGAGATGCATCTTCAAATTTCTGCCACTAGCCCCAAAGAGATACTAGAGAAGGTAGTTAATTTCTGTAAGGGCTCTGGGAGAGAAATGATACCAACAAATCTTAAGATAAAAATCCATATAATCACTGTCAACAGTTAACAAACACAATCAGAATAATCATTCATTCTTTAGATAAAGCTGACAAGCATAATTTTATCTATTTTGAAAACAACTTTGTGTCCTATTACATCTCCCTTTTCTTTTAAATCTGCAACAGCCTTATCTCTAAAAATCCACATACTGGTAATTTACTTCTCAACATTAACAAGAAAATAATATTCTTGATGCCAACCACTTTTTCCAACAACACCAACTGAAAAAATTACTTATAAAGTGTTCTCAGTCCAGTGAAGCAGAGCAACAGTAAATAAAGACGATGGTCTATTCTTTTGTCTCAAACCCAGAGCAACAGTACTCTGCAAAATTAGCAAGCCTGAACTCTTGTTAGCATTTCAACCGGGGAACCTCCTCTCTTCTCCAAAAGAGAAACATCCTTTCCTGTAGTTTTAAAAAAGATTCTGTGAGGGAGAACAAGTAGCATCATTTGCTACTTATTTCAGCACAGATGAATTTTCAGATGGCTTACTTGTATACATAGCATGAAATATGCATTCCCTGATCAGCAGGAAAAAAAATAGAGGTAGCTGTATTTACCTTTCAATAGTCAGAGAGTTTAGTTATGGAAGCTCACAGCTGCAGAACATCTATAGCAACAAAAGGGGGCTGAGTGGATAGTAAAGCAAGAAAAAGTGCAGTTACTGGGAAGAAGTACATCTACATCTCTGTATACGTTCAGACGGCATTTACTAATCAGGACTAAACATTTTATTCATAAATGCAACAAATGATATTATTTTAACAACTGAAAGAAGCAACTGCATAAACAAAAATAGATATTCCTTTTTTCCCAATACATTCCTAACCGTACCTGACATGCCAGTGCACTAGCCAGCATGTCATTAATGTGACCCAGCTGGTTGCAAGTCCATTCAGTGAGTGGTTGAAAAGTTGGTATTTTATTGTGTCTTTGACACACTAATTCTGTAATCCAGCATTCATGAAATTACCACCCAAAGTGATTTATTAAGAGGACTGCAGCACCAAGAACTGCTTATAGCAAGACAAATTTTCACACACTGAGTTGCTAAGCAGATTTTACTTTAAAATTGTACCAGGAAGGGTAGGTATGTATATGCCAACGTTTTTTGTTCACAACATCCAAAGCACATGGCTATTTTGGAGCCTTAAATACCTGTAGGCTTGATTCAGTGATTCTGTGCCTCATGTGCGGCTCCAATTTAGCAATTGAGAATTTTGTAGAAAAGCCAACAGTACCAAATCAGAACAGCAGATATTCTGTACTTGCTTTCTGTGATTTGAAAAAACACAGGTGAATGAAGAGACTTTTGGTTTATTCAGTGAAGTTTTACTTTGTACAAACCCTATAAATCTGAAAATGGTTTTATGGGATTGGTTTAAAAAGAAAAAATAAATCAGAAAATGTGTGTTCAGAGGAACAACGAGCTTCGCTTCACACGTTTTGATACTGGGTTTCACTAATAATTTCAAAACATACGGTGCTCTCCTCTTTCTAGATATTTGTGCATTTACTCACTAGAGAAAAGCAGTCAAACTAGCTCAAAGCTGTTTGGGGACACACGTAAAACTCAAGTTTTCCCATGCAAAGGAGAAGCCAGTTCCATGTTTCTTAGGGCAGGAAGGAGAATGGCTTGAGAATACACTCCAGGGTCAGGCTCATGCTTTTGCTGCAGTAGAGAGGCAAAAGACAACCAAGGGGGCATCCCTTTTCCTAACCCTCAGCAGGAGCTACCACTAGTTCACAGAGCCCTTCCCAGCGGCACAGCAATGGAAACAGTGGCAACAGTTTACTCCACATACTCACTGTTTGGGTGATGCCACCTGTGCTGGGTGAAGATAAGGCTGGAGAACATCCAGCAGACAAAGGAAAACATCAAGGGCAGGAGTTTCTGATGCACCAACTCAGATACACCAAAACAGTGCTGTGTAACCTAATTTTTTTTATCTCCACAAGTTCCCAGACCTGCCTCATGCCTTTTTGCCAAGCTTGAAGCAATGGAAGCAGAGCAGACTATAACTCACTCGCAGAACAGGACCAGCTCACAGAAGAATGAGACACAATCAGTTTTGTACCTCAGGTATATGCCACTTCGCCAGATTCTCCTCATCCCAGAAGAATCTCATAAAACAGCAGAGTTATAGCTTGTCACCTGAACTCTTTCACTCTTTTATGTTCAGGCTCATGTTAGTGTAAAAAAAGGTAACAATTTATTAACTATCAGCAAGACTCCTCAGCTGTTCCTACAACTGCAACACCAAGAGAACATTAAACAGAGAATGAACATTGCCCATCACATTAATTATCAAAGCTTTTTAATCCCAAACAGAATTAGCTGTAGGTACATGGACAAAGCAAAATCAAGTATGTCCTTCACACTTTCTGATATTTAAAAAGAAAAAAATGTAAGAAGTCATTAAAATTGGAGACATTGATTATCTGTCCACATTCATTGCTAGCTTATGCTAAAATTCCACTTGCTATGTGGAGACCTATACTGACATTCACAGTCTAGTCAGAATTCCTCTCCAGACTGCGTTCATAAGTCCTTGGAATAGCTGCCTGCTTTGTTTGTGAAGCAGATTTGCTGGGTTCATTCATCTTTCATTATGCCAAATTTTTTGTTTTTCCAAAATGAAATTGGAATGATATAAAAATACAACAGCCTGCATAATCCATCTTGTATTTTTCGGTTGTTTTTCAAAGAGGAAGGGATTTAGAAATGTGATTTAAAACATTTTGTTTGAACAGGACCATACACAAATGTAATATTGAGGTATTCTGCAATTCAGTAACCAGTGAAATTAAAATCACAGCTTTATATTCAGTATGGGAACATTCATCTTTCTGAACACAGAAAGCCTGCTGATTCCACAGAACACGTACATTAAATCATTCAGAGCACCAATCATGCTGCTGTCTACCCATTTGTTACATTCTTGGATGAGCTGCAGTGGAAAGAACTGGAAGGTCATAGATACCAAGAAAGAAGTATTTGGATTGAGCAGAGTAGAAAGAGGACAGGAACCAGACTGAATTTATGAAATCAGGGCTTTCTTTGCTTGGGGGGTGGGCAACAAAAAACTTCTTCACTTGGTCACATGCAGTTCCTACTTCATTACTGCACCTACCTAGAATGGCCGCCTTTGATGGGCAGCTCACCAACTCATGCTCACTCACACAAGTCAAAGGCTGAAGAACTACAGTCTGGCCTCAGTAGGTAGATAAAAACACATTATGAAAGTTTCATTTTGGGCTGAAAATATCCTTCTATTTACAAGAAAAACATTCTTATGAAAGCCAGTCTGCTTCTAACACACAAAGTCAACCAATTTCTGAAGCATTACAGTCAGGCCAATGTTCCACAAGAGGAGGTAGTAATTTTTAGGAAAGTTCCCGCAGATAATGGCTCCAAGGACAGAGAAAGAGTAGTAGAACCATACCACTTTACCTTTGTAATTCACTAAGCGCTCTGCTTGTGGATGGGCTGGGGTTTAGCCTCAGGAAGTTCTGCTTTAAATTGAGATGAGTGAGGTCTTGGCTATAAAACAGGTTGGCAGGCAGGTGCTCCAGACTGCAGCATGAAAGATCCACTGAGCTGATGCGTTGTGATGCAATCTGGAAGTCAAGTACAACATCAATATATTAATACAGTAATAACAAAAAGAACATTTCCTTCATCCCTACCAGCACAAGATAAACTGTTCTTTAAGCACAGCAGAAGCCAGCGTTGGCATATACCGCTGATCTAACACAGTTTAGATAACTGCTGCAAGTTATGCCATGATTTCTTTCTCGGCCTCAGTGCTTAAACCAGGTCCACAGATGGCTAGCAGGGAGAAAAGAGCAAAGATTTCTCAACTTATTATGTGAAATGAATCCATTTTCATTTATGAAGTTATGCAATAACCACCAGAAAAAAAATAAGGTATGTGACATGAGCTTTGGTTTAGTCCTTTGGGTAGCATTGCCTCCTCCAGTTGAGTGGAAGCAAGGGGTTAGCAGTCATCACCACTGTGTTGGTTTCATATGTCCAAGTTGGGTATCAAATGACAGAAGAAGAGTTATCCCATTTACACCTCACTGAAGAGAAAATGTAACAGCAGCAAAGCATCGAGCACTCGTTCCTTGTCAATTAGAAGACTGTCTAAAAGTGATAAAAAATATGACAAAAACAAAACTGAGATTTGGAGGCTTAGCACTGTTTTCTAGAAAGAGGAAGGTAAAACACAATCTATAGAGGCTAAAAAAAATCATACCACCTATGATTACACCTATAGCACTATATATGTATAGCTAGCATCAGTCTACAGAGACCTATAAGCAACTTCTTCAAGTAATAGCAATACTGCCCCTTTCCATATCTCTAGGATACACCACGGTGAACTACATCGTCCTGTTTTACTTATCTACTACACTTTACTAAAAAGAAATAAAATATCACCAGCAAAATCAAAAACAAACTCAATCAAACCCATGGCAAGGCACCACCACACAGTAATGCAAGGCAGTGGGGACAATGGGCAAGGAAGAGGAGCCAAATGCTAGGAGAGGCATTTTTGGAGCAGGCATGGCTGAACCAAAGGAAGAGAAGAAAATCACCACCATTTTAGACTTCTGGGATCACACCAACAGTGCTCAAATGGTTATGGTGTTCTGTCAGCTGTTCACATCAAAAGCAGCTATCGTTTCACTGGCCTTTTACGCTGGGATTCTGGAGATACAAACACCATATTGAAGGGGAAAAAAGAGGAAAAGAAAAGACCCAACAACTCCTCATCAATGCCCCGTGACATAAGAGCTTCTCAACTCTGATGGACACGCCACCCAACCTTCTAGGCATAGAGAAAGTCCCTGCCACAAAGTACTCTGAAACTAGAGGCATCAGGTTTGGAGGAAGTAAATGAAGTAGTTTGCCACTGAAAGGAAAGACATACAACATTTTTTTTCCTTTCCAACACAAGCTACACAGGCCTTAGGATAAGTGGTTTCTATTATAAAAACACAGCCATAAGCTTCCAGGGGAATAGACAGCGCAGTGTTTCTCTCTAACACAACCGTTAATAATCCAGTCCTCCCACATCCATTAAAACGCTTGAATTTTTGTTACTCAATTAGTTCAGTCCTTTTGTTACAGTAGCTAGTATTTTTCTTCCCCTTCTAGTATGAGACAAGAATTATTCATAGGCTATACTGAGCAGTCATCTCTGAATGCTGGGTATTCAGTCTATTTATGCCCAGCGCTGTGCAGTTCTGATCACACTGCAAACACAAGAGATGAAAAACTGCTGACATCCATTAAATTAGAAAGGAGAATGTTTAATTTCAGGTGTAATGCTTGTATACACTGTTGTTCCAACTACTTGTTTGGAATGTGATATGAACAGCAATAAGCAATCCAGCAGTGCTTAGCAAGGCACATTACCCTAAAAATATCTCAAGAACCAGAAATGGCAACTCTGAGTGGGAATCATGATAATGCAGCCAAACAAAATCAAATTTACAAATTTTACTGTTGCCTCAAAAAAGGATGCAAATCCTTCCTTAAAACTAAGAAACCCTGAGAAATAGATCTAGTTAAAAGTATTTTTTGTTTTACAGGTTGTATGTACTGGTTATGGTTTGACTTTTTCTAAAAAAAGGAACACTTTATTATACAAATCATTTAATTAATATTTTCATGCATTTGACAAATATTGAATGATGCTTCTACTAGACAGATAACTGTAAAAGTTAAAACCATATTTTACAAGGTGTTAGTTCTGGAATCAACTGTAATTTTATGAAAGTCTTTCTGTTACCAAACAGTACTCTAAGAATTAACTCCCAAATTGTTACAAGGAAGGACATATTTACTCAAATAAACAGTTATTCTCACAGGCAGGGACAAACCTTTTCTCTTTTCATCGTTCAATATTGTTCTATCATAAACTCCTACAGAATAGAGCAACAAGATGAAAAACAAAGAGTAACAAAGGAAAACATCATCTTAATACTTTCTTTCATTCACTAGAAATTTTCACCAGTTATTTTGAAGTTGAATATTGAAATTCTGAAATCATGCTGTTCTGAAATCAATCCTGCAATTGTCTACAATTGATTTGAGAGTATCAAGACTGCGCATGCTTGGGTTTGCTATTGTTTATTAAAAGCAAATACTTTTTTTTTCTGAAAGATGATACAGTTCTTTAATAAAGCACTGGGTTTCCCTGACTCATTGTGGAGAATCACTGCAGAGATAAGCTGATAAAGGGTGGGAAAATGCTGACTAGAATATCCTTCACACTCAAAAGAATAAAAGTCATCTGGAGAAAAGGACATTATCTGCAGAAAGTCGTGCTTCCACTGGAAGAAAACAAAATCAAAACATTCCACTGTAAATAAATATCCCAACAAGTTATCTGGGCTGTGTTCAACACATCTATGCTCCTACAAAAATTGTGAAGAGTTGGTATGGTAGCACTGCTAGAGGGAAAGGCTTTTTGGATACACATGAAACCTGCATTAAGTGCTTGTTACAGTTTGTTTGATGTTTTCTTATGGAAAACTCAAGTATAGCTGTTTGATATGCTATATGTACATACATAAAAAAAAAACCCAAAAACACAAGCAGCACAATTCAAAACTTCACAGGCAGAAGCCACCATAGCCCAAACCAATCCCTCTCAAATGTCTTCTCATCATATCCCAAACTGCACAGACCCTTCACACCTGTGTCACATAAAACCACTGCTGCATTTCCAGCACCAATAACACCGAGGAAATGGCTGGGGCAATGACCTTCTAGGAAGATGGTACATCACAAGCTCTCAATGACAAGAGCTACAGCAGGATCTGTAGAGTCAATGCTTGTCTCTGCAAGACATGCAACATTTGACAGCCAGGCAGCTCAAACACAAAGCAAGATCTCACACATTTTGAAGTCTGTGTTTCAGTTAGGATATTTAATTATCAAAAAAATATAAATAAACAATATGAAATACTCTGCTTTCTCCATTCCCTGGATAAGATTTCTAAATACTTTACAGTCTGTCATTGTGTTGCAATGTCCCCCACTGTAATACCAGAGGAGTAGTACTCAGATAAGGCCACAGTGATTTTTGTACCTCAAACCACAAAGTCCAATGGAAGATTTCTTTTTTTTCCAGTTCCTGTTGCAATCTCAGTTATGCATCCTAAGCCTACACTGTTCTAATTTTTTCAGTCTTCACATGAATATGGCAAACTCAACTGTAGTTTTGAAGAAGTAATACACTATGTAGTACATGTACTACAAAAAACCCTGGGTCTATCCACTGCAAACGCCAAAAACCTGTCATTGTGCTTTTAATTTTCACACAGCAGCAAAAAAATGCAGATTTACTCTGTGAATACCTCACAAACAATACTGTTGCAGAGTGCTCTCCCTCCCTTGGGCAGTATGACTCCTGCTCCTCCCCACGTGACAGCTGCACACATGCCAAAGAAATAGCAGTCTCCCTAATATGAAAACTCCTTGTATACATGTGTTACTTGTGTCACAAGACACCTACAAATAAATAAAACTATTCAAAAATGCCAGCAGTACCTCTGACGCCTAGATTCCAGGCAACACTTCAAATAAAAAAAAGATTTGCCAAAGTGTTTTGATTTTAATTTTTTCTTTACTTACTATTTTTTAAAAGGAAACAGTATTTCAAGACTTGCGAAAATATGGTATGGGTTCACTGTAAATCTTTATCATCTGGCAACAAAAATACAGAAAAATATTTGCATCAACCCACATTCTTGCTGCTTCTTTGCTACACAGGGCTGAAAAACCACTTTGCTTTGTCCATCAGAATAATGACACCTCTGTCACTGAGCTATGCAACAAGACTGATTATCATCTTTGTTTTAAAGCCTTGGCTACACTACAAAAATGATGTGTTGCTGACAATGGATGTCAGCAATAGGCACAGCTGAACCCAGCTGTATGGACAAACACAAGTCTTGTTTACACAAGTACATCTTTCGGTGTGACCTGTGGTGTGAATTTAAACCAATGTAATTATGTCTTTTTCCTGTTTATCCTCATCCCATTTCCTATAGCTCTATTCAGATAAGAAATTACTGCACAGGACTTCAACAGAAGACAAAATAGCAAAACAGCCCACACTATACAGGCAGCCAAATTCCCAGTCTGTTTGAACTGAGTTGACAGTGTTTAATTATACCTGCTGTAGACATGCAATACAAAGGCAGTTTAATTTTTCTCCTTTAGGATTTGTTTTTAAACAGTTTGATAATCATCACATCCCACCAATGCCTGCATAAGCCTTAACTAAACAGTGATATATTGTCTTGAAATACCTAAACTAACATGGAGCAAACAGGCTCTCCTCACCTCAGAACTAACCTTGCTTTAAATCCCAATCCTTCTTTCTATTCAAACATCAAAGCCCTGCTCAGCAGAGAGGCCTCCCTCCACTGAGCTGAAGCCCACAGCCAGGAAGCACATTGGTGCCCTCAGCCACAGCCAAAAGCGGAGGAACTGTTTAGCCTGGTAAACAATCTAATGCCGGAAAACTTAATGAAGGGGAGGGGAAAATAAAACATTTGCTTTTTCTTTAAAGCCATATATTTCCATTTTTAAATGACAACTGTTAAAATGGGTGGAGCCCAAAGGTAAAAAGGGTAGTGGCTTTTCTGGAATCTCCTTTTTGTTTTTTTTCAAACATTACATTAGATACATGCCAACTCAAGCTAAGAGCCTTTCACAGAAAATATAAAACCCAGCAAAGGGGTTTTTTTGAAAGCCTGTCACTCAGATCCACAAACCCAAGAGGCACTGCCACAGGTCAGAGCAGTAATTCCCTATTAAGATGCAGGGCAGAAGCGCATGCCAGTGTGGCAGCATTCGCAGGGCACTCATGCCCCTTCTCTCTCCTCTGCAGGTGAAGCAGCCAAAAGCAAATACCTGGTGCAAATACCTCATGCCAGCAAGACTCAGGGCACAAAAATAATTTAAACTTGTCCCTTCTCTGCTCTCTTCATTTCTGTACAAAGTCTTATAAACAAACAGGTCACTTCTACTTTTGGCCCTTGTGCAAACCTCTAACAACTGAAAACAACATTAGAAAATGTGTGTGGGGAGGGAGAATTGTGAAGGGGATTAATCAGATATTGGGCTCCCTTACTTTTCATGATAGGAGACCAGAAAAAAATTCATAGATGTGAAAGCCGGTGTCCCAAGCCTAACATAAAGATCTTGACAGCATGAATTTGACAAAAAAGGTGACATTCATCATCTGTCATTTGGAAATTCTGGGTAGTATCTGAAGTCATTACCAGAATATGAGTACTTTTGTTCCTCCTGGAGGAAAAATATTCTTCTTTCAGAGATCATGTAATGGTATCACCATTACGCAGGGAATGATATCAACTCTGTACCTTGGTGGTAGTCACACTGGGATGCTCACACTAAGATCCCTGCAAGGACAAGGCTTAAGATGTAACTTAGAGTTAAGTGACAGTAATTAGCTATAGCATTAAGCTACTTGTAATTCAGACATGTGAATCTCCATTTGGTGGAGCAAGGAATATTCACATCCTTAGAACAGCTTGACTGAAAATAATTCACCTGTAAATACTGCCAAAGAGGTGACAGTCTCATAAAAATTAAGAAAAACCCCTTTTTCTTCTTACTATTCCTGTTAGATTTATTTTTTTACAAGGTGCTATACTGCCATGCATGCAGACTTTGCAATGAGCAGGCCTCAAGCAAGGACCTTCTTTCAGCATTTTTTCATTTCAGCACGGGAAAATCATGCAGCAGATCTTCATGGAAGAAATGCTAAGGAATATAAAAGACACTAACTACAAATCATGCCTGGCCAATCTGGTGGCCTTTTTATGAAAGAGTGACTGCAGCAGTCAGCAAGGAAAGGCCAACAGACATCATCCACCTGGACTTCTCTAAGGCCTTTTAACACAGTCCCACGCAACAGCCTTATCTCCAAACCATAAAGATATGGATTTGAAGGGTGGACTATTTAGCGGATAAGGAATTGCTGGATGGATGCAGCCTGAGTTGTGGTCAACAGCTCTCTGTCAGGTGGAGGCTGGTGGAGGGTAGTGCCCCTCAGGATCACAGGTCTTGCAACCAGTGCTCTTTAATACCTTTATCAATGACATAGTGAGATCAAGTGCACCCTCAGCAAGCTTACAGATGACACAACAGAAGGAAGAGATGCCATCCAGAGGGACCTGGACAAATTTGAAAAGTGGGGCCCCAACATCCTATGAAGATTAAGAAGTCCAAGTTCCAGAAGCTGCACATGGGTCAGGAGACAACCCCAGACGGAGTGGTAGAAGTTACCACTGAGAGCAGCCCTGTGGAGGGGGGGCTTGGGGGTTCTGGTGGATGAAAAGCCAGACTTGAGCCAACAATGTGCACTCACAGCCAAGGCAGCCAGCTACAGGCTGGGCTGCATGAAAAGAGACATGGCCAGGAGGGCAAGGGAGATGATTCTCCCCTTCTACTCTGCCCTTGTGACACCCCACCTGGAGTGCTGCATCCAGGTCTAAGGTCTCTAACACAATAAAAAATGTGAACTTTTTAAAGCATGTCCAGAAGAAGGCGACAAAGATAATCCAAGGTTGCTCAGAGACACTGTGGATGCCCCATCCCTGGCAGTGTTCAAGGTCAGACTGTATGGGGCTTTGAGCAATCTGGTCTACTGGAAGGTGGCCCTGCCCATGGTGGGGACTTGAGAAGTAGATAATCTTTAAGGTCTCTTCCAACTCAAACCATTCTATGATATACTACAGATTTCAGACTCCTGCCAGTAAGACTTACACTGGAAGTTCCCCCATCTGAGTCTCCCCAGTCCCATATGGAGAGGGTGGTAGGGTTTGTTTGTATTAAGCAAGAGATTATGCTAGGTCCTCAATTTCTGATCTAGGTTCTTTGACAGAGTTGTATCATATGGATTAATTCTACAATGAGATGAACCCTTTTCATGCCATTATTCCACTATAACTCAGGAAGGCCTTCTGGCCCAAGTGTTTTGTAATACAAATTATTATGGATATAGCTCTATTGGCCTGCGGCCTAAAACTGGCCTCCAGCACTCATTCTCTTTTCTCTTTGAAGACTTTAAGCCTTCTCCACTGACTACAGAAGAGGCCAAAGGAGAGTAAATGTCCCCTAAAGTTAGATTTTGCTAATAATTCCTCTCCTTTCTTCCTTGCTGCTAGTCTTTGCTTGGAAAGGTTTTCACTGTTACAGCCATTGAGTTTCAAGACCAACTCCATTATCACCTTACACATACCAAAATACTGTGCAATATGTCAGTCCCTGCAGTCCCCTCTCACCTTAAGGGTGAGCTCACTGGGGACACTTGGTTCCCCTGAGCTTCATTAAAAGCAACATTACACTCATCCTCCCTTGTTTCTACTCTTTCCAGAGATTACTGAAAACACTTGAGGATCCTTCTGGATTGAACACACCTTAAAAGGTAACATATGCAACACCTCACTGAGCTTCCAGGTGATGCTTTCCCATATTTATGCAAGAGCTGCACAAATTCAGCTTCAATAATACCAGAACCTGATTTAGAGGCTTCAAAAGACAGTACTTGAATGGTATTCCAGATGTGTGGGTGATACCTAGTTTTCTGTTCTCACTCTTGGCTGCAATACTTCAATAACCATTATTAACTGAAGGCAGCAAGCCTAAAACAAGAACCACAGACTCTCTAAATTCCAGAAAAAAAAAAAAAGTGAAACTATAATTTCTCTAAAACACAAATTAAGAGCTTGAAGTCACCATTACACTTTAAAATCAGCTGAACTATTTAGACATGTAAAATTAATCAGCTGAGACAAAATACCAGGCTTCCCTCCTGAACCATTACTCCATGCACACAGAGAAAAGGAAGTCAAGTTCCGCATGGAAACCAAAGGTTTGTTTATGTTGGAGTATTTGTAATCACCACCAAAAGGAAGCTGTGGGTTTATTTTTAGGGATCTATTTTTAGCGAAAGCATTATCTCAACATCGTCATTTTATGGTATTAGGGGGAAAAAATGGCTTCCTTGTACTAAACTTAGAGTCATCATATTTCCTGTAAGTAAGGATCAGCTCAAAAAAAGACTCACTGAAAAATTAGAAAATCCTTCCAGGTTCTCTTTCCTTGACTAGATGTTGAATCAACTTTTCTAACAGGCTAATGGTGCTGCTTAGTCTCAAGTGTGAAGAAACCCAACTTGTTATTCCCAAAGAAAACAAGCTTTGGTTAAAGGCTATTGTCAAAAGATGCCCACTGATGGTGGCAGTACACTAAACTAATTTTTAGGTTGTATTAGAATAATAACTCCTTTTCCAGCCTCCAAGCACAACTGGCATAAGAAACAAACCAACTACTTCGTGGTCACCTTCACAGTGACCAACCAGCACATTCCTGACCTCCAACCTGTCCTCAACACACACAAAACCAGGCAGCCCAGAATCCCACGGGTACATTCAAATACATAGACTAAGACTACAAAGCTAAAAGGAAATGTCAGAAGCTCCTAACTGCAACACAAACAGTCTGTTTGTTGCACACAGTCATTCCCTGTAGAATGATCACAGGTGATAACCAACAGCAAAAGGTAAAAGCAAAAATACTAATCTAGAAATTCAAATTGCATGGAAAGGAAAGTTCTCCACCGTACTCCTCTTGAAGAAGGTTATCCATTGCTTAGGGGGAGACACTTAAGACAGACAGACACTTGGGAGAGGAGACAGTGCATCCAGTGACATAAAAGTATGAATTGTCAGCACTGTAACAAGTAACATCCCAAAAAACTTAAAATAAACTACTTTATCCTTGCAAATGATTTTTCCCTACACTCACCACTGGCGCTGCTCAGTCATCAAAGCTCTGCAAAAAAGTATTTTGCAGAGCCTGTTTTGACCAGTAAGCATTAGAAAAGCCTGTCCCTAATGCCTCCAGAAAAAACAGAAGCTTGGTAATAAAAATCACTGCAGTGATGAACTCTGTGAAGACAGCTCATTACCATATCCAGAAATACAATATGAAATAGGTCAATCATTTAGAGGGCAAGCCAAGGCAAATACAATGTAGGGTTAACTTAACCATGAGACTAGTAGCTTCGCGCCTTCTTTACAGACTGGAAGCTGTATTTTGTATTAAAAAACCCTGCAAAATCTGTGTTCCACAATGAAGCTGGTGTGGAAGTTTCTCACACAACCTGCCATGGCTGACAGGAGAAAGCCATACACATCTGTGAGTATCTGAAATAAAGATGAAGCTATATGCACAAGTGGATATGCCTCATTTCCTATCACTTTGATGAGCAGAATGTTTTGTGCTCAAGGAAAAAGCAGTCCCACGGTTGATGATCTATCCCTGTCTCAAAGGTGGATGAAGCACAGCTGAAAAGCAGGTACATCTTTAGCAGTAATGCTCAGTTGTTGCTCACTGCATTTCCTCAGCACAGTTTCTGTAAAACACATCCAAAAGCTAATCATCTTGGTCTCCTATTTTGGAAATATTTTTGCAGAACTGCAGTCAAGGTCAGGAATTAATTTCTAAATTCTGTCGAGTTTACATATATATACATGGACTGTAGCACCAAGTATATGGTCAGAACTCAAACCTTTTCTTCTCAACAGAAATAAATACCGTATCACTGGAGTTATAGATCACCTCTGTCCTCTTTACAGGGCTCATACTGCCCTTTTACAACAGTCTCTGAAACACAACCATCAAATTTGTACTGAAAAAATAATTAGAATACTGAGGCAGATGGTCAGAACTAGGTAACTTTACAGGAAAAAAAAGGCAAAAAGCAAACCAAATAATTTTGGACTGCTACTTCAGGTAGATCTCTACACAAGTTGAGGAAAGATGGAGACTACAGCTGTAGAGGCTCCTGCATTGCTTACTTGTATAGTATAAGCTAAATTCTAATCTGTTCTTATTTTCTGCTAGCTTCACAGTGCAAATAAATGTATGAAGAGAGCGTTCTGCACTAACATGAAAGGAATAAGGCCAACATGGCAGCACACCCTTCTCAGTTGAATTTGCTATTCTTGCTATTTTTACCATGTTTTAAACATAATGTACGCTGACATCATCATTTAGCCTTTCCTTTTTCACAGGCTATGGTTGTTTGGAACACCACACACTTCCACTACAGACTTTAACACAGAGGTGACTGAAACAGGGAAAAGAAAATATAAAAGCACACAAGAGAAAACTCTTAAATTTCATAGGTTTTAAATTCTATTTTTGGACATTTCTTGTTTTTTCAACAGCAGGACTCTTATGTGTGTAGACACCTAAATCCCACACAACAAGTTATTCCCAGCCACAGCTGTCCAACTCTGGTCGATGGTGTGCAGACACACAAGGCTCTGTGCCTGTACATCTCTCCCTACCTACACAGACACTATTTACAGCCCTTGTCCCTCATCACGACTCCTTCTCTACCTGCCCCATTGAACCAAGCACTAAAGCAGGAAATAATTGTCACACGAAGCTGCTGACACACTTCCTGCCCTCCTGCAGCCAGGAGGGGAGAAGTTCTGTGGGGTCAGGTAACTCATCCCAGCATGCCTGGGGATGCCCCGCGCCCACTATTTCCAAGAAGATAAAATTCTGTAATTCATTCTCACATAAGCTCTGCAATACTGAATTTCTGAGGCAGACCTTGACATCCCATTTTAACTGCGTGCCTTGGAACATAGAGGACCGCTAATCCTTTTATACTCCAGCCAAACCATCCATGTCATGAACTTTGTCACAGGCAACAATCGCAACAGAAATTTCACATGTTGAAAAATGGTTAGGTTTACCTGCTAGAAGCACCCAACAGCAGACCACATCCCAAATAAAAGCCTCACAACAGCAGCTCCCACCACTCCTTAGCACCGTATGCACCGAGGTGCACCTCTCTCTCTTCTACATTAGGGGTGTAGCTTTTTAGCTTTTGGAAATGGCAAATGAGGAACACCCTCATCACGTCCTCCTCACGGTTAAACACATGTTCTTTGTCCTGTCCTCCTGCATTTGACATTCAAGCAGCAAACACTGGCAGATTTGCCGTGCAAGTAATTGTGCCAGTTCTAGAACCATCATGACAACTTTATGCAGACAAAATTCTTTAAAGCTGTGAAGATGTTCCTTTCTTTCCCCTCTGCTCCCCCTTCCCAGTTGCATAAACTTATTTTTCAACATTTGGCAAGAGAACGAATGCATTAGATCACAAAGGACCAAATCTGTTGCTGTTGTTTTCCTTTCAAGCTTCCTTAATTAGGCCTCCAGTTTTTGGAAAGTAAAAGGAAAGAAATACACTGTGGTATAAAACTATCAATATTAACAAACAAGACACATCTCCAGCTTTTAAAAATATTCTGTTTGAGGCTAAATCAGCGTATCTAAAAGTGACCTATTTGGAATAAGTATGTCACCAAGTTCGATATTTAGGTCAGTATTTGTGCAATAATTCTAGTCTGCTCTGAAAACAGAGTTCTGTTCACCTCAGGACACATACATATAGGAAAACCAATCCTAACACCTATTCACCTTCCAAAAACATACAGAGGCAGAGCACAAGAGCTGTCTTGGCTATGACAGATTCCACTGTTAGAATGAATCTGATTATACAGGAGCAATGCTTGTTTTTAATTAATTTAAACCCCAGCCTCTGCAAAAATAAATTCAAATCTTTTCTAGCATAGACATATTTATTGCAGGAGTGATGCGTTAGGATTTGTCTCATTCTGAAACACCGCTAAAAAAGTCAACATTGCCAATATTCGCTGGGGAGAAAGACTGCAAAGCAAGCATTCTTTGCAAGTCTCCTTTCAAGATTGAGCTTGTTATTTAAAAGTTAAAATAACATCATCTTCTAGCTTTTCTGAAGTGTACAGAAGACAGACGTGAAAATTTTTTTCATAGTTAAAAACCTGAATTGAGCAATTTTAATGAAATAATTTACCAGGGATTTCCTTCTGCATAAAAAATTTATAGTTAAAACTTTCATTATGCTAAGTAAGAGTCAGAAGCCTCAGTTTTCAGCAGTACACATCAAGAGCACAAAGGAAAAGAACTACTCTGAAGAACTACCACTGAATCTAAGTCACCAGAAATGTCACTTTCAAAACAAATGCCATTAAACAACATTTATATTTAAAACAGTGTCAAATATTCATAAAAACTCACAAAAATGGGAGTACTATATACAACACCAGTATCAGGGAAGAATCTGTAAGCACCATGTGACCTAGCCCACAGAAAGCAACTAAAAGATAAGCTTCAGAGCCATAATACCGCCTTTCCTAAATTTCCTTGCTTTTAGAAACACAGTGCTTTATCCAGTCTTTTTTTGGTTAGCATGAATATTTCAGCAGCTTTGAATTTGATTAGTTTCCAAACACCTGAGGCAGAATGCATCATAGAAATGTTGGGGGTTTTTCCCAGCGTAAGAATGTTGGGTTGCCTGAAGTACAGAGCTGAAGATTCAACTTTTGTAATTTCTTTACACATGTAAATCAGATGTGGTGCACCTTACAGTTAAGCACTTTGACACAAACAGCACCAGCTGGAGGAAATCTGAGTTACTTTTGCAGCATTACTAGTTTCTCTGTTTCTGTTCTTCAGACACTGTGCAGCACTTCCCACACAACTGCCTTGCATACAATCATGCTTGTCTCTGTTTTTGTCTCAGGACAGGAACCCCAAACATTAAAAAAAAAAAAAATTGAAGTGGCAAAGTACTGTTTGAAAATCCATGACTACAGAATGCCAAGTTTCAGATTCGGGGGCTGGGGAGTTGGGGAAAATGCCTTTATTTTTCCTTGAAGCATGTTTTACCAGCTAAAAGAATAGCATAGAGAGTTTCTTCACTTCTGACAATCTGAAAAGACACTTGAAACTATGTATTTTCTTTCTCCACTTACATAAAAATGGGAGGTTATCGTGAGTGCATGGGGATATGTTCTCATGCTGGCTATCGTCCCGATGCTGTTAGTCATTTGGGTGAACTAGAGAGAGAAGCACAGCATGGCACAGAACAAGCTTTTGCTGCCAGTAATTCAGAGGGGCTTTCTGGCCATTTATCTCTAGCTCTGAAGTTCATTGTTTTCCACTGTTTTCCTCACTCATTAGATTTGCCTTTCATTTATCTGATGTCAAACCCTCTGGAGATGAAAGGACACTACTGTCCTAGAGACAGCCCCAAAGCGGCAAGAACTCAAAAACCTGACAGACCGTGCCTCACCATCTCATAAAACATGCCTTGGGGATTTCTACCTTGAGGCTTAACAGACCTAAGCAGATATGCCAGAACAGCTTCTTTAAAAAGAATTTTAAAACTTACCAGAAAAAAAAACAAACCCTAAAAGACATTTTAAATGATGCATGTGCTAGAAGCTGCAATAGTTACTGTTTGAAGAAAGTTTGACATACAATTAAATCTCTTTAAAAAGCCCACAACCTAGTCTGTATCATTTGCCATCGGTTGGATAACACATTGTTGCAATTTAAAACCAAAACAGATCTAGTGCTACATGGGTGTCTCTAAGTACTGCGACAAAACCAGAACAGAGGACGGAGAGTCCTATCAAACACAAAACTAATGAACGGTTTAGGCCCAACTACAAAACCAAACAGAGCATGCTGACAGCACAGCAAAAAAACTCGGTTGTAAAAAGTATGAAAAATATAATGATTCTAGATATATAATGCTTTAGCAAAAAAGTGGCAGGGATAAAGATATAAAACAGACAACTGCAGAAACACCTTTCAACAACACAAAGTGGAACTGAACAGTTAAATGAAATAACGCAGGCCCTAAATTCCTATAATTAATTGTGCTCTAAGCCCAGTATAAAATTTGCTTTACAAAGGTTTTAGTTAGTAACCTTTTTTCACTGACAGAAAATTATTTGCTTATTACAAATAACCCAAAAATCAAATAGTTATTAAACTAGCGAGAGGTTCAGCAACACTTTAAAGCAGGAAAAAAAATCCTTTATTCGAGCAATTTAATATTCAGGTTGTGTGTAAGGAATGAATTAAAAAAACCCTGACATTATTTTGGGTTTTAATAACACCGAAAAAAAGCTTTTTAACTGAAATGTTGACAGTTATATTTGTCATCCTTGATGTTATAATGGTCTCAGTAGATCCATCCAGCTGATAAGAAAATGGAAGAAGTTCAGTACAGCACTCTGCATACACAGCTTCAGTAGAAAGAAGTCTTGGTGTAAATACTGAAAAATTCACCTCCTTATTGCCTGTTACCAAGAGCTCTTAAATTGAGTATTTCCACACAACACTAACAGCAGTAACAGCAGTTCTTGGCAATCAAGCCGGAAGAGGGGCAGTATTGCTGCATGGAGAAGACTGAACTGGGGGAAACTCTCCAAACATCCCACTCACACTAGAGATAGCAGCATTCTCACCTTTGATGCTTGTCGCAGCCATCGCAGATATTCAGTGAAGTTATCGAAACAAATGTAGTAGGTCTGGCTTTGAGGTCCAGAGGAGCTAAATGCTAAACAGTGCTGGTGTTTTTTCACTTCTTCCACCTACAGCAGAGACACAAAACTGTGAGTCAACAAGAATCAAAACTCTCTTTGCAAAACTCCCCAAGGCAAAGTTAAAGTGTGCTCAAGAGGACATCATCAAGTAGAGCTGGATTAACCATCTCAAACACCCAAGCTGGATCTTGGCTGTCAAATGTTCATGAAATCTACACAGGCAGGAATGAGAACAGAAAGAGGACAGAACTAACAGAGAAAACCACCAAGAAAATAAATATTTTAATAGAAACTGAACACCATAAAAGGTTTGCCAGTGAAATGCATTTAAAGCTGTTTTTATGCAACCTAAAAAAATACAATTTATACTCCCCGGTTATTAAAAACAGGCTTAACAAAATGCTTCGCTTACAGCCCAATTAAATTCTTTGGCATTTCTCAACTTGCTAAAAAACACCCAGAATACATCATTCTGCTACCATACACGAGAAGTCCCACACAACTTATGGTCTCAATGTCTCAGTACAGCATTCTGGAAAGCCTTTGCAAACCAGGAAGTGCAGAGTATTTATGGGGATGAGGAAGAATATTTTTTGAGCAATAATTTAAAAAACACTTAGTTCTGTGCCAAGCACCCTCCTCCCAAGCTTTGTCAGCAGAAGCCCTTAGTACATTTTTCTGAGCTTAGTTATCCTTTTCTTTTAAAATTTATTGTCAACTTTCTGCTTAACACAGTCTGCATGTTTTACATCACATATGGCATTTCTGTGCAAAAGCTACTTAGAAATTCCATGATAAGCAATTAAAATGGCACATAATCTTTTCCCTTTTCAAATTAAAAGAAATATATTGAGATGAAAAGAATATTCATCTCAAAGAGAAGGCTGTCCTTTCTTAATCCTGTCCTTTCCAGCAATCTACAGCCAGGAATACAATTCACTCCCAAGAGTTCACACACTGTTGCCAAAAGAGGACAATGTTTCTACTTCAGTATCTCCCAGGAAGGGTTGGATAATCATGTGAAGAATCCGAAAAGAGCTATGAAAAACAGCTTGTAGAAGGCAGCACTACTTCTCACACTGCTAATATAGAATATTAATGAATCAACTATAGTCTGCATATATAATATTGTGAATTTTGTTTCTCTCCAAGTAACTCTTTAGAATTCAACTTACCAGTATGTAAAGGAGGATTACTTCAGGCGTAAATTCATCCTCAAGATGATAATTCTCTTCCCATTACCTCAGCTAAACAAGCCAATAATAGTTTTCTGAAACACTACTTAGGCTAAAACAGTGATGCTGTAATCTTACTGTGTTCACTACAGTTTCACAGAAGAGTAAAGGTGGGAAGGGACCTCTAGAGGTCATCTGGTTCGATCCCCTGCTCAAGCATGTCCACCTAAAGCCAGTTGTCCATGCCCAGATGGTTTTTAAGTATCTCCAGGGGTGATGGATATGCCATCACCCATCTGGGTAACCTATGCCAGTGCTCAGTCACCATCACTGCGGGAAAAAATAAATTTTCTTGTGCTCAGTCTGGAACTCTTGGGTTGTTGATGTAATCTATCAGAAAAAAGTTCAGTTTCAGCTTTTTTTTTTACAAGGAAAAATGTTCATTGTTGTTCGCTTAAAACAGACCACTACTCATACAACGCTGAACACTCCCAATGTTCAGAACAAGCCCAAGCCCTTACTTGTTAATTTTCAGAATTTAAAAGAGCAACTCAGCATGGATAAAACCTGGATGAGGAGGAATGGCACAGATCACACACAAGAGACCTACACACATCCTTTTGCTGTATGCTATTGCATATATAAAGCACTTAACACAGTATACAAGAAAAAGACACTGATTGTGCATCCATTGCTTTTCTCTGTAGCATTAATTCAAACACTCTAAATTGTTAAATATGACCAACCATAATCAGAAGTCATTTATATACTTTGAAAATCCAATTTCTAGAAACAAGGTTTTGGAGAGTCAGAATCATCCTAATGGAATGCAATCTTCTCTTCATAAAGAGATGCAGGTTAACCAAGCGAATAAATACAATAAAATATCTTACTTTTCCACCAATTAAAGGGAGGACATGCATCTTTCCAGTCTGGCTTTCTTTTACTGATGAGACAATTAGGCATGTTCCACAAAGGATAGCTTGGCGTCTTGTCCATCTGTTGACTGGCAAATGTATTTTCCCTTTTCGAACATTGTACATTCCTGAGAGCTGAATCCGTTCGGAGCTGCCAGTGCTGTGGGGCTTTCCTGAAACAGAAACAAAAGCATCCACTTAATCACAGAAAATCTTTGCCTCTTTCACTCAAGTCGTCCTGAGACTTGATCAGCAAATTTTCAAGCTACAAACTGCAACATGACAAATCAAATACAGCTTCAAAACCATGCAAGCAGTTAATTTAATATCAGCTTCAGTACAATCGTCTTCCATAGGTAGAAGGATATGACAGGTTGGTATCATGAGGAGTAGATCACATTAAATAATCTGCAATAAGCATAGGAGCACCAATTAATGGTATCAACCTTCTCTATGGAACACGGAAATCAAATGTTCATCTGCAACAAAAGTAATTGGATCCTGCTGAGTTCACATGGCCTGTGGTAATTGCAGAAGGGGGTGATGTAGTGCATGCTGACCCGTATCTTTGCTTTTCCATGTTTCTTCCTGCTATCCTTCAGGCCATGGTTCAAACAGCTTCAAACGCTTCCCAAAGAACACAGGTTCTACCTTCCCCAGCCCACAGTGCTCAGTCCAAACCCCAGAGCAGAGGCAGCAGACTCAGACATTATGTTAGCAGGTGTAACCTAGATGAAACCCCTCAAAGACCTTGCTTTAGTCTGAGCAGAGATTCGGAAAGAGTGAAGTTCTTTTGTCTGTAATACAATGAATTCACTATTTTTAATTCAGATTATTAGAATAACTACCAATTAGGCCAATTCTGTTAAATGATTTTAAATGTCTCAGATTCTACTAATCTAATCTATTAATAAGATTCTATTCTACAAAAAACATCATGAGCAACGGCAACACAAAGACAAGCTTCTCTCATCTCTGCTCTTTCAGGATGTAAATGGGAGGCACAACTTACTCATTCTAATCTGATTTCTCTACACCAAGTTATCCTATCAAATCCTAGAGTCCAGCCCAGTCATCCAAATATATCTAAGTATTTTGCAAACAGAGACAAAAGCTAATCATGTTCAGGCTAAACCAGTCCAAATTTATGTAAGAACACCGGTGTTGGTGAACTTCGGGAGAGAGCTCCCCTGGATAAACAAATCAAAAGGAATGTTAATTCCAAGTAGCTTCCCCACCATGATAAAAGATAAATCACTAATTTTCCTGCACTAATGTTTACCAAAATTCTTAAATACAAGGAATTAATAGCTTATTAGGACTCCAGAAAAGCAAACAGTTGATTCTACCACCAGTATTTCAGAGCTGTGCCTACTGATCTCCAGCAGTGACAAGTGCTGCACACTATTACTTCAATTTACTATTCTTCCTGCTTGCATGACAGCTCATTTATCTCAATGAGTCTGCTCTTGCCTTCAAATTATTTATGGAAAGATAGAAGACACCTACCACATGCCCTACCCACTGCCATTCTCTCACCCCTGCCTAGCTCACACCAATTCTTGTCCTTATCTTTAAAAGCAGCCTTTTTGAATCTTCCTGCCAATTTAATGAGCCAACACTTGGCATAGTTACCCTCAAGCCTTGCTCTGCTCTAATAAACACTAGCATTTAGGCTTCCAATGCCTGCCAGTTTGGATCTGCTGGAACATCATTGTTGCTTGAAGCTGCAACACTGAAACTTTAATGCCCACAAGGTATCAGCATGAAATTCAAAAATAGGTGCTCCAAGAAAGCAGCAGTTACTCTGCCAAGCAAATTCACGTCCAACCACAGAAGCTGTGGATTAACTCTCTGCCTAACAGAGGGAAATGGGACACCTGTTCCATGCAAAGCCTCAAGACAATTGATAGAGAATACAAGTCAGTAAATTAGAGCAGCTCAGCCTTAACAAACACAAAAGCTGGATTGAACATTATATTTGGAGCACTAAACATTTAGTTCTTAAAATAACTGAGAATTTACCTAGCTTGTGTAGAATGGTGGGCTTCATGCCACAGAGCACTGATTAAAGAATTAACACATACAAACACCCACATCTCTGTAATGGAGTAAAAAGTGTCTGGTAAATACTAAGAGCACAACTGCATAAGGAATAGCCATCTGGGATGAGTGCAGTTGCATCTCTAAAATTATGTTTCATGATCATCTTCCCAGGTCTGTTTTCTCACTGTGTGCTCTCTAACTTCCCAGAAAAAGCAGAACACGCTGCTGCTGATAGAAACCCTTTAAGACTGCAAGGCATAACCTCAATCTCTTGGGAAGACTAGCTCATTTAGCATTTCAACATAACCAAATGCAACTTCCAGGCACATTCAGGAACAAAGGGCATAATTTGCACTTAATATGGGCCAACCTGTGTCCTGGAAAACACCAAACTTCAGAAATTTTTCAGGAGTATCCAGAATAGTAAAGAGTAGGAGCTCTGGCTACAGTGCTGCAGCCAAGAGGCTTGGTAGGAAACACAACATCTTTCTGGAACAATCAAGTATTACCATTATCCTACCTAGTCCAAGACTAGTAAAAAGACTACCACACTAGGTACTCACACTTCACAAAGGATACTGAAAAGTTAATTTTGAGAAAAGTTACAGGTGAAAATAAGTTCAGATGCCTGAGAAATCTGCTTTCTAGGACCAGACTCTCTTGGACTAGGTACATGATGTTAGGCACAGCTGGACCTGTAAAACTACTCAGAAGTCTCTAAAAAGTAGTTCTTAAAATTTCATGTAAATTCACAGAGTTTGTAAGTCACAAGATACAGTAACAATTAGTATCATTAGTAAAAGTTTACTAGAAAAACTGGAATAGAGCTATCACTAGAAGTATTCCTGCTAGATATGAATTGTATCTTCTCTCAAACTTCGTATTTGACTGGAAAATTACTGGAATAAGAACCTTCAGTTACTCCTAGAAATATTAAGGAAAAAAAATTAAATAACCCCCTTAAACTCAAAGGAACCCTTCAAAGGATTTAAGGTGCTTTTTCCGAGAAAGTACTATCCCTTTTCTAAGTGAAAATCAGAAGGTTCTTGATGAGAACATACAGAAATAAACACTGGACTTATTTCATTAAAGCAAATGGTTTCTCTCTTCCTATTCTTGTCTACTTCACTACATAACCAACCATCTGGTTGGACCAGATGATCTTTCAAGGTTCCTTCCAACCTGGGCTCTTCCATGATTCTGTAACTTGAAAAGCTCATGTTTAATATTGGATCACATGTTGTGGCCTGAGACGCAATCTGCTCATGTATTCAGTTTGCTTCCTGCTTAAGGACTGTAATAATTGAAATTTGATAAAAAACTGTGATACTATTATCAGGCAAGTGGGAAAAAATTAGTCGAATGCCACTGATTTTGGTTTATATTGATTTTAAGCAGAGGTTAATCAAGGACATACCAACTAGTTGTAGAACTAAATTCCTAGATTCCTAAATCTGCCCAAGTATTTTTTGCAGGTAACCGTGAGCAAAAGCTGTCTGAAAAGTAGCAGCCCTGCCTACCAAAAAATAAGCTTGGACAGAAGGAGCTTTAAAGAGCTCAGGTATTAGCTGCCAAGAGAGCATAAAAGCAGGAGAAGTTTAAATGACAGTGAGCTCTGCCACAGCAGAAGTGGGATGGGGTTTGGGAAGAGTGTGAAGCAATCTAAGGCTGGCTGTTCCTCACTTCAGGGAGGAAAGCAGCAGGTGGCAGAGTCTCCTGAAAGACAGGCTGGGGAGTGGAGGACAAGGGAAAGGGTCAGAACTGCACCTGCCTTTTCTATGAAATCAAATCAGAAGGCAAATTCCCTTTTTTCTTCCAAGTGTACAGAAAGACAGAGAGCAATTTGGACTACACCAGAATGTCTTTAGGCTACGAATTAAACACCAAAAAATATGGCATAACTACTGCATCACCACCAAAAATCTGTTGGTTTTGAAGTACCCTGCCTCAAACAGTGCCAGTAGAAGCACAGTTTTCAGTAAAAGCATCAGAAGTTCTGAAATTATGTTCCTCAATCTGCCTCACAGATCTCCCATTCGAGATTTAGAAGGCTGCATGAGATTCCCATACAGATTATTCTTCAGTTGTAACTAACCCTGAAAGAAGCAAATGAGTTTTCACAGGGGCTTGTGATAATATACCAAAGCCAATAGTCGTGCAGATAAAATGGTAATGATGATCCTTTGTGACTTCAAACATAAATTTGAACCCTGACAAAAACTTTAAATATAATTATTGTTGCACTGATCAGAGTGAAAGCAAATAAACCAGAACATCCAGAAGAATCACATACCAGAAAATGTTTTTCAAATGCTAAGCCCAACCAAAGCAGTTTGAGTATGTTAGTAAGAAACCATAAAAAGATTCTTTTTCATTCCTGTCAGGTCTCCAAGACTACAGCAACTCCTAAGCACCCCCACAACAGGACTTTTGTTCTGTGCAAGGCATTAGAAGAGATGCCTCAAGGAATTATGAGCAGACCACTCATTTGGCTATCTCGATATTCATGGCTGAATTCCTCTCAGTTGTAACTCCTCCCAAGTCCTGGAGGGAAACTAGCAGTATTCACGAGGATAAAGAAAAGCAGCAGATTTGACTGAAACAGCAGGATTGCCACCGGAACCACAGAACCTACCCTCCTTCATAGGAAGCAGGATGGGACAGGAATGATCTTTCCATGATGTTAAAGAACTAAGATCTCACCACAAGCAGCCTGAGGAAGCTCTGGGAGCACACTGACATCCTGCCCGATGCAGAGACTTCAAATCTTATTAAATAAATACCCACAGCCACTTGCTTTGGATTCTGGAGTAAAGCTCTTTATCCCAGCGATGGAAAGCATATGGAATACATTACCATCAGAAGTTATAAAATACCAGCTCATTATGGGACATAAAAGTACTTGGGGAGAAAAAAAAACTCTCCTCAGCTATACGGCTGATTAAGTTGCAAGTACTTACGAAAAGTACAGCCAATAATGTCTGCCTCTAAAGAGAGACTTAAGACATTACCAAAATAAGAGCAGGGAAAAGTGTTGACATAAGAAACACGTTCACTTCTGTGCAGCAGGTCTTATTTTTATTACTAATATTGGTTTGATGGAATGAAAACTAAAAATTCCTCGTGACCTGCACGGTGCAGGCAGCCCGGCCAGCTGGAGAGACTGCCTGCCCTGAGCCATCTCGGGTATTTGCCAGTGGCAAGAGAGGCTTAAGTTATTATTCAGTAGGAATAGTGTTGAAGTTTGAGACTTTTCAGAAGTGACTGAATTAACTCTGAGTGCCTAATTTAGGGATGTACTTTTCCTGCTACAGCTGGGCAGCTACAGAGGTCATCATCCTCCTCTGCAGTGTTGGGCCCCCAGCCCGAGGGCAGCATTGCATCAGCCCCACCACATCAGCTGTTCCTTGCAAGCTGTCCCCAAGCCCTTTCAGACAAAACAGGCTGCTTTAATTTCTTGCTTCTCCTTTTGACTGAGAGGCCTTAGGGACAGCTCATGGTGAGTAGCTCAGCACAGAGAGCAGAGAAATGGCACGTAGGGGCCAGAGTTGTGACACAGTGGCTGCTGCTGGAGAGGATATGTAATCAAACCCACCCACGGCTTTCAGCAAGTCATTTCAGAAACAAGATGTTTCTTTCACACACTAATATTCTGTAAATATCAATTCTTGTACACATTTGAGAAAAAGAACACCAAAAACCACCATTCAGTTTTGAAGAGTTTGATCTGAATCCACTTGGGAAAAGCTGGGCCATTTCCTAGCTGGTCAGGGGGAGCCAGCAGGGTGGGTGGCAGCTCCTGAATTCACACCTGCAGCACCATCCCCACCGCCCTCTGAACTGAAACCAGAACACCTCATCCCACCTTGCCTGCAAACCTGCAAATCAAAGCTCAGCGCTGGTCCTGCCTAAATGTAAGTGCCAAGAGGCCTCAATTAGCTCAAAACACTGAAAGCCCTTGAGTGACTTTGCCCACCTTTTGGGAAGCTATGCCACAATTGCTGTTGCTGAAACCTTACTGCCAGATCATTCTGCAGATTTCTACTTTTGCTCAAGCCCTTTCATTAAATACATATGAAGCTACTGCCTGCAATGTTTTTGAAGCTTTTCAGTCATGTAAGGCTGCTTCCCCTTTCATTCTTGTCAAACTAAGGACAGCAGTGATGACTTCAGGCAAGGCCCAGTGCAACGAGATGTATAAAAATAAAGCAGAAAGTTGGATTAAAAAAAAAAAAAAAGAGGTAGACAAAGGAAGCAAAAAAAAATACAAGTAAAACCTCAAACTATTGTACTGCTCTGTTTTTTTTATTTGAAACATACAAAGAAAACCTACATACAGATACATGCTTTTTAGAAGTATTTTTTCTTGTCCACACTGTCAAAATTCAGGAACAAAGGCACAGAACTACCAGGTTTTATATTTAACTAAGACCAAGGATTCACCTCACAGTCTCTACGAGCAGGCTGCTTTTGCAAAGGTAACAAACCAAGAATACATATCAAAGTTTCACCAGGCAAATCATTCCAAAATCAGCAATTGAATTTGTGCACTCAAATCTACTTAGACTCTTAAAGATTCCTGCAAGATTTAACACAAGGCCACAGATTGATTCTGTACTGCTCGGTCAAGGAGGGACTTGGTCACCATTATACTGTTCTTAAGGGCATATAACTATCAACACAGTTTCACAGCTTACTCATCATACTCCTCGTTTTGCTGTGCTCTGTATTGTATGGGTGCTGGGGGAGCCTCTCAAGTAGTTAAGTTTCCTTTAGATATTAGCAGTTCAAGCTCTGCTACTTGAAGGCTGTTACCTTTTCACCTGAGAAAACAAAGCAGACTCCAAATCACGGATTTTACTGAACTGTGTTAAACTCATCCTTTTCTTTAAGGAAACATCCACTGAGACAACACTGGCAGAGCAGAACACAGACAAGCCTTTAGTCTTTGTGAAACATGTTCCTCCTACTTTAAAAGAAGATCACCCCTAAAAGCAAGCATTACCACTACATGCTATGATACAATAAAACACAGTTAATAGTTTTATAGTCATAATCCTGCCTTCCACTTCAGAGTAAATCCCCACTGGAGGAAAGGTCTGTATGTATTTCATAATTCAGAAAATATCTCTCTTTCCCCACTGAGACAGAGTTCAGTCTTTGTTCAGTTGATCGTTCCCGTTATCTTGTTCTCCACAAGACGCACCATCTTGACACGGGAGCCCTAAAACCAAGGTATCAACACTTCAAACAATATCACGGGCAAAATTTTACAAAATTTACTCCTCTGAAAAGCTTCTCTATCAAGTGTCATGTATATCCATGCAACATGGCTATAATACCTCTATAAAAGTATTTGACTTTTATACTTTAGTCAAAAACTAAGTATCAAAGTATATAAGCATATATAAGCAAAAGCTTCTGATGAAAAACCTAAAAATGATTCAGCAGCATTCATTGAAAAGTCATTTTTAACCAGCACAACTCCTACACTAGGATGACCTACTAAAGGCAACAGGCTGAAGCAGGATATGTAGCAGTGGACAGGATGCTATTTGCAATTAAAAGCAAGCAAGCACAGTGGAAATTCATCTGGATTACCATGCAGAGACAGCAAACACAAAACCTTGGAATGCAATTGTTCTGATTGTCACAAGTGAACTCCAGATCTAGCTGGTCCAATGTTATTTTGACAGATTTTAAAGTTCAGTTTGTACAAGCAAATGTCCAGAAACACAGACTCATCTCTAACAAACTGAAAATCCACCTGTTCTTAAATTCTTCAGCCCATCTATCCCTACAAGCTATTCCTGCAGCTGAAACACAGGTCCTTCACTTTCAAACTCTCAGACCTATGCATCCCCATTCACTTCACTTGTCTGCAGGAAATCCAAGCAAGTTACATGCAGTCAGGGTTGTTTATTGAGCAAAATAAAGGCACACTTGATGTCCAAATTTCTGCTAGCATTAAAAACACCATGGAGATGCAGGATGAATTCTGTTGTTTTGTTGAAATATCTCATTTTGAAGAAAGCTTACAAAAGGGAGAGATTCACCTGCTTTCCAGTAGCAAAACTCAATACCAACTCCTTTGGGAAAGGACCATATGTCACCTCTCCAAGAAGAAATAACTGAAATATCCTGAAAATGTACCATCAAGAAAAAAATGTCATCTTCCTCCTGTGCTTTAACAAAGTTGCAAAAAGCTGCAATATTGGTCTAGAGGCTTCCAGGAAGTCTTCTCTAAAACAACTTTCCCATCTTGAACTTAGGATTCATTTAAAGGAGCTACTGACTCAGTTCTTCACTGACATAATCTACCAAATATTTTTGCTCAAAGTAAATTTAAAACAGAATTAGTTTTACACTGGGAAGACTTGTGCTAAAATCTGGTCAAATTCCTTACGTGTATTTCTTTAAAAGAATACTTTAGCAATACATTTCAAGTTATTCCTCATTAAGATGGCTTCAAAAAACTCCACTTTCAAGTTTTACAGTTCTATGCACTGATATTAAAGAGGTGAAAATGTAATATATGGGCCAAAAAAAAAAAAAAGAAAAAAGAAAAAAAAGTCTTGAAAACTCACCAGTACTTGCCATGACTTTTATGAGAGCATGTGCAGTTTCTGTACGATGGGACCCAATGAATGCTCAAATGATCTTTCCCCTTTCTTCCCCATTCAGCCCCTATAAACAGCTGAACAGCAAAGCTGAACAAAATGCTGGAAATGCGCTTTTTTTGTGAAGTCATGCAAAAATTGACTTCTACTTGTTATACTCCCAAAGCACAATAAAGCCACAAGCACAGTAAAATCCCTGGCATCCCGAAGGATACTTATCCTGTCTAAAGCAATTGCTGTATTGGCGAAAGCTCTGAGCTAACCAACTGTTTCAGGCAAAGTTTGAGTCTTGATGGAATTGAAGAGCAAAATTACACTGAAGTTAATGGCAGCTTTCAGGTTTTATCTGTGTTAGATGTTCAACATGAGGCATGGCAATGTAAGCTCAAAATAACCATCTGAATGCATACTCCTCTGAGAAGGAAGAATGACAGCCCCTGGCAGAAGTTCATCTGTATGTCTTAGTAGTACAACAGAAAGATAGAAATCCATGCTCCTTACCAGCAGAAGTTGAGCAAATCCCCACATGCCCTTGCACATACCTGCCATGCCCCAAGGAAGATGTGGGTAGTCAAACATTTTAAAAAAGCTGCAGAGGAACACATGTGCATGCTAGGTCAGGAATTGTTTTGTATGAACTTCTTACATAACACAAATGTCAACTTTCAATATATTCTAGACTAAAATTCCATCAACTGCAAGATGATTAAGCTATTTTGTGTGTTAAATGCATGCAAGTTCCAAGTAAGTGATTTTCTCCTTGTTCTCTCATCAGAAGAAACAAGTCAGACATCCTACGTATCTAAAAGCATGTAGTAATCTAAATCTTGTTAAGGTAAAATATTTTAAGTATGACACTTCCTACCACTGTACCAACATTGTTGCACAGATCAAAATCTAAACCCAAGATTTATCATAGGACCCAAGTGATAAGCAGCTTATGTCAAAACAATTCTGTTGAGTATTGCAAGGCTATTACTAGCACACCTCAACTACGCCTAGTTTAAAAAATCACAAATAACCATGACATGAAACAATACTGAAAAATGTGTAACTTGTCCAGCCAAGACTCTCCAAGGTTTAGCCCTGTAAAGAGAAAGCCAGAATGCTGGATTTGGAATTTGCAACACCTACAATCAAAAGCCACAATACCTAATAAATAAAAAGAGAAGAACTAGTAGGTAAAGATCGAGTGACTGCTTTAAATTGCACAACGACAGAGAAATACAAAAGCCAGAAGAAACAGCACAAGCAATTAGTCAGAGACTTATCTGTCATTTAAAATTCAGCTTCATTAACACGAGATTTCCAAGCTATTGCTAGAAGGAATTCTGGTTGACCTTATAATCCAATCTTACTCCATCATATCAACCAGTGTGTTCACAACTTGCTAGGTAAGCTTAGTTCATACACATTATGTCTATACCTTGGCTGCTTTTCCAATGTACTACTAACTAGTAGTTGTATGTGCATATGATTTTATGTAGTATGTTCATATAAACTTTTTTTTTAAGGAGCTAGTCAGAGCAAAAATGGTTTTGGTTCTGACTTCAGTAAGTAGGCACAGAGTACATATTCAGCTGAAAGTGAGAGCTGCTACAAGCCACAAGGACACTCTCGGTTGCCTCTTTCTCCCTCTCCTACAACACTGTAGAGACAGTGTTCCTAACACCACCCTTAACAGCCCTTCTTTCTCACTTCTCTCTTATCAGCAAGAGCAGCTTCAAAGAATCACACAGAAGCCTGGAGGATGAAAAAGGAGAGACAGGGTTTGCAGATACCCTTGGAAAGCTTCACTACCTGGATTTCTCCCTGCTTACAGCCATCCACTTTGTTTTCTTGCAAAGAACACAGACCCTTTGATTCCCGGTAACTTGACTTCAATCATTCAAGTGTTTTCTTTTTTCCAAATTTACATGACAAAGGTTGGATTATGCTGATATACATTAAACATGTGTGTCAGCAGCAAAATTCTGTACCTCAGACCACATTCCTGAGGAAAAAAAAAACAAGACAGAAGGAAAGCTGATTTTATAAAGTGTGAAGAAGGAAACAGTGGGAAGAGATATGCATCATGAAGAAACATGAAAGGGAACATTTTCTCAATGCTTTTCTGCACTTGGAGACAGGCAGAGAAGATTTATCACATGCCCACAGATATCAGGTTTGACACAGTTTCTTCTCTTTCCTACCTCAGAGACTAGAAGTAACTGGATAGCATATGGGAATTGTCTAGGAGTGCACATCATACGGTTTTATTACAAAGGAGAGGAAAAAACCAGAAGAGATTGGCTTTTTCCATTCCCTTTTTAAATTAAATCAACTATCACACATCTGAGTCAACGCCAAACCCATCAGTTTTCTGTCCAAAGCACTCCATGGGTCTGTGAAAGGATAACCACAAGTACCATAGCTCATAAGCCTGACTAACTCTAAAGTTTCTTCTTTGATGCTATACATCTCTATACAAAAAATGTTAAAAATTCCCACACCCATAGCAAGAGCAGGGGAAAGCCTGTACAAAGGTCCAGTTTTACAAGTACATGGTCTGATTTAAAGCTCCTGAAGCCTCAGGAAGTTACCTAGGAGAAATCAAAACAAGTTCATAAATTTCAGCTTTGACAGGAAAGTGAGTGTGCTAAAAAAAACCTCAGGAACTTAAATTCATCAGAGCACCACTTAACTCTGGTTCATGATAATTTTAGAAAGGGATCCATAAATACCCACCATGAGTACTTTGTACAACACTAGTAGGATCAACTTGAAGCTGGAGCTACTCGTCAAAGTTTTCTCTTCTCAGTGAAAATACCCAGATGAGTCTGAAAAGTCCATCTACATATGGGAGGACCCCATCCTGGAAGTCGAGCATCATCTCTACTGGCATTTGAACCCAAGATCTCTCAATACCACAAAAGCAGTCCAGCTGAACAGTGTTCAGTATAACACACTGCATGAGTAAGTCCATTTAAGTATATTGACTGTGGTCAGACCATAACAGTATTTCATTTTTCTGCCCTAGAAATGAATGCTTTCTCTACCATTGGAAAAAATACTGTGGCTACACAGAGACACAGTAGTTAAACTGTTTACTTTGAAAAAAGCTGAGCAACTGAAACTGTTCTACTCTCCATCCTTGCCCAATTCTAGCATCTAAAAACAAACAAAAAGCCCCCAACAAAACCAAAACCATTCCCCTCCAAAACACATCCTTTGAAAGTTCAGCACATCTTAATCTTATTAAAACTGCATGAACCCTCCAACCTGTAATCAGGGGGAAAACCTAAAATACGCAAGATCTCATTTAAGCAGGCTGTCCATTTTAACCCACCCACTCTCGCTGACCAATTGCCTTTAGCGCCTGGCTCCTCACTGAGGAAGGGATCACATTACATTTGTCTTTGCCGTTTCACAGATCGCCTCCATGCAGAGGAATGCAAATGGCCAGGACTTTATGATCACATACCCTAATGGCAGAAAACCTCTCCGGTGCTATCTGACCTGAACAGAGAGGAGGAAGCGAGACAGTGGATCAAAATCCCCTCATTCACCTCCACTTTCCAGAGATCTACTGTGTGAGTGGACACAGCCACACATCCACAACAAAGATCAGTATTAAAGCTCTTCTCTCTAAAACACGCATGAAGCTTTACTGTGAGAAAAAACACAAGCAAGGTCTGTGATGCCCTCTCATTCACAAACCTCTGCAGGATTAAGTTTTAAAAGCATTTGGACAGATTTTGAAAAGAATCCTTCCCAAAATACTATCATTTTGATTCCTCTGCCCACTCACCCCTCCTTTGAGGGAGAACTGAGACTTCTGAAGACTTGTTCTTTTTTTTTTTACTCTTTCTATCCCTGTTCCAAATATCTTCATTTCCATCTCAGCAAGAAAGAAAAGGAAGAGGTCAAGAATGTATTATACTTGCAGCACTTTAATTTATATCACAGAAACAAAAATTTATTTAGTGAAATTGAATAGTAGGAGCAAAACAATACTTTGCACATGGGAAGCATGTTGGGTACAAAATTGTAAACACTGTCAACCTCTAAAAGAATATAATTTTATTATACTTCAGATCAGTAGAACTTGCATGTTTTGATTTTTTAAATGGAAGTTTCATATACAGTATTGCTACTTTAGCAGATTCAATGAGATACTCTAATTTCTAGGCATTTTAACGAGTAGATGATTTCTAGATAGCTAGACAGATCACATTCGGCTACATAAGGACAATGAGACTAAACTCAAACACCATAAAATTATTCAGTGTAACTTTTTTAATGAAAAATAATCAGATCACGGAATTACAGAATATGCTGAGTTGGAAGGAACCCATCAGGATCCTCAGGTCCCACTCCTGGCCCTGTACAAGATCACCCCAAGAGTCACACCATGTGCCTGAGAGCATTGTCCAAATGCTTCTTCGAACTCTGCCAGGCTTGGTGCTCTGACCAATTCCCTGGGGAGCCTGTTTCAGTGCCCCAACCCTCAGGGGAAAGAACCTTTTCCCAATATCCAGCCCTGCCCTGAGAGAAGGCTTTCCCTGGCTGGAATACCGAGCAGGGAACCTACAGAGCCTCTACCATCAGCAGAAGCACCTCCTCAAAACTTGAGGAATCAACTGCTTGGCAATATAAGAAAAAGGCAGCCAATCATCAGTATCTGCTTTCAGCTTCGAGGAACATTGGCATTAGTATTTTGGTTTTGCTATCAAATCTAGATGAGGAGAAGAAGGCTTGAGAACAGTCTCACACCATGGGAACATCCACAAAGGTGTAATGCAAAGTAGGGAAGGAGAGGGAGAATTGCCCCTCCAATGCAGGAAAACATTTCCCCTTATTGCCCCAGTTTGTCTTGCTCAACATTTTACTCTAATCTGAGTTTTTGTAGTGGCATCCTGCTGGTTTGTGAAGCAAATAAGCCAGTGACCCAGAATGCAATTAAGGGAAAATAACTGTGCAGTTTACCTCATCCAATTTGCATTTTGTGCATAACTCACAGTACGAAAAGCTGTTTAGACATACTTTCTCTCACTGCTCCACTGAACTATTTGCTATTAGAATGGTTAATATAATGTGAGAACTCACTAGGTGAGTTTAAAACCACTTTGTTTCTCCTTTACTTCATTCGTCTTTTTCCTACAAAAGCATACAGTTGTTTAGACTGTTCACAAGCAGAGAGGCTTTGAGCAAGCATACCAACTGTACCCAAACATTTATACAACTTGGCATTTCAGCAATTCTTGGCCAGTTATTTCACCCTATAATCACTTTCTTTCCATCTCCTTGAAATGCTTTCACCAATCCTTTGCCTCAGGTTTTGCTACTTCCCGGGCAGAATTCACCACTGTCTCCACAAGCTTCAGCAATGGCTCATGTGCTCCCCAGCAATGACACGAACAGACCAAAGTCCTGTTTGGAAGGCTTAACCCATAAACTAAGACCACAGTTACTTAACATGGCAGAGATCACCTCCCTGAAGCTACCTTAAATTCATGGTAAAAAATTATACAAAGCACATTACTAGACCAATGCCTAACCTGGAACCAAGAGTGCCATATCAGTCACTGAGGCTTGACAAATTTCTATATTTGAAATAAACTATGGAAAGCTTGTCCTAATAAACTGTAGAGAAAAGGCCCTCAAATTTGTAGGACACCACTGAGGAATGCTGGCCAGCATATTCTAACATTCAGTAATACACACAGCAAACCAACGAGAACCTGCTACAGAAACAAAACTGGCCACTCTTCTTCAAAAAATAGGCTTTGCTTGAATTTGAACTTGGAGACCTGGAGATTTCAGCTCCAAGGATGGAATGACTTAGCAGCTGTCACAGAGGTCTTGTTTTACTGAACTATGAAGTACCGTCTGAGGACGTCATATAGTTTCAAAATCCTTTGGAACTCTGGAGTATCTCTGGAAAATAAACTCATCAATCTACCAGAACCTAATGACTATACGAAACATTACTTTTTAACAACTTAGCTTTTTAACTGAGAAACTTTTCTTCAAAGTCCCATCTGAAAGAGATATTGGTCTTAACAGCTCTAATTTGAAACAGTCAAATCTAAAAAACTTAGTAATTTTAAACTAAGAAAATAATTTTAAACTAAGAAACTAAATTTAAAACTAAGAACTTACTTCTTCTACCTCTGAAGAAGACTGTACTGCTCTAGTGGATTTTTTTTTGGGGGGGGTACTAGAAGCAGCTAATTCATAATGAACATGAAGATGATCTCTTCTAAGACATTTAAAGCTAATGCAAGAAAGACATTCTGAATCCACACATGGTATTAAGTTTTCACCACACAGAATCCAATGCATGGAAAGAAAATTCTCATGTTCCCTCAGTTAAGTTTGCTTGTGGATAATGTGGAAATTATCTGAGAACACTGTGCTAGGCCTCAGGATATGGGACTGAAACCCAAACTTCTATCCCTTCCTTTTCTTGACTTCTAAATTTTATGCACTGTTTACCATTTTGGTGGAGAGGGGGAGCGGGGAGAAAAAAAGGAAAGAAAGCACAAGCACAAAATTACTTGCAAATCTTTCAATGCAAGCTGCAAGCAGAGCAGCTGTGTTCATCCAACACTCATTAGGGGGGGAAAAATTGTTTTGGAACAAAGTAAATACAATTCAATACTTGAAGTTAGACTTCAAAATCTATTTGCAAACTTCACAGTCCTCACTTAGGCACTGTCATAATGATAACCTCAGTACAATAGCTCAGGACTATTTACATTTCTTGGAAATAGCTGCAACAGTGAGTTTCCCTGTGACTAAATATAATCTTCCCAGAGATGCATCAGACACCTCCTAACTTTTCTGTAAAGGAAACCTGCTATAAGGTAAAAAATGTTTTAGAGCAGCAGCAGTTTTAGAGAGAGATCTGGCCAGAAAGATTGCAATAATGAAAAAGGTGCACTCAAGAAATCTGTCCTTTCAAAGCACAAAACTCTTTATCAAGTCACCTTCAGCTTTATCTACACAACCCAAATAAAATTCTGGTTGAATAAGGCCATTAATTGGTCTACTCCTCTCAATTTCTCCTTAAGCTAAAGCACAGCAATGCTCCAAGGCAATGCTAAATTTATTATTTAATGAAAACAAAAGAGGAACAGAACACATTTAAGACACATTTCTCTGAGGTATATTGCTGAAAGATGAAAGATGGTATCAAGCACAAGACTTATCCAGCATGGCATGGATAGCTTCTCCCTGCAGATGTACCTTTGACAAAAACAAAGAACATACTGGGCTGGAAAACAGAGGATGCTGCAAGTTCCAAGGCTGCTACACGCTTTTCACCTATCCAGAACGTCTCTCTGGTATATTGTCTTGTTGCAAGGTTTTAAAAACCTACCCAGCTTCTACAGGAGAAGCATAAAGCCACAATACCACTAATTCACAAAAGACAACTTCAATTTATTAAAATTACATAGCTACGACCAACTCACATACTTATGTAAGTTGAGTTTCTGTCTCCTCTCCTTGAGAGTTAGCTAGCACTGCAGGGTAGCAGACCAGAAGTAACATTTTAAAGAGAACAAGCCAACAGCATTACACCAATCTGTAGAAAAAAAGTACATTCAGTCTTTATCATTAGAGATAGATGTTCTCTCTAGAACAGCACATAACATGTAAGTACAGAGTCAGAAAGGTTAAAAGAAATCCGTGAATCTACCAAACACAAAACTCTGTGACCAGATCCCTTGACCTGGAACTAATGCAGATTTGTCTAGATTCTGTAAAAATCCAAGTACATTGAAACTTAGGGCTTTTTTTGTTATCCTTAGTTTAGGAGTAAATTACAAAATACTTAAACTGCGTTCAAGCAAAAGGTGTGAACTTTCTATGGGCAGCCACCAGCAGTTTTAGCTATCCCTCAGACATCCTACATCACTATGCATCCCTAGTCCCATTCTCTTCTCTCCTCTGTATCCACAGATGATGATCCAAATAACATTTTGCAGTCTGCTATAATAATGCAGTTCGTCTGATTTTTTCCTGTCTTTTTATTAATGCATTACCCCAAGACTTGTCATCCCACTGCTCTGAAACAAAAATAGTACACTTCTGAAGAGAACCCAGCCACTTGTTCTTATAAAAAGATTATCATGCCAGTACAAAGGTTGTTGTTTCTAACCGAGTTACTCAAGCATCCTGCAATAAGCCATTCAGAAGTTCATCGTTACTTGTCCAAACAGATTAGTCATATTAGTGCTGAAGCAATGGCATTATGTAAAAGACTGCTTCTCTCTGATCTGCTTCATTAGCTCCAAATCATATTTACAAAATGCAGCATGCTACTTCAGCATGTCTGTGGCAATCAGCAGTTAAAACACTTTATTTTACCATCGCCCATGATTTATGAACACATGGGTGGCCAAAGTATAGCCCACGGGTGCTGGGCTCACACAACTGCCTGCTCTCTTAGAACACAAAAGGTAGAGCCCACGGAGAGCAGGAGCTGTAGTTCTCATCACTTCATTGCAGTTTTAGTGGGATTGTGCAGAGGGGTAGCCCACAGACAGACAAAGGTGGCAGCAATGTGCTGCTCCGTTTTCAAGAACTTGTGCACATTTATATCTGCTGATGAAACTGAGCCATTCCCCAATGGATAGAATTTAGATATTTATTCAACTTGACAGAAGCAAGCTATTTAACAATGGGAGGAGAGCAGAGATGAAATAATGAGACTAGGATGTTATGAAGTGGAGAAGAGGTAGAATAAATACTGACATATCCCATTGTAATTCTCAAGCTGACATTATTGAGTTGGCTTTGGAAACTAGGACAAGTGATCTGAATCATGACAAAAAGGCTTTCAAATATACACTGTCTGCTCTTTGTTTGGATTTGAAGAAAGCAAGCAGCTTCCCTGAACTGGTGGGTACATTCTCAGAGTTCTCCTCTTTGAGAGTAATTTTCAATTTATCTACTAAAGAGAGAAAGTTTTCCACAGAAAACAATCAAGCAAGTTAGCCTTTGGATTTGTGTGCTGTGGGAAACCACATAGGTTATGGATGGGCAGTCAGAAAGGTGCAATACATAGGCCAGACAGAATTTACTGGAAGAAAATATGCATTATTTTTTATAGGATGATAGTATCATATTGGGCACCCTAAACCTGTCTCCCATAGCTCACTGCTTGGTGAGGAGCAGTAGTGGGAGCAAGATGTGTGTATCTCTCACAATAAGTAAATGGAAAATTTTGTGGTTGTTTCATTACCTGATACTGTAAAGACAAAACTATGTTCCTTCAACTGATTAAGAAAATTCATGGCTCTGGGCTACATCACACTGACAAACTTAACCACATCACTACCCCCTCTCACCCATTTACGAAGCAAACTGTATTTTCAAGGTCACTGAAACTTCTGATTCTTGAAACTGGCAGGAGCCATGTGACAGCAGCAGAGCTTTGATGTCTGCCCCTGCTGCTCTGCATGCTCCACACTCCAGCTCAACTCAGTCTCTTCCACCATGACACTCCCAAAGACTACCAGAGCCCCAAACCTTTCCCAAGTCTACAGGCCTTCTTAAACAAGATTTATCACTTTCTGACATACATATTTGTGCACATTTAAGTTCAAAGATGAGGCTGGCAGATCCACACAAGTTACATGAGCAGAACACACTGCTTAGCTTTAACTCTTAAGTCTACTGCATCAGCTACACTGCAATTATCCCTACCAAGTCCCTCTATCAAGACCGTGATGCATTTCTGGTAGATGTAGAAACAGATAAGAGTCTACACTGTGAATAAAGACATACTTTCACCAAAGAATCCTTGCTGGCAGTGGAGAAGTTAGTTCCACGTTTGTTCAGTATTCAACAAAGTAATTCCTTACACTTCAGTTTCTACTGAAGAAAGGAAATGCTGTTCAAGAGACAAAGCTAGTGAATAGCTAATGGTAAATGGTATTTTTGAAGAAGGGTGCCCATCCCTTGAAGCAACATGTGCTGTTTCCACCATCATCTATATACAATGAGAGGGTTAGAGGCGCCTAAATGTGCAAGTCACTGGTCCTCAAAAAAAAACTGGAAAAAAGGTTCTACCTAAAATTCTGTGTCACCATTTCACATCCCTGAGTTTATTTTCTAAAAAGGACCAAATCCATAAAAGGCAAGTCATGCAGTTTCAGGAATTCCCCACCTGTGATATTAAAACCAGAAATGAGACTCCATATTTGGTGCTTTTCATTTGGGTTTAAGAATGTGGGGAGAGAAGAGGTAGCATCAGATTTTGCTGGACAGTGATTCAGTACTACAGGGGTGAGTACCATTTAATTTCACAATTTGCATACATTTTCCACCCTTCCATTAAAGCATAAGTTCCCCAGTTTAAGTACTCCATATACAAACCCAAATAAATCCAGCAATGGATTTATTCAGCCAGGATGCTGCACACAACAAGAAGAAAAACAAAAACTCAAAAAGCTCCACACTAAGCCCAAAACCAAGCAAAACCCCAGAACACCCCCCACTTTTTTTAAAAAGTCATTTCCAAAATGGACAGACATATACCAGACAGGCATCTTGAATACCAATTCTCTGACCAGACTGGCTATTTCTGGATCAGTCTTTTTGGTATGTTCTGTTCTCACAGACTCACGAAACTATTTTCCACATGCCACAGCACAGATCCTAGCACCTGAAATACCAATGCCATGCCAAGTCATGTGATAGCAAGGGGGGAAAAAAGTAGTATGACACCAAAACTAATAATGTCATAGACCCTTCCTCACTATGGTTTCCCACTGTTTCCTATTTTTTTTTCCCATCTTCCCACCAATAACATGACTTTTCAAGCTCAGGCACCCCTGTGCAAAGCACCAGAGGGCTGTCAGGGTTTTAAGATGCTCAAGGCAGATCTAATCTAAGAATACTGCTTCAGATTTGCAAGTAGTGCTCTTTGCTTCTTACCCCATCTGCTGTAGAGCACAAATTTTACCATCCAAGATTATCCTGGAGAGCTCACCAGGAGGACACAAAGCTCTTTCTCAGGAGTAAAGGAGCCAGCAAGCCTCCACCACGCACAGTGGAGGATGCACACCATGATGAGAAGTGGCACTCAGAGACAAGTAATGACACCCACATGGTGTCAGCTATCAGAAAAGCACGTACATGGAAGACCCCTCTGCTCTACATGGCATGCTAACGTGCTACTCCAGTCTTCAAGCGTAGGAGAAGTCACCTGTTTCAATATAATGTTCTCCTTGAGACTGATTTATCTTCATCTCTTCCAAAGCCTACAGGAAAAGACAGAATCATACAAAGCTAGAAAGCTTAAAGTGAGTTTGCCATGTTCATTTCTGAACCAGAAAACAGCTCCTAAGTCTTACTTGCAAATGTACTTTTCTACTTGCTCTAGAAATGCCAGTGGCAAACAGAAGCATTAAGCAAAACAGCTCCATGCTCAGATGAAAGATATCTTTACTTCAAACACAGATGAGATTCCACAGCACATGTTGTGGTTTTCAGGAACAGAAAGCAAATCTGTCACTTGGAAACAGATAAGCCCATCTTCTGAAGGGCCTTGATGCTGACAAACTTCTGCAGCTAAAAATCCAGCTCAGATAAAGTTTCTTTTCCTGAGCTAACCTACCTCAAGGTTTAGGATGAAGTATGCTTGCAACAGAACTTCAAAGCAGCTGTGTACAAAACAGAAATAAATCACATTTCCTAAGCAAAAAACAGCCTATGTGTAATGCTCAGTTTTGATGAAAATGGGGGATGGCCCATCTCATCCACAAATTTGTGGATTATGCAAGAGCAGAGTCTTCAAGTTTAGAGTATACTATTTTATTAAGAACTAGATAAAGCTATTTGCATTCCAACACAAAACTAAACTTACTCACTAAGGCACAAGAAAAAGGAACCACCTGCAAATTTGAAGTGTTCCAAATAAAAATCTTTGTCTGTGGTATCCTGGAGACAACATTCATCTGTAACATTCATAAGGCATCATTTTGTCCCCAAATCCCTGTGCATTCTTAAGCCAGAAAAAGAGTAATGAGTCACAGCCGTAACTTAAAACAAGATTCCTAAAACCACACTGGCAGCTTCAAAGTGGTAGATCAACTTCACCACCTTAAAAGGAAAAAAAAAACCCAAAAAGCTGAAGGCTGCTGATGTTCAGTATTTTCAGAGCCACCTCAGATGTGGCATCAGCAAACACTGCCCACACAGAAATAGCTGATCCTCTCCACAGCAGAGGAAGCAGAACTCTCAGCTGAGCAGAAATGACAATATTGCTCTTCAAATATCTCACTTGAGTTAACACCTATTGCAGCCAGAGACTACACAAATTCAAATACATACAATTCCTATTTATGTCACAGCTGAATGGGAAATAAGCTACTCTGGAGCAAATCCAACTAAATTTTTGTTGGTTCGAGTTGCTCCTGTCCATTTACCTTTCCTTTTAAATCCTCCCTCAGAAACTTGGTTATTTCACACCAACTTCAGCTTAACTTTAATACTGGTCTTCATGACAAAGAAATTATTATTCCTACAGACTGTTAAGACTTAGGTCCTGTTTTTAAACTACATGAAATCCCACTCAAGTCCTGTAACTTGTGGTTCCTTTTTTATAGTTTAAATCCAGCAGTGAAGACCGCTGGAGGATGTTCAATCTCTTCGATTTCTCAGGCTTTGTTATTAAAGCAAAAAAAGGACATTAAGACTCACACCCACACCATACAAGGAGTGCAGGACAACAGGATCAACCTAGCAGGGAGAAAAAAAGCCACAAGTGCTTCTCAGTTGCAATTCACTACATGGTCTATAATTAAAGTGAGGGTTAAAACACTGGTCTGCTCTCCTCCTCTCTCAGCCTTTCTACCAAAGACCTGCCATGTGACAGATTATAGATGTCTTTCTTTCCCCACCTTCCACAGCTATTAGTGAGGAACAAAGACAGAAGCAACCCTACAGAAGCCATATTAACATATCCAGAATCAGTGACATGACATGGAGGCAAAGAGCAGAAACAACACTACCAGTCATAAGGTGAGAAAGTCAGGTATGCTTTGTGAACGAGTCTCAAGGCACCAGAAAATTTAACAACGTTTAGCCTTGTTACACAAGAGGAAGGAAGGGGAAAAAAAAAAAAAAACCAGGGAAAAAAACCCAAAAAAACCCCAAACAACCCATAACAAACAAACCAAAAGAAACACCAAAATTTTTTTTTCTGAATTTTTTTTCACCAGTAATTTCACAACAATATAATGCACAACTGCAACATTACATTCTTTAAAGGAAAAACTTTATTCTTTATTTTTAATTTATTACAGTAAAACTGACTGTAGGATAAATTATTTGGTGTAATTAAAATGTTAAATAAGCTTTTAAAATTAAATTTAAAAATTAAATTTAAAATTTTGTTAAATAAAAATTAGACTTTTATTACTCCACTTACCAAACAATAAAAATATCTGGTCAACAGCTAATGTTTAACAGTTATCCATACTTTGACACTTACAACAACTAAACATTTGCAACCTCTCAAAAGAACACAAATTTACTGCTTTTTGTACTCTGCTCATTGAGTTTGCCCATTTAATTTCTAAAGGCTGTCAACTTTCCCAAGTCTCATTTTTTCTAATTAAAATTGCAATAGATCATGTATGCTTAGGATTATTTCAGCATTTCTCCACATCCATACAAGAGCTTGCAGCATAAACCACTATTCCATCTCCCTTGAACTGAAAGTCACTTTCACTGTGGGGAAGGAAGTGGGGATGAAGGACTAAAAGCCCCTTGTCCGATAATGACTTACCAATGTAGCAGCCTGATAATTTTTTTTACAGTACAGCCAACCTAATTAATCTCTTAAAGTAAGGGAAGAAGTTACTTTACAACTGACACGCTCTTAACATTTTTTCAGACTTCTGAAGCCATCAGCTAATATTTTGAGCAGTTTCACATTAAAGCAATATACAGGGAAACCACTCTTAAGACTTCTAGTACAGGTAAGCATTTGGTACATTCAACATCAGCTACAGCAGACAGAACAGCAAGTATGCTAGTTACTCAGAACAACACACTTTTTGTACTGTAGGAGGAAACAGTGTATGTTTATGCTGTTGCTGCATTAGGCAGTCTAGGTTGCTGTGCTGCTGCTATGGGGCTATTTTGTCAGCAATGATGAAGCATTATATTAATCTTTTAATAGTATTTCAACAGTAAAGCACATCAGCCAGGTCTCAGTAGAGCAGCATCAACAGTGTTAACATGAGTTTTGCAAATTGCTGCAGCCACTTGTCTTTATATACAGGCAAGCAAAGTCATGTGGGCTCTGCAGAGAGGTGACTTATTCCTGGCTCCTTCTCTTCCATACGAGCAATTAAAATTGTTTCACCACAAGGTTGCTATCTCCCCACCTCACCTCTGCAACAATTTCCCCCTCCCTCTCTCACAACCCAAAGGATTCCTCCCTGACTTGATCCCTTTGCTGACTGAAATCTCCACTAAATGCCCAGCCATTAGCTGCATGTTGTTCCTCAACAATCTAACTTTAGCAATACTGAAACAGAACAAACATTATCCCCCGACAAAATAAAACAGTATAAAAAAATCTGTCAATTCATTCCATATACAGCCACCTTGCATACTGCCTCTGCACTCAGAATACAAGAGTGCTCATTCCCTTAGGGTTCTTCCTCAGACCATGGCTTCTTAACACCATCTCACCACTTCAGCAGCTGGACCATTCCAAAGGTATTCTCATCCCTTCTACCCCCACTTATGAAGTTAATTTCTAGTGTTCTTTTCCCCTACCACCCACAGCCATGACAGTACACTTGTTTGTGGGAACACACAGTTTGTCAGACCATAAAATTACCCTGCAACAAAACAACTTTCTCTTTTTAGTTTTTCTAAACTACTGCTGCTCATTGAATCCTCTCAGAATCCAATACCTTCCCCATCTCTTTTTCACCTTGTAATTTCCATGCCTGCTAAGTGCAGGTGACTTCCCTCACATGTTAAAATTCAGAGAGATAACAACAGCTCAGGCACCAAGCTCATGAACCAAATACTTTTGATCTAAACTCCCAAACTAACCATAATCACTACAAAAAGTTTCATTCCATCCCTCCCACTGTATAAAATTATACCACTTCATCAGTCTGCAGAAGTGATGGCAATGCGTGGTTTGAGTGGAAACACAGAAGACAAAGGAGAAGTTTCCATTAAGTGGACATGTAGCAGAACAACACTCAGCCAGGAGGTTCTACAGCCACATGTGATTAGCCACGTGTTCATTTGCATGTGAACATCCAAATCGGAGACCAACTGCTGAAGTAATCTTTAAGATCTGAGAACAAACTCAGAAAAGGTAAAGAGTTGAATGTAACATACCCAAACCATGTGGGCTACATCTGAACCTTTCCCATGCCAAAACATCACTTAGAGCATGTACAAAGTGCATATTGGTCTCCAAACTACAACTAGGGAAACCCCCAAGCACTTCTACAAAACCAGTTTAGATTAAAATGATTTACCTACAAAAGAGGAGCACAAAACCTACTTCAGATAGTGTTTCAAAAAGGAAGAAACTGACCACAAGTCTTCATTATCTTATAGGTCCTACTTCTTTGGGAAAACTTGTTCAACAAGTCACTTGCCTGTGAAACAAGGCATCGCTGAATGTTGCAGCATTAAAGCTAGCACATTCCAGACCTTGATGTCAATGCAGGTCTCTTATTCCTTGGCAACAAAAGTCTTTGTATTACTCCCTTCAAACAAACAAGCCTCCCAGCTGATACACCACATCAGAGCATGCTGATTTAAATATGTGTCAAACCTTTCTCTAAAATAGAAAGGCTGCTGAGCTGAGGGGCCATTGTGATGAAGTGAACAGCAGTGCAGAAAGCTACGTTACATGAATGTGCTAAAAGGAGGTAATGTCCTGCTTTTTGAATGCTTTACAGGCTCTCTGCCTGTAGGTTTAGCACCTTGAAAATGCCATGCCAGAAAAGTGGGCTATTGTATTAACTAACTAGCAGGAAAAGCAGCAACAGCCAGGAATGTCACTGAAAAGCAAGGTCATGGAAACTGAGTGTTACAGTCTAGCGTCTCCATCAGATAGTCTGACACTTCTCACAGAAGTCTGACATCATTTGGCTCTTTCAGGTAAATATCAGATAATTCAACTTCAGTTTTTACTGGACTAATAAATGCATAACTTAACAGATCGAGTTGGTATTGTTCATATAAGAATGATATAAACTAAGAGGAGAGTCTCACATGGCTATTCCCGCTTAGGCAACATGTCCTGGTGGCGTAATTTTTATGCTGCTGTAAACAGACACATTCCATTCCACCTGTAAGGTCAGCAGCAGCACCTCTGCGTTCCCTCATCCATTTGTTTTTCATAAATTTGCTCCAGGTTGGCTTTCATTTTAAGTAACTTGCAAAGAGTTTCAAGCTTTTCAGAAGCAAGGAGAAAAACAGCAGTTGGATTTTACTGTGTAGCAGCCCCAAAACAATAGATACCTTGGCAAGCTAAACAGTCTGCCATTCTGTTTAGATGACTAACATTGGTTTTAGCCCCAGGTGCAAGAGAAGAGAAAGGAGCAATGACAAGTTTGCTAGTGTTTTCAGTTTTCACATTCTGGAGATTTATTATGCTAGGTGTCTGTGATATCTCACAAGGGAAGAAGACTAAGAGCAGAAAAAAATATTAAATTTCTTATTTTTCCAGTAACCCAAAATAGTTTTCTTATTCTCATCAGAGCAGCTGTAGTATTTGCAAGAAATAGTGACAGAAAAGGCAATAAACATGATGAATTGGAATAATACTTGCAATTCACTTATTTGTATATAACTTTCTGAATGCCAAAAACTTTGGAAACTTACCTTTCATCTCTTAAAAGATTCTATAAACTGATTGACACAGAATGGTGAACACAAAGTAAGGTGAGTATACTGAGAGGAATTCCTTAAGGCTTCGTTAGTACTTTAATTTCCATGACAACATTTATCACCTACTTCTAAATCAATCAGTTTATAGAATCTTTTAAGAGATGCAAGATAAGCTTCTAAAGTTATATACAAATAAGTGAATGCAAGCATTATTCCAATTAATCATTTTTACTGCTTTTCTGCTACTATTTCTTGCAAATATTACAGTATCTGGAGCTAGCGCTCCTTCTGGTCCACAAAGGTTACAAAACCCACAAACTATTACAAGGTATCCTCCAACTCATCATGAAGGTTTGCCCTTTCACTTAAATAACTACTTTAACAAATGGCTGGGATTATTTAGAAAATTCGCTGAATTCAGATAAAAAATTTTCAATTGTCTCAAAATCAAGTGACAGGGGGTCACAAAGTTTTAAACAAAACAAAACCACCACCAACAAATACATTAAAACTACTATCCACAGAAAAACTAGACTTTCATCCATACTAGCATACCTTAAGCACATTAATCCCTCACTCCCCTACACTCACAAAATTCTTAAAATATCACTTCTCAATTTGCTATTTATTGTTTGAGCCCCCAGGCTGCTTGCTCTCAAACATCATTTCTGAGCTGTAGCTTTAATTTGAAGAGTCAGTTGGAACAGCCACAGCTCCCTGGTGGAATATCCCATTCTTGCTTAAGCTCCCTTTTTAATACTTAGCTTAGTGCCAATAGCACAACACAGCAGAGATTGCTTTACAGTTGCAGTTAGTCTTGGGCCAATTATACTCCTGGTAGCTTCTTCCAAGAGGCATAAACTTGTCTACAGAAAAGAGGGTGAAGAAAAGCAAAAACACTTAGCAGTGTTTTCTCTGCTGGAGGCTCAGGTACCCTCCATGCACTGGAGTCCTCCAGCATTAACTTCAACACCCTTTCTACCCTGCAGCAATCCTGCTCCAGCAGAGCCACAGCTTCACTTCTCTGCGGCAAGATGGAGGTGAACCCAATTCAGTAATTTCTCAAAAGACACTATCCATCCACAAAATCCTCCCATGTGATGATGCATTTGTCCACTGTTCATATCTCCTGCCCTCCCAACCTAAAGTATGAGCATTAGAAATAAAAAAAAAAAAAACAACCCAAAACTACCATGGCTCTGGTAGTTTTCTACCATTCACATCTTTGATAGCTAAGACCCTTTCTTCTTCTCAGTGCTAAGGTGCTACCGATAGCATTTGTGGCATATTTTGACAACTACAGAGTGCTTGAAAGAGCCTTCTTCCACCGCTGATCAAGGAGAGACAATGCAACAAAAAGAGCATTCAAGTTACAGGACTATGAGGTTACACACAGCAGCCTGCTCCATCCACTACACTAAACAAGAAAAGGTATTCCTCTCTGAAGCAATAAAGCATGGACCAGGTACTTCCTCAGCCATTTCCAAGATGGAAACATTTAATTACCTTACTGCAATTACCTACACTAAAATCAACCCAGGACCCTTGAAGAAAGCTCCTCCTTAGAGAAAAGATAATCACCTTTGCCCTCGAACACCAGGGAAATCTGTCCTCTGAAGTTCACATCCTCTGCATCTACAGGAAGGGATGTGTAGAACTAGATAGACTGTAAGTAACAGATAATGAATACGAGCATCACTTTTAGAATAAATAACTTAAATAAGAAAATTACCTAAAGACATTCCAACAGCAATTAGACAACATTTCGGTGACTCATCTTATTATAGCAGACCACAGGAGACCAGTGTTCCATCATTAGGAAAGCTATAATGATTCACAGGCACCACAAGAGGGATAACTGTGATTCAGCTTTAGGCCCCTTAAAAGAGGAGAGACTCCAGGGGAATCTCCATGTCCTACAGAACACTGGTACTTCCAGGTTCACTGCTGGCAATGTGGGAGCTAGATGTCAAACCAGGAGTGATGGAAAATTCAATTTCACAGCCTTCCACACTGCATATTGATCAGTTTGTCTCAGTTAAAGCAAGATCTTCAGCAACATCTTTGTCACTACGCCGCCATTTGTAAAAGAGGCAGGGGAGGAAATATTTGTTTTTCAAATACCAAAGAACGAGGGAATGAAGAAAGGCTGAGGGAGAACCACACAGATAAACAATTGCTTTTCATCACACCAGGAAGTGCATAAGGACAACTTGTAATTGGTATAATCACTGCCTCTGCTTCTCATAAAGGATTAGTTTTTCTAATTACTGTAAATATTTTTATTGCCACAGCTCACACTGAAGAGCAAACAAAGCTGGGGAAGCAGCTCTCGCAGTCCAAAGGACAGAAGGAACATATCTCATGGTGCAGTCATTTCAGACTGCAAGGAAGCTGCTGGCTTTGTGAGCCAGCCTCATCCTCACTCCTCTTCCTCCTCCAGCCCTCCCTCTAATAGACTGAGAGGCAACGGCTTGGTTGTTAATGCCAGACGTGATTTCTCCCCCACTACTTCTAAATCCAGCTTCTCAATAGCTGACTGCAACACTACTCCCACCTTTCCCTCCTGCTCCCCTGCAACTTGCCTTCACTTCCTTCCATTAAGTTAATCCATACTTAATCAAGACCAGAAAGCAACACAGCTGCCTAACAAACACACCTGCCCCACTATGCTTGTCACCCTGCTTGTTTACACTTGCTTGTACTGCCTTGGGTTTGTCTTGCCTATACACAGATCTCAAGGGCAGGAATTAGTATTTTGTACAATGCCTAGCGTTGCAGGAACCCAATTCAATTATTCACAAGCACTCCTGCACAATATGTTATTAAATGTCAGCTTGCCTATGTACCAATTTTATTGTTTTTAACAGTTAGGCAGAAGCTACATTCCTAACTCTGGTTATTGAAAAAGGCAGGTTACATTTTGAAGCTTATAAAAACCAACCAAGCAAAACACAAAAGAGGAAAAAACAAAACCAAAACAAAACAAAACAAAACAACCAAAACCCAAACCCAACAAAAAAAAACCCAACAACACCACCGCCAGCTTGACTACAAAAAAAAAAAAATCTTTGCTCTGAAAGTTCTTCCACCTCACTCTCATCCTACACCTATTCATTCTATCAATGGTACTGAATTAGAAGAAATGAAAAAAAAAGAAATCAGCACTGGAGGAAACCCATGCCTTTTCTTAAGTGAACTAGGTATTTAAGGCCTTCAAGGCTGAAAAACAGTCTTTAAACATACTATTTCATGAGATGACAAAATAAATCCATTCATATCAAATCAACTTGTTTTTAACCAAAACAGACGTAAACTTATCCGTCCAGATTATCCCTACGGAAACACAGATCTTTTGCAAGCAGTTGAAAATGGTAATTTTGCTAAAGACTTCTAGCAAGCTTTTAATAGCTTCTTCATACTGTGCAGTAAAATACTCTGAAATCAACTGGTCAGCAGATCATAAAAGATGCAGAAGACTCAAGATGAGCCAAGTCTCCTGAGGGCCAGTAGGGATGTTTTCAGTGACAAGTGTAACAGAAGTCAGAGGGAGCAGCAAATAACTGAAGGCCTGGTCATCAATACATTGCCAGCTAGATGAGCTGCAGAGGATGAAACCATACACCACACAGTGGGTAAAGAAGCCATGAACGATCATGCAGGTTCAGGTAGCAACCCAGCTGACACCTCTGACAGGCATCAGAGGCCAGAGTACCAAGGACAGCCATAACTGCATCTCATTAACTTGTGATTTCCTTCCCAGCAACTGTTGCCACTACCTTGACTGGTGACTGTCAGTTTTGTGGGTGGTTTTGAGGGGACCATCACTGTAAATCCACAGAGGTGTAAGGAAAGTGATCCTATAAAGACTCCTCTTAAAGAGAGTTCAGCCAAAAACAGTCCTGAGGTGCCAATAGAACATCTAATCCAGTGGCAGCTATGAATGGAGGGGAGGGAAAAAAACTAAATTGTTTCTCACAGGATAAGTTTACAAGTAGTTGAGAAAGACAATTCTGCAAAAGTAACAGACTCTGGCTTCCAGAAAGCTGTTCAATAGGCCTAGATGAAATTCAGATCTCTTTGGCTAAGTGGGAATGGCTAGCCATCAGCCAGTACATGAAATATTTTGAAGCCATTTAATACAGAAAGACTTCCTTTTAATTCTATGCAGCTAGGGAAAAACAAACAAACAAATTTAAAAAAACCCACATCAAAAACAAAAAATACATTCAGCATGTACCTGCAGCATCTAAACCAAGACACACATGGTGGTCTTGACAACAGGTCAGATTTGACATCCCTGAATAACAATTTTAAACATATGAGTCTGGTCTGTTTTCCCCTCTGAATCAGAAAAGCTCCACACTGCTAGGTCAAAAGGGCTGACTTCATCCTTGAGAATATAAATAGACAATAGTAAATAGGATTAATAGTGTTGTAGTACTGGCACAACTCCTAGTGAAATACCTATGGCCAGCTCTGAAATCCACAGTGAAATCTATGAACAGTGATCTATTTCGTCGATTCAAAGGAAAAGGGGCAACTCAGTATTCAAGTCTCCTCCTAGATGAAAAATTCAAGAATTCCAGTCTGAGAAATATGTAACAGACAATGATGAAAGCTGAAATTAAACATATTAGACTACAAGACAAAGCAAAGTAAGTGCTTTCTTAATTGTGAAATAGCTTAGAAGTCCCCCCAAAAATCCTGCAGGACACAGAAGTACATTTTACACATACACACACACAAACACAGAGCAGTTTAGATTGGGTGCTAGAAACTTTTCTAAAACAAAAAGACTTTCCAAACAAAACTTCATGCAAAGGACTTGTAAAGCTTAAGCAAGAAGCTAGACTAGTTCATAGGAAGTTCCTTTCACCATGCAATTGATCATTGTTCTTGCAGGCTCGTGGCAGAGAACCATGCTGAGCAGCAGGGAGCTGAAAATACATGAAGTTTTGTTACACCAAATCTGGTGTCAAGTCCAGGCACGCTGCAGATCTTCAAAGGCTGAGGTCTTAAAAAAAAAAATCTCCACTTAAGCCGTTATCAACCAAAGCAACAGTTTAAGTTGTTACAATGATTTCCACCACAGATGCTAAAAAGACTCACTTATAGAGGAGTGCATCCTCCCAGATGTGTAATGCCTCAACACCAAAGCTTCCAGTTCTTTTAAAAACTTCAGAACAAGACCACCAGATGTGCTTTGCTAATAAACATTTCCTTTCAGGAATCCATACCATTAATGGAAATAGTAGACAGATATCACTTGCAGCTACTGAAAGGAACCTATCCAGAAGATCATCCTGAACTTCGGAAATTTGCGGTATCTGTCCCACCTGCATGGCTGATCTTGATTTTGCAGTTGAAGATTTTTTTTCCCCTAAACTCAGATTTAAAACTAATACTCCACCTAAAGAAAAAGCTGATACCCATTCTTAACGTTCCTCACTTTTTCCTTTTTCTTTAAAAAAAAAGGATGATGAAAATCTTTTCAGACAAGATAGAACACACAGATATGTTGTTAGAATTTAAAAGACTTAACCTTCTTATCAATGTTATTATCTAAGTAACATACTGTTCCCTTTCTGTTTCTTGCTCCAGGAAGCAAAACACAGCAGTATCCCCTCTGCTCTCATACCAGGCTGGACTTCTGCAGGAACAAATCCAGTCCCTTCCAGATACAAGCAAAATAGTGTCTTCTTTTATTTTTCTCAAATTAAGGACATCTTAGGGGAGCAGGGTCCCACAAAGACTTTTTTTTTTTTTAATCTGTATTAGAAAACAAACAAACCAGTCTTAGCAGAGGAAAATACAGCAGCAGAGCCAGGTAACCCAGAAGATGCACCATTAGTGATGAAGGTGCCTTCAGCCATCACAGAACATTCCAGGCAACATTAATTCAAAATTAATATACTGCTTTCCCTTACCATCATGGAACTTACGTCCAGTCTAGTCTGCCCATCTTATATGAAGTACTTTGCAAGTTAAGAGCATGGAAGAATGCCAGGAACATTAAAAAAACCACAAAATAGGTCAAGGGTAGTCTCACACCTTTGCATTATGTTTTGTGAACCTACCAAACAACATTCTTTGCCACAGGAAATGAACTTCATTGATTTTCTTCACATGAAGAGGCCATTCTTGAAAACTGCAGTGACTCTGAAGGAAGGTCAGTAGAGTTTAGAAGGATGGACTTTCTACATGCAGAATCCCAGAGAATTAAGTGACTTCAAGTGTGTCATTGCAGATCAGCTCAGAACCCATTTGATCTCTTTAGAGAAGCAAAAAAAAAGGTAAAAGCCATGTGCCAGCAAGGTATGGTTAAAGATTTTCACTACCCTTCTCCACCATGCTGTCACCACATTGTTCACGTCTCCTTTGTTCTCAACAGCTCTCATCTAAGCCATCTGCTTTAACTGTTTAACTCTTTTTCAGTATTTACTTCACTTTGTAACACCTAGGAATCCGCATCATAGCACAGGAATCCACCATGCCAAGTGATATCTAAATACAAGCAGCAAATGTACACCTACAAGAAAAAAAAAACCAAAGAAGGCACACATGCACACACAAAACACATGCTTGTCCTAAACAGCTTACGCTTTTCAAGGACATCATTCCTCGGAATGCCTCCACATTCCTCTGAAGAGCATGACTTGAATCTTCATGTATAACACAACTAAGAAATTAATTGTCAGACAGAGTGATTCTACTTTGTAGTTACTGTTATTATACCCTCTAACCTCAGTCACACTCCAAATGCACTCTTTTCAGAAAACAAGATTTTTACCCAACAACTACAACTTTCTCAATTTGCTAAGGAAGAGACCTTAGCAAAAATAAACTGATTTCTTTTTTTAGGATCTGGAAGTTGAACTCAGGTTAGGAATATATTATGAAGCGGGTGTGGACAACTGTCTGTCATCAGTTACTTGCTTCCCTGAAAAAAGGTTTTGACAGCATTAATTTTCATTTCCAGTTCAGAGCATTATAATGAAAATTGTCAAAGCTGCACCCGCTCAAAAGATATTGTAGATCAACTCTGTCAATACTAAGAGCAACAACACGGAAAGAGTTTCCTACTTCCCAGATGTCAAGAGGACATGAAGAAATAGTAGAGCTCTCACCAGGCCTCACAAGTGGTATATGGTTCCTTCCTTTCACATGCATTATAGCTATCAGCTCCTGTTATACAACCATCTTATACTGTACTCAATGAGAGTTCATGAGCTCAAGCTCGCTCACAAGCTCTGCTAAGTATCAACAGAAGTTACTAGACTTGCTAATATTACTGTCACATCAAAAAAATCCCATCCTGTATTGACTAGTAGTTAAGATGTTGAGGCTACATCTGTTAGGCCTTCAAGTTTTTAAAATTATCAGCTAAAACTTAACATGAGTACACAAAGGGAGAGATTAGAAAAGAAAGGCTGGAAGAATCTTCCTACTCTGCAAACAAACATTCACAGGTCTGAAAAAGCAGGTTTACTTGGGTAAAGCATTGACCTCAGAACACAGGGTGTCCTTCTCTGGAAATGAGACAAAATTATTTTATCTTCTAGTTAGCAGCCTCTGCCTTACTTACTCCTTAGATGCACAGAACACTTCATTTCTCCAATATCACATTAACTGTCTCACATGCTACCAATTACCACCACAAGATAAGTATCATCATCATTCTGCAGACAGTTAAGGGAGACAGCCTTGCCCCAGGCCACAGTGAGTCAGTGGTAGAAGCAGGATCTCATCATCTCTCATTGCTCAGCTCCTTCCTTCAGACAGCAAAGTTTTAATACTCCCACTGTCTTAAGAAATGGTATCTTGATTTGCCAAAGGACAATTAAAAAGAAAGATCTAGAAACCAAGAAACAAATAACTGCCAAAAACCTGCTGTTTAAGTAACTCAGTAAGTGCCTTGATAAAAAATAAGGATATAAACCACTCTGTTTCTACTACAAAGACACTCTCTTGCCTGCAGTCACTGCATCTCTAGCTTCTATCACAAATGAAGCATAAACTCCACAAACTATTTCCTTGTCATTACAAGGCTGATTTGTGCACAGAAAGTCTTCTATGCTGCCTGCAAAAGGTGGACAACCACAATGCATGTCTCAAAAAAAAAAAAAACAACTCGCCTTCCCTTTCAGTTTTCCAAGTGTTGACTACAAGAGTGGTATTTTTAGTACAACTTATGTAATAACTGGATGAAACTTGGGCATTTCAGAACTTGACGACAGCCATAGTTTCTCTCTGGTGACAATTTACATGCAAGTCTGTTTCTGCAGTTCTTGCACCTCTATAATTCATTTGCAGTGGACAAACAGGAAACTGGAAAACAAAGCAGCAAAGCCTAGTTTTGAGCAACACTGCACATTTAAAATGAAATTTTCTTTTTAAAAATATAAAATATGTTGTTATTGAAAAAATGCTTTCAAGTCTTTGAAGATGACACTCCAACACACATTAAGATGGCAATTGCTCTGCAAATGACTGAGTTGACAAGGCTCTGCAGTACTGATGTAGCACTAGAGCTTTTACCAACTGATTCAGAGCTTTGATGTGGCTCAGGCTTTAAAAGATACCCTGACAGTGCAAAGTCTCTGCTGACAGAAATAGCTAGAGTTCCTTCAGCAGCAGACTTCGGCTGGTCCGTTTTAAACTGCAGTCTCCATGGTAGAATTCCCTCATCTGCATCACACTGTTCTGCTAGCAGCTACTGAAGGAGTGCTTAAGGGGATATCATACAGTGTTTAAAGCACTGCACACTGGACTGCTTCCCTGCTGAGATGACAGAATTGAAAATATGTAACATTTACTTTCACTGTCTCCAGAACAAGAGAAGAAAGCCTTTACCTGTTTTACTCATCAAGTAAAATATTGCAACATAGATGAGACAAATGACAAGCTAAATTAAACCAGTTTCAATAAATACTGCCTTGAAACAGTAACAGTTGCTTTCACAGCCTGTGTTGCTCCTGTGCTATGGAAATTGTGTACGTATTGTGTGAGCAGAGGAAAGAAAAAAAAAAAAAAAACCAGAAAAAAAGGTGGCAACTCTCAGCAATTTGTATGCTTAGGCATATTTTCCCTTTCATATTTTCTGTCTGTTCCATTCCATACCCCTCATTGCAGTGTTCCTGCTTTCTAGAGTCCCAGCTGCTATGAGAGAAACACCAGAAGTTATCCTTGTCTTCCAGCTATGACTGTGAACCTTTGTTTTCCCCATCTGCTACCAGTACAGCACCCTTGCATTAAAGAACACTGATCATCTTACAGAAAAGTTTGACTTGAGACTCCTGCTACTTCTCTAACATAGTTTGTTATTTACAACAGATAAAGTCAAGCTATATTAATAAACAAGTTAGCCACACAAAGTCAGCTGCAGTGCTCCAATACCAAGTTGCCTTTATATACAGTATATTGAGCTTTTCCTTCATTAAAAGCTGTTCTACAAGACACAATGGACATACCAGCGATCATTTCCCAGAGGGCTGATGCCATTACAGAGAAAGAGTTTATTTCTCCCCCTCAGCACTGCCCATGATAGTAAACCTCTCAACTCAGGAGTGCAAAAAACACACACAAACCCACAGAGAGAGAAATATGTCTCCTATTTGCCAAAAAGCCAACCAAGCCCTGAAGAGAAAGCCAAGGGGGTAATGGTAATCAGCCAGCTGCTTGCTAAGAGGGACTTCTGCACAAGTAATTGAAGCTTTGCTACCCCAGGATCCCAGATGAAAACTGCCCTAGGAGGGGTGTGGGCCAACGAAGAGAAGACTATCTCTGGTCAGTAAATACCAATAGAGGTTATTTCATGCTGTCCCCTTAAAAAGCTGGTGACCGTTCAAAGTGCGCCTGCCACATACTAGTGGCCAGTGTGATAAAAATCTATGTGCTATCTTACTTTTCAGAACAGGCAGGTGATAATCAGAAGACTGAAGCCTTTTACAGAAGGATGCTCAAGGTTTCCTACTAACTGATTTCATGACTTCCATGAAAAAAAATTCTGTCTACTAATCTTTCTCACCTCTTGTCATCTGCTTTGTGCTAGTCTTTGGCAACAGGTAACAATCAGTTTCAGCAAAAGGTAGCTGGGCTGAACACAGAATGAAAGAGGAACATAAGAAAAACAAAAAGAAAACAAAACCCCATGAAATGAGGAGAGAGAATCTCACCTGAAGAAATTTTATGTATGAACTCTACGGCTTGAACAAGAAGAAAACATCTTTAGACATGTCTGAAAAATTCCATGCACAACTGGAAGAGGACTAGCAACCATAATCTTCTAGCTTCACAATGCTCCTCTGCCTTACTAAAGTAAACTAAACTGAAGTTTCAGAAATGAAAATGTATGATTATGCATTTTTTGTCCTTAGGCTACTGATCACCAGGGAGGCCTGGCTGCAACATGAAAACATATTAATGTGCATTTTTTTTTGACAAAAGCATAGTTTGACTAGAACAACAAGCAAGCTCTGACATATTTTCATCATTTCTTCTGTATAGTATACTTCTTCAAGTATATATCCTTTTAAGTCCCAATATTTTCAGGCCTGAAAAACATTATTCTTTCAACTTTCCAATCCTGGTTACCTCACCAAAGTTTTTTCCTTCTCAGTATTAGCAGTCTCCCCCATAAGCAACAGAAAATGAAATAAGGAGCAGCTTAAGAATTTGACCAATATTGGCTTAGTTATGTTGGCAAGTTCAGCAAAATCTGCTCTTCATATTGTGTCATAACAAAAGCTGAAGCAACAATTCGGTATGTAAGGAAAACTGATCTTAAATCTAACAACAGGGAGCAAAATTAGGAGGAATTCTCTCAGATTTTCTCCATTCCCTGCTAAAGATTTTGCTGAGATCCATCCAAGTTTCTCTCACCCTCCTCATAAAACACAATCTTAAAGACTCTCTGCATAGCAGTTAAGACGTCATTGTTGGCAAAACTTCATCTTTACGAGAGAAACCAGTATTCCAGCAGCTCATGGTACTAACAAGTTCTTTAGGAACATTCAGACGTGGGTTTGCAATTAAATTTAAAAACCTGTCACCAGTCTTTGTAAGCCTAAATAGGAAAGGTACCAATTACAAGAATTCCCCATTATTCTTTGACTGCTAACTTAGCAAGGGCACACACTAGTAAGAATTCCCAGGGACATGGAATACCATTCTTTCTCACTGAAGAGCTGCAGAGAAGCTGAAAGGAGTGATTTTTTTCCCTGCATTCCTTCTCTTTTTCACGATTTCATTACTTAATTTCTCAAAGCAATCCTATTCTATTTTTTAATTTAAGCAGCTATATTTGGAGAGAAACCACACAATTATTTAACAAGGCAAGAACCATACAATCTATTCATTCTGTGTGTCAGAGAGAGGGCAGTTACATTCTGAAGTCTAATCCACTCTCACTCTGGTTAAGACATTAGTACTTTTCCAGGTTTGTGTACAAAGAAAATTACTTCTGGAAGTTCTGCTGAGTACTACAAAATACACAACACAAAAACCCCACCATCTATGTTCATCAGGCCCCCTGTCTTATAGAGGACTGGAATCAACTGCTCTATGCCTGAATTTTTCAATTTGCCTGAATGATTTGAGACAGCAAGACAATTCCTCTTCTTTCAAATCTCAAACCCTCTCACAGTCTAAAAATCCCTTCAACAGATTCTTTAGCTACAAATGAAAGGTCCCAATTTGAAATACCGGAATCAATAAAAATCCAAGAATAGCCTGAAACAACCTAGCTTCGAAAAAAATCTTGTTCAAAAAGATCATTCATCTGAAGCCTGCAAGTGACTTTCTTTTTTTGCAGTAAAGAAAACTAGACTCAAATTCCTGTCTTTAATAATAAATAACAAGGGACCCTCTTCCACAATAAACACACGTCCAGCTCGCTCATTTTGTACGACTGCCTTAAATATTCAGCCAGAAATCATGCAGCAACTCCTCCTCTTGTTTTAGGATGCATCCCTTAGTCTACACCAAGTCAAAAAACTGAATCATGAGAAAGAGTTTATCACTGGCACCTGAAGCCTTCATGAAGCATAAGTCATTTCCTACACCTAAAATATGCATGAAGGTTAATGAGATTCTATGGGCAAAACACAGCACTGGAGACATGTCATCCAAGGAAGCTGGTTACACCTCAAAGCCTTTGCTGAACACTCAAGTAAAGATGGAAATATAGGGACAGGACATAGACACTTGAGAAATGAAGATCTACAACTTGCCAAACAGTCCAACAATGGAACACCATCACAGGAATAAAATGAATATCTAAAAAGCCTCAAATTTAGGGAAAATACCAAGATGGTTTCCCATTCCTTTCTGCCAGCAATATTGCCTTTGACAAGGGAATATTGCCTTTGACCCCCAATATTGCCTTTGACAAGCTAAAAAAAAAAAAATAAAGGAAAAGAATAACCTTGTTTTCCCTGCTATCCTATATAAAAATAGCATTTTTTGTATCCTATATGCAGTCTAAGTCCTCGTTGCATCTCAGGGGGGCCAGGAGCTCAATGTCTGACACAGCTGCTATCTTACAAGATCACTGTTTCCAAACTACATTTCCACCAATTACGTATAGATTTTAGATTTAGTGAGATTTTCAGTTGCTTGAAAACTCATATAGAAGTTTGATATTTTCACTGAAAGAGTAAAATGCACACTGTCTGACATATTTTAATTTCACCAGAATATCAAAGTGCTAAAGCTGGTAACACTCCTTTCCTCACCAAAAACATATACAGCCCTACCTCTTCCACAGGAAGACAATTTAATTGGTTTAATCTTTCCTGAAAGTAGTTTAAATATTTTTCTTGAGGTTTTCTAAAAATAATCCAGAATAAAGCAGATACTCTGTATGGAAAATATAAGCTCATACAGTTTAGCCATCTTATCAGCAACTGCATTGCTATCACTTAAAGAGGAAAGCTGTCTGACAAAGCAAACAAATGCAGCATCACTACTAGTTTTGACTCTACTGTACAAGTCATAAAATGGAAAAATTTTAGTCCTTGAATTGCTTTAAAGACACCACCTTCTTTCTTTGCCACTTTAGCTATTTGCTCCAGAGGATGTAAATTCAGACGTCATGGTCTGTGTTTTATTAAAAAGTTTTCTCCATTTATTTTTTTAATTTACAGGATAAAATCAATCAAAACAGAAAAAAGTAGGTATGAATCATACACCTTAAAAGAGTGGGTCAGCCTCTGACTACCTAAAATAGAAGCAGAAGCATCTTTAGAGACAGCACCTGCAGCTCATATGCACCACTATGACACCTCAGCTGCCTCTAAGACAGATCACAAAAAAGCTGTGTAGCAGAGTCTCTACAGGAGGCATCAGAACTGCCCTAATATAATACCCTCGCCTCCTCTCAGAAGGGACTTCAAACAACTCCACGGTGCCTGCCCATGGAAAGGGGAATAGACCTTGTCCAGTACTGTCCCCCAACACCTCCGTCACAGCTCTTTCACAGTGCTCAGTGACATGGAGAACACTCTAAAGTGCCTGTTCCTGTCAGCACCCTCATGAGAGCAATGATGCTTCCCTGCACTTGGATGTCTGGAAAAAGCAGGGAGCCATGTACTAAAAATCAGCCACTGCGCTCCTGTCAAACATCTTATTTCCCCTCTTGGAGAAGGCGGGCATTAGAAAAAACACTAGTGAACATCAAAAGTTCTTTTAATCCTTCTTTGCTAAAACCATATCCATTTCTCAAGGAACGGGATTTCCAAGCCTATGGTCAGTAATTTCTCAGGATAACTAATCAGCACTTCAGTGCTGCTGTGATTAGAGACCACAGCCAGGGAGCGTACTCTCAGTGTTCTCATCCTCTCACAAAGCAGTCTGAGGAGGAAGATGTTACTTCCAGGACCATTCCAGGATGGGGAGAAGAAGAAATGAACAAAACCAAAAGAACCCCACATCTCCTAACAACCAAGCAAACTAACAAAAAAAAAAAAAAATCCCATTCAGCACTCCATCACAAGACATCTGTTTTACCTCTAAGTTAGCTGCTAGATTGACAAAGCCTGCAAATAACTACCATCAAAAACCTATAAAGTACAGTTAGATAACCCCAGTAACTAAACATCATTATAGAATCAGATCTATAGCTTATCTTTGAGCACTCAGGTTGGTGAGCAAGGACTAGATTACACCACTTTTTCTACTTCAGTCTGAAGCCCAAGCCCTCTCTCCTTCAAAGAGACAAATACTTGAAGCTGTGATATTTTCAGGAAGCTGAATTACTTGCTGTAAAAAAGCTGCTTAGGAAACTACACATTATCTTTTGGGAGGTGTGATGAAATATTCATTTTGGTGTGTTTAAAGCATCTGTCATACATATGGATGCCCATTATTTCTTGCACAGAGTAACCACTCAGGAAGAAAACCACAGAAGCAAAGCAGAGAAACCCAAATTCCCACCTTTCACGTCATTGTTGTAAATGCCATCAAGAACTGTTTTCCCCTTTCCCCACACCACATGCTATCTTGCAGCTCCAAGTACTACACAAATGAATGGCCAAGATTCACGGTACCAAAGAAATGTATGGACTGAACATCCCAACTGTTTCTGGGAAGACAGATCCATCATGACGTCACCCACTTACTGAGCAAGAAAGTGACTAGCAACATCCACTGATGATTGGGAGCCTGAAGTCTGGATGCCCAAATGTCCCAAAAGAGAACTTTTCCATATGAAACCACACAGGGACAGAATAGTTCATACATAGTCAGTCCCAGCCACAGAAGGAGTTAAATATACCTTTCTTATTGGCAATGTTACACACCATTTTTTACCTCACACACCTTCTCAAAACCAACAATAAAACAAACTTGCATGAGCTCCCATTACTTGAAGGACTCTGCTAGACAAAGTGGGAAGGGCAGATTGGAATAAACTAGTATCATACTCTTCTGCCTGAAGTGACAGCACAAGCGCTCTCTACAGCCTAGATGACCGCTACCCAGGAAAGCAGCAGAAAATAGCTTAGTTTAAGAACTCAAGCGTCCTCTTTTACCCCAGAGTAATTACAGAACACAGCAGACATTCATTCTGGAGAGCAGAGTACAATGGCTGTTTGTTACCATCAGCACTACAATTTGGCATTTATCTAAGCCTATCACACACAGAACAGACAGCACAAAAAATGCTTGAGACAGAACTCCAAAGTACTAACCGTAAGAAATTACAGGTTAAAATCCAAGCAAGCACCAGGTTTAAGGCTTGGCCCACAGTTTGCAATTTAACCACCCAGTACTCTATTAATTGAGCATACATTTATCCAAGCTTCATCCAGAAGCATTAGGTGTAGCTGGTCAGAGAATAAGCAGCAGAAAAAATATTTAAATCATTGTAGTCTACTGCTAGTAAGGAAAGTTGCATCTCATACAGCAGAGGCACAGGCTTTGTGAAGAGGAAGAGCATCGGTATGTGGTTAACATCAGAAACAATGTTACAAACTCACAAAGTTCATAACCAACAGAATTAAGGTGTCTATGCCTGCATTTTCATTTTTTCTGCTGGGAGGTCTCACAGGTTCCTCCACATTGAAGCTCAACCTCAAATTTTAAGAAGCATAAGCTATTAACTGTCCGCATCTTACCCAGGTAAGAAGTCCCGATTGCCTTCCTCCCCCCGCCCCCATACATCCTATAGCAGTGCTGATCTAGACTTTCATAAATTAGAAACTTTAACACACTCAAACAAATCCTGCCTCAATGTCCCCTTTATTTTACAACCACTACCAAATTTACTCACATAAGGACTCAGGTTGAGAAAACTGTTATCCCACACTGCAAGGCAGGTTTTAGAAAAATCAGGCTCCATCTTCTAAAACAACATGTAGCATTTCAAAAGCTACCTTGTTTATGTTAAAAACAAGAGTGAAAAACCCTAGTCAGACTGGTGTGAGCTCCTAGTTCTCTCCTTTCTTGCATGCCCTTACCTTCTCTCCTCCTACAGAGGAGAGTAGGACAACAACACTGATATACTGCATGGGAAATAGAAAAAAACAGCATCTATCCCATGCTTGGAAGAATTCTGTCCCATCTTCAGAGGACAACAGAAGTAACAGGATTTCAGAAGCTACTCTACTACATCCCTGAGTAACCTCCCACCAAGAGACAGTAAGAAATTCAAATAACAAATTCAAATAACATGAGTACATACTTCACACTTTCCTCTATCACAGAAACATGCGTAAAACATTTATAAACATTATTTCTAAATATATTCTGTTCCAAATGACACTAACCATGCTACTTAATTTACTGTGGTAAGTATATTTAAGTCTCTAATTTTTAAAGACTGCACATTGGCTGAAGGAATGCAATTAGCTGAATACAAATACTTGTTTGGACTCGTACAGAACAGCAACACATAGTTTTCCAGAAGGGCACACTGGATTGAACATGTAATTATAATCTCAACCATAGCAGCACAAATAGACTAAACAAGCACTGTTCAAGTTACTCATGCTCAGTTTCGAAAGTTTGACCCCTGAAGCCAGAAGTACATTCACGAAGGGAAACCAATTTTTCCAAGCTGCCAGAAATACAAACACAAGTTTAAGCAAGCTTACAAATCCTGAATAATCACAGCACCTCTTTAGGCTAATTTCTCCATCTCAAAAGTTTTAGCTCAGGCACAGAAGTAACAATTCTATTTCTCTTTCCAGCGCTTATACTTTTCAATAGATGGCCATAACAATGGCACCAATAACAGATAATTATTCCATTTTAACACTAAAAACAAATTTTAAGTAGAAGTCAGACTCTCCCAGCCAAACTTTTCCTACCACCAAAAATTCTAAGAACTCTTTTGCTTAGCAACTTCCTGCCAGAGAACACTCATAGCTTCAGGAGACAATTGTCTGTATTTTGGCTCCTCCTATGAAGAAATACACTTAGAGCCAAATGACCTGCAGCTATAGCTCTTACTAAAACCTCCTAAAAACAGGTACAATTTCCATTTTGTATTTCTAATAGAAGCTAGCATTTGCAGCAGTACATAGATACTCTCTATGTTCTATTGCAGGTCCAAAACAAACTACTGTAAGTAACAATAATTCAGCTCCTGAAGTTTTACGGGAGAACTATGACTCCCTATCAAACCCATCCAAGGTTTATCTCCTTGAACGAAAAAAAACATCAAAATTAGATGCTCAAGACAAGACTGCTGCTGCTCTGAAGTCATTTCTCAGAGAAAAAACTGAGCCTAAAAAGTGTCTGAGTAAGGAGCCACACATGTGAAATAATGCTCAGATCTGTAGGCTAGAAAGTACAGATTTTCAGAAGTTCCAAGTGCCAGCAGCATAAACTGCAATAACCAGTCCCAGGTTCACTGGCAATCACACTGGATTAAGATCACAGACACAGTGGCTAGAGCAGAGGTCATTAGCCCCACCATCCTCTTTGGGTGGCAAAAAACGTCCCTCTGTAAGAAACAAGATCTGGGGTCTGTCAGCACAACCAAGGTCACAACAGAGCCAGTCCTCCTGGAAGCCATTTCTGGGCACTTGAACAACAAGGATGTGACTGGGATGAGCTTTGACTGCACTCAACCAACCTGACTGTATTCAAGGGACACAAGTAGGCACACGTACAGGCAAAGGAACAGCAGTGGATATTTCTCACTGCCGTTTTTGCAACACCTTTTGCTTGTTCTCTCATAGCATCCTCAGTTAGTGATATGAACTAAGCGAACAATAACACCAGGTTCAAGGCTTGTAATCAGTGGTACAAAGCTCAACTGCAGACTGTCCCATTTCCATGGAAATAATTCCAAACTTCACCAAGTAAAACCTTGAATAACCTAATCTAACCAGACCTGACCTGCTCTGAGTTGGAAGTGATGCCAGCTGAGACAGAGATCCCTGTGTTGTACCATCATCCCTGCTCTGGGTTTTTAATTAAAGAAAACTCAGAATGTCTGTTGCAGCCTATGTTTGCTTTAGGTCATGCTTCTACCACCCTGCTGGTTTCAGCAGATAAAATGGACCAAGAGCCACAACAGAAGTACTGTGGAAAAGGACAGTAACTGTTCTGCTTAGAAGATTCACAGATCTTTCTGAAACAAGCCTCAACACTTGTATTCTCAAGTCAAAAATCTCAAACTTGGTTCCCACTAGGAATTGGCAACAATGAAACACCCAAACAAAACCCTCACAAGACCTGCAGCTTAAGTGCTAAAACAAGAGAGAATACCATGTCTATCACTGGACTCTTGCAACAAACACATTCTGGTAAATATGTCAAATACATTTAGGTCATGCATAATTTAGAAAAAAGGTCCCAAAATAGAGTTCTTACAGAAAAACAAAACAGAAACCAAACACAAAAAAAGCCGCCACAAAAAAATTACCCTTAACTCTCTGCTTACCCAACAGAAGTAAGCAAGAATCCTGAAAGAGCACAGATAAAAACAAGTTTCCATCTCGCTTTTTAAACTGACAGCAGTGCCTTATCAAGGTATTTAAAACTGAATAGACAACTTCTGTTCACTCTCCGCTCTGACTGCATTAATTCCCACAGAGGGACTCTGGTATAAGATTTTAAGCACCAGAAGAAAGAGAAGTAATGGCATCATTTGCTGGATGGAGGCCAGGATCTCACATATCCACTCAAGCTTGCATCTCTGGAGACAATGTTTGCTCCTACCATAATTGAGTTATGTTCTGTGCAATGAGAAGGTGAATCAATTATGTTCACCACTAAACAGAAAAGCTTAAGTGTTCTCTCAAGAGCTTAAAAATTTGTGCGATGGCACCTTCAAAATACTGTTTACCCTTTTCTTTTAAATAAATAACACCACTTCTATTCATTTTCTGTTCTTCCTGCAAATTCCTCAGCTTACAAACCCATGAAATGCACTCAGGTTTTAATCCAGCAGGACCTGGCAGCTGGCACTCCCTGTTTTTATGTTTACACCAAGTTCCTGACAGAGTAATTTATGTTAAGGGCAGCATCAGATAAAACTGCCATCTAAGCCTTTTCTAAGGCATTAAGGAAATTAGCAGGGAACAATCATCATCTCAGACATTAGAGTCACATTTAAAAGGAAAATTTTAAATCTCGTGTCTAAAGAAAAGTGTTAATTCTGTAAGGTCAATGGATTTATAGTATTTTAGAGGTTAATGTTCTATGGGTTTTATAATATTGGCTCATTACCTTGGAATACAGATACAAATTGAACAAAACCACTGCAATAAGGCATTGATAAGGTGCCAGTCTTCTGTACTTCTTCAAATAGCATACACAGGTTGCCTTACTCAGAAAATAAAAAGCCAAACTGAAGACAGATTCCTGCACTCAGCTACGCATCACAATTAAAATTGATTTTTGTTTAGCCACAGAAGTCAGTTAGCACCAATCTTAGAGTGTTTTCAGGCACCGTCCCACAGACAGAAATTAAGCCTCACATACTGCAAACAGATACAGGTGGGCATATTTTTGGACAACTTTTTAGCTAGAAAAAGCAGGCACACAAGTACTTCAACCTATGACTATTCAAGTGTTGGCTATGTTTTGAGTTTTTTCATAAATAAAGACTGAATTCACCTCTAATTAAATGAAATATCATTACTATCAAAACCATCAAATAAAGCCAGTGTCATTTCTATCACAGTGAATACCCAATCGTGCAAACTAATGAACACGACAGGTTTATCCAAGATGTATTCACCACAGCTTACGGAAGATAGTGTGCTTATTCATGCCATCCAAGGTAAGATAAATCTTTAACATGTCCTTACAAAGATTAGAGAACCTCTTAATAAAAGTTGTGTAAGCTGTTTTAAAGAATATGCATTTCATTTGTAAGACAAAACAAAGAGGAACTTACTTGGAAGTAAATCCCAATCCACATGGATTTACCCTCCATTTCTGACAAGGATATTATTTACATAATTGAAAATCAAAATAAAATGTCTTATCTTATGTACTAAAAACTACAGGAACAGGGTCATCTGGACAAGTCATATAATACACAGCACTTTCTGTAAGAATGCAAAGTTACTTTTCTAGATCATACAGTTGAAGATTCTTCTATTAAACTCCTTCTCCTGTTTATATTTTTAAGCAGAAAAAAGGAAGAAAAAGAAGTCGACAGGAGATACTGTGACAGATAAGGTGTAGTGGACTTTTAACACAAATGACTCACAGCACACCACTGAACTCCCTTACTTCAATAAAACAGCTGCAGAAGAGGAGAGGACCGACAGCAGCCATGAGCTGGGGAATGAGCCTTGCAGTTTGAATTATTGCTGCAAAAGCAGCAGAATACCTTGTAAAAACAAGGTTTGCCAGTGTTCCACAAAGTTATTTCAAATCTCCTTGGGATACCTGTCCTTCAACTCTGAAATAGTTAATATCTTTTAAAGGCAAAATACCATATTCTAAAAATATCAAGAAATTAATCCACTGACACTGAAAGTTTTGCTTAAAACAGCATGAAAGCAATTTTGCACACAAATGTACTAATTTGGACAAGAAAATATATTTCCATGCAGAGTTGCTAATGAATCTTAACTTCTAATTCACAAGAGACCTAATTTCCAATTCAGCAATACAAACATTAGAAACCTGGGAAGATATTTTTCTCATTAACATGCAGCTTTCACAATCTAAGTTATGAGCTTACTGTTTATTATTAGATAGTCTTTACACATATAAATCTGGGTAAAAGACCACTGACAAATTCTTAGAACTCAAATATCACCTCTGAGCTAGATCTGGTTAATCCAGCATCCCATTCTCCCCCAGCTTCACATACACAAATGGTACTCCCCTTGCTTCCTATTCTGGAAAGGCCTCAACCGTCTGGTCTAATTCTGCCTCCAATTCTACCTGCACTATATTCAGCCAACTTCCATACAGACACAGTTCATATGTGAGAAGCAAGTCTACCTTCAAAAATCCAAGTACCATACCCATTGGCTTTTGCTGCACAGTGCCTCCACCTCCTATGCAATCTTTGATTAGAACAATTTATTTCTTTCCAACTCTTGAGTTTTTCACATAGTCTCATGAGTGGATTTGTCCCTTCAGCAGGCCAAAGTCATCATTCACCCACCAATTAGTTTCCTCCCACTTAAAACAATATTTTATGAATGTAACAGAAATTTAGAACTCAGCTGGAAAAGTTTCTGAGTTTTCCTCCTGACCTGATAGCACCAAAGATGCACCTGCACTGTCACACGGATAACAAAGGATAACATTTTAAGCTCCAAATGAGTCCAGCATTAAAAAAAGACAGTAAAATGTATTTCACTTTACTGGACCTTTAAACAAAAATTAAAGAATCTCATCTGAGACAGGTTTACTGTGAGATACATGCCATTACCCCCTACAGATAGAAGATACCAAGATAAAAAAGATAAACCAAGCTAAACAAATCATAAAATAAAACAAAATCCAAAAATCACATAAAGTCTTATTGATACCTACAGCAGTATTTATGAAACTGAAGCTTTTCCCTCCTTTCCTACAGAGGAGGACTCTAGGTACCCTCCCTGAAGCCTAACATCCAAAGTATTCCAAGCTCCCCATTATCTACATAACTTACTTATCACAAAAGGCTGTCTCTGCAGCAACATAAGAATTACACATTCCCGGGTGACTCAAAACAGTCAGAACCTAAGCATTAGTAAGGCAAACAAAGTTACCTGATTTTAACACTGCAGTTTTACACTTGTATTTTTGCTCTTCCATAGATATAGATACATACACATTACTCATTCTAAGACAGATAGAGTGGCAGGATGCTACAAATTTTCCCCCTCCATTACAGAAAGTCACCCAATTTTCCCTCCTAGCGCTGTTCTTGTATACTTCAATGGCCTTAGACACAAGGCCATTCTGTACAAGAAACCAAAACTACATGGGGGGGCAAGGGAGAGAAGAGTAAGTACAACACAAAATTAGTCACCAATTACTTCCTGTAATTATGGCAAAAAGAAACAGAGCAGAAGTGAACTATTAAATGCAGGTGGTAAATCTATGACAGTAGCTATAAGTTTAAGAGAGCAAATCTGCAAGCAAATCTCATATTTAAATGCTTTCAGAGCTGTTTCTTCAAGCAGGGATATTGGAAACACCCATAAAAGAACTCGGATATAAAATCTGACTTTCCAGATTCAGTCCCTTCAGAGACATTTTAATACATATTTTCCTACCCTTTACAGCTTGATCTGTTATTGACTAAAGAGCAGGTGACTGGGCTTACAGCAGTCAAAAGCAACTGCGCTTGTGGTGACCATGAGACACTGGAGCTCAAGATCCTGATGGGAGTGAAGAAGCAGAGCAGCAGGGTAGGTAGTCAAATACATGAAAGCAGACTGGCTTATTCAAGAAGGCTGTAGGAGGAACACCCTGGCAGACACCTCTAAAGCTATATTTAATGGGGTAGAACTCATCCCACTGACAGCAGAAAAACGTCACATTCATTTCTTCCCTAGGAGAAAAAACTTCAAAGCCATGGTTTTAAATAGGAAAGATCTTAACTGCTAAGAAGTGGTGCAGCATTGAGAGATGATGCTAAGTGTCTATGAAAGAGTATAATATGCACAGAGTCTCCTTTTCTCCCTGCACACCTCATTTGTCTCCAAGGGAAATTCTGAAAATCTCATTACAAGAAGTAGTTGACAAACTTTGAGATAGATATATCCCTCAAAAATGCTCATTTAAAAAGTAAAATCACATTTATTTTCCTTACATTTCAGTTCTCAGTTCAGAGATGGCTGAAACAACCTTGTGTTAGATAGGATGAAAGCACTGAGTTTTGGATTGTATTCAACCCCAAGCACTTACGTGTAGATCAAATCCTCCCTCAACTTTGTAAATTCCATTCTCAATTACTTGAAGCAGTCCTTCTTCCATGATAGGCACCTACATTCAAGGAGAAGAACATGGAACTCCAGTATATGCTGTACTTTTGAAGGGATCAGTACAATGTATGTTTCTTTTCCTGTTATACATGAACACCTTAATACAGCCTTAGGAGAGCACTTCCTTCTAGAAATAGAGCTCATCATGGAGACCAGTGAGGAAAAACGGACAAGGTAACACATACACCCCTTTTTCTTTCCCTCTCCACCAACTCATCTTTATGCTTAAACATGTTTCTCTCTTAGCATTAAAATCTTAGCACAAGAATAGGTAATAGCCACCAATTAATTTTCGCTATAGTTTGAAGATGAATTTCTAGGAAGACAATAAAACATTGTTCCAGAAATTCAAACAAACAAACCCAGCTTCTTCTAAAACAAGTGTCTGAACACACACCATCCTCCTAGTAAAAAACAGCTGTCCAAGCTACCCTGTTAGCCAAGTAGGCTGTTCTCTAGCCATGATTCTGGGAGAACACACAAGCACAGAACATATTCAGAACTGCTTGTATAAGTACCACTACAATGCAGACAGAGAACAGGCTCCTTGAATCTCTCGTAATATGTCTGCCTTAAATATAAGCAAGCACACCTGATCAGTATAACAACCATCCGTTTTTAATTTGTGTTTTAAAATCTGTATTTTACAGCCAACATATTCTACTCTGGAAGTCAACTCTCTGTGAGAGCATTTCACATGCATGTCAACAGAATTGCTGCAAAAGGGGTTACACACCTATTTCATGTGGCTACCCTAGTTAGTAACTGGACAGCTTACGCAGTAACTGGTCAGCTTAGGCAAGCTGATCAATTTTAGACAAACCTCAGAAAAATAAGGCTCTTTTAATTGCCCCCTATGCCACAAATACCAGACACCTAGAAGAAATATGGAAGTCCAAAAGATCTAAGAGATTACTCCTTCCCACTGCAGTTTTCTATCTGGTGCTCTGCTTGCTTTGTCAGCAAGGCAGGTCACAAGAACCTTTTTCCTCAAAGGGTCTCCCAGGAAAAACAAACACACTCCACAAAGCAAAAGGATTTCCCTCTGAAGATTTTGGCCACCTGCACAGTGGAGAAACTGAGAGGGGGAAAAAACAAAGTACCAGTCAAAACATTCAGTTTTAATCAACCTCCTAATATCCTACCATTTCCATAGTGTCATGCCACTAATTTCTCCTACTTCTGAATCCTTCCTATTGACATCTGGATCCAGGGGATGCCAGTGACCTGTCAACATGATACTACCACTACTGTGCAAGTTACCCTCAAGCAATTCTCTAATCTGCACCAAGTGCTACTTTGGACGGATTGTTTTGTTTATGCCCGGAGCTTAAGCCTTTAAAAGTTATGCAAGTTAGGGCATCCAGGCTTAACCTTCAATTTTTGTGTTCAAAAGTGCAGTCTTCTTGATTTCAAATTCTTCCACATCACTGGTGGACAATTTTAACTAGTCATTTGTAAGTTTTGAAAATGTTTTCTTCAGCTGTAACACATCATACAATACTCTATAGTAAGAAAGCTTTCTGCAGAGTTAAGCATAATTCAAAACACCAATTACACAATTAGCAAATCTCTGCAAGCCGATAGCCCAGCACTAGGTAGGGAAAATGAAAGAAAAGATCAACTTTCCCCCTTGTTTCTTAAAAATAGGACGACGAGTTTCTTTTACCTGTCATACTGATGCAGTTCTCCTTGGTTTGGAAAATAAGTTTTGTATGTGCAGTCTTTATGCACATTTTATGCTTCCTATACAAAAAAAAAAAGCCTAATTGACAGAAAGGTCTCAAACTCACAATAACAAGACACTGGATTTTGTGTTCTAGCTTTGTCCCTCTGTATCCCTACAAAAGTTGGTCACTGAACTGCACACAACTCGTCTTTTTTTCTGCATCCAGACATTAAAATAAACAAAGGTTAAAAAGACTAGAGTTTCAAGTTTTTGATTTATTAGTGCTAAAATTACATTATTATCATACTTAATATAGAATAACATCACAGGTTCAACAAATTACTAACTATATCCTCTAATTGGTAGATTGCATGGTATGCAGCAGGAGTCATGGGAGGACACTCACTGAAAAAGGTATCATGTAAATATTTATACATTTATTTTTAAGAAAGCTTAAGTTAGAAGTCCAAGAATTCAACAAATTTTAGTGATACAGGCAAACTCCTTATTTTAGACACTTCAAAAAGCAGGTTTTTAAGATGTTATAAAAGCAACGTCACATCAGTACCTTCAATCAGTACCTGATTTTGCAGTGACCATTACACCAAATCTTTTTAAAAACAAAATGTCCACACACAAGAGTGCACAGCTAGACTGCACTACTCCTTGCACAGATATACAAAAGATGCCCAGAGACACAGGTAAATAATTGGTACTGACACGTTCATTTATCTTGAGAATTTTCTGTAGCCCCCAAGTGCCAATAAGGTAAAAATGAGATGGTAAGAAGCACTGCCTCCTGAAAGCTACAGATCTAACCCCCAAAACCATGTTTTTCAGACTTAGTGTCTTACAGACATTAAAATGAAAGAACTTGCCTATGCAAGGCGACCCTGAAAGTGGCATGTCCTGGTGAGCAGCATTAGGCCCATGCAAACTGCACCAAGGTCAAAAGGCATCACTTCTGGATGATGTCAAAGCAAGGCCTTGTTACTACAACTGAAGGTGAGAAATTAAAAAAAAAAGTAAACAAACAAAAACCCAAATCAAAACAAAAAACAAACAAACNACTCGTCAAAACAAAACTCATCCATTATAAAGATTAGCCAATCTTAAAAAGAAGTACTGAATATTACTCCACAGGGAGGAGTAAAAGAGACTATGCTAACAGAGCACGGAAGTGTTACACACACCACAGTAAAACCAAGCCAGCATAGCTAAATACATCCAGCCATTCAGCCAAAGCAAGATTCTCCCTTTCAAAAGTTTTATCCCATCCCCACTCATTTCTACAGGCTGGAAGAGATAGCAAACAATAACTATCCTTTCAAGGCACAGACAACATACATTTTACTTAGCCATGCCCAGCAGCCTAGTAAGAACAAGACAGGGTGTTCTTTTAATGCAGATTCAGAAGAGGTGAGCACAAAGCCCCACCTAAGCATAAAACTTCTGACAGTGGCTGCTTCAGGAAGCTTTCTAGAAGAAATGTCATAGAGTGCTCTCTTCAGTGCAGAAATCCCTTGAAAGGAAATAGATTTCATTTTCATTCAGCACACACCAGCCCTTTGGCACTCAAAGGTCAGAGCTGCCTGAAGCTGTGCAAGCAGTGACTGACTCCCCAGAGCCTCCAAGAACAGTGGTTCAGGACAGCACATCATAAACCACCAATCGAGAACCCCTCCCCTGCTGTAAACAAACCTGCTTTATTTAAAAAAAAAAAAAAAAGGATTATCCATTCTTCCACACTAATTAATAATTAGTAATTTTTAACAGGCAATAGGGCAACGGAGTTGGCAGAGCACTCTGTACTGCCTCCCCCCTCGGGAAATTCTGTATTTGCTCTCTGCATGCCCCACTGCCTGCTCCTAAAACCACGACGACAACAACGCCCTTGCCCATGACCACATTATTTTTCTGCAGTAGAAAGTATACACAGCCAAAAAAAAGCTGAGGTAAAACTCCAAAAATCACAAATATTTAATCTCAGTCATCTAGATAACTGCACTTGAGCTTGAAAGCAACACTATTACATCTGATTAAGATTTAAAGCGTAAAAAATTAGAGTAACACACTTGATCAGTAGTGTTTACCCACCCTGTTATAAAGCCAGGCAGAAATAAAGTTTAAAAGCTAAAAATGTTAAAACACAACTTATTTTCTTTATGTTTTATTAAGAACCAAAAATAATTTCTGACTTTCAAATCTCTCCCAGCCCCTCCATTTTTTCATGCAGAATTCACATTTAGAATCTTCAAATTCTAATTTTTTTTTTCATGCAGAAGTGAACAAAAAGGAAGAGCTGAGTTCTTCCTTGATTCCTCAGTAAATTAGGTTTCCGGAAAAGTTCTCCAATGATTTCTTGGAACTGGATTACAAGTTAGCAGGAAAACAAGGGATTTGTGGCTACTGAACTTCTGGATTATTCATCCCAGCAATTTTCTAATGCAAGGTATTATATGTTCCAACATCAGGGCCACATAAAACATCTGGTTTGGTACTCACAACCCGAACGCAGCTCTGGGACGGTCCAGTCACTTAAAATGGAAGAGTGCTTGACTACTTTAGATAATGGTATGACAGTACAGCATCATGCCCAGCCAATTTGTTGGAAGGTTTCCTCAGGAGAAAGTGCCCACCCGCACACTACAGAAACCAAAAGGCTGCTGGTCTTGTGACTTTCCATAATGTTAAGAATCATACCATAGAACAAAGATCTCCACCTTGCAAGCATCCAGCTTCCAAGACAGAACTCCCAATAGAAGGACAAAAATCCAGGGGTTTCTGGGTTACAGAAATTAAAGGGAAGATGAAAAAAGTAATTCACCATTTCCCCCGGTAGTTTTAAGATCAAAACTGTGGAAGAAGTGTGTGTGCTAAAATGTTTCTCACCACTATCAGGAATATGGAGGAAAAGGACCAGGTGCCACAAAGTTTGCCATCTTGCCCAAAGCCCTCCTAAACAACTTTTCGTCTCTAAATACTTAAGAAAAAGTTAAACAATTAAAAGAAAAATAACAACAGACAACATGGTGTATCCACTTAAGTTGCCGTCACAGTTTTTTTCTTACAAAAACATGTGAGGCAAAAGAAGAACATGGTACTGTTGTATCAGTAAGATTATACAGTTTTATCTTTTATGGACATAAGAATCCTAGAGGAATTTTGAGTCTCAGCTAAATCAGTGTCTTTTACAGTCATCATAAAATGCAAACACTGAAGACCTGTGAATGAATATATGCCTGTACTTTCCAACTTCTAGGGTTTAAAGTAGAAGAACTAAAATATTTTCAAGAAAGGTGCTACACAGTTACTACAACAGTTTTTAAACTCGAAAGAAACTGAAAAGAAGGACAGAAGCTTGCCAGGTGACAGAACACTGCAACATAACCTCCATCTGACTGTCCTGATTTGCCCCAGGTTTGCTACTAGTTTGCATGTTATGCTCTTGCAAAAGACAGCATAATGTTGACATTAAAAGTGAAACAGTGACAGATAACTATTATCACCATAATAAAATGTTTAAGAGCTGGCTAAGTCGAACAGGACCAAAGGGAAATTCCAAAGCCTAATTTTATCCTCTTAAGTATCTGGATACATAGACATATTTGCAGAAATATTTTCCATTCACATGATGGCTACAGCATTAATTACTATCTTACAACATTCTGCTAAACATACACACACACTGACAAATTTAATCTTACAAAGGCATATGTTTCAACAGAGCAAATCCTACACCACTGACGGTGGGGAAAGCAGACACACAAGAAACGGCTTTCAATGAAAACCAAGGTGGTTTTCATATGTAAAGCTCATCCACACGGTACTAAGCCTTTGACTCCTAGTTTACCCGTGTGATGGTCCCCAATACCAGATTATAAAGGCAGAGGGAACAACACAATCCTCTGCAGACTGGTACTTTCAGGTGATAGTATCTTGCACAAAGCATCTTGTGGCAAGTGCTCAATTTGCTTATATAAGCCAGAAGCTAAACAAAAAGACTTGGCATTACAACAGAACAGGCAGCTCTTGAGCATTCATCTACTCACAGGGCTAACAGCTAGGAGGAGCAATAGCATAACTACACGTTCCAACAGGCCATTTTGTAACAGCAGTCATTAACTCAATAGAACATGCTATAATAATTTAAAAAGGATAGGAATTACACTTTCTGTGTAGCCTAGCTCTCCTCTTACTCACAGTACTGTCAGTAACCTTAATATCCTGTATTCTGGAAGGGGAAACAAACTAATTTCAAAACAGTCAAGTTTCTCTTCACACTCTTTTTATCTCCACTGTCCACTCTGCTCCAACAGTAACCCATAATTTGCACTCATTTCCAAGTGATGCCAACGCACTTCTTGGGCTGCCTGGCAACAGGAGTTTTACTTGTAAACCTCCCCTCAACTGACACACTCCCCTCCTCCAGTACTCAAGAATGTGTGGAATAGCTGAAGCTATTTATCTTCATTTTGCTGAAGACTTTCACAAGGTGTTGAAAAAATATCAGAAAACCAACCTTGAAGCAAATCTGTGCTTGCATGCACTTTTTAGTCTTGTTATGAAATTGGGTTCACAAAGTAAGTTTAAGTAGTGACCTTCTAACTTTGCAGAGATTAAAACCTTATACTCACGTGTAATTTTATACATACAGGCAAGTAGAAGGTTTTTAATACGAAGCTGTAAAAAGTAAAGCTACCACAGTACTTTCAGAGCTTAAAATAGTAAGCTGTTCTAAAAGGAAAGCTGCCACAGATATTCAGCACCAGTATTTATGATAGAAAATAGAATTCAAAACTCATAGTTCGATAGCCGGGGGGGAAGCAATATGAAGAGGCAACCTACCAGCAACAATGTTTCACTCCTTGCTTCCTTGTTTTTTTCCTAGAACAATCCAGACACTTGGCATTATTTTCCCAGTTGCATGTGTGGTAACAGGTGCCATAATCTGTATGTAAATGTTCTTAACAGACCACGGTCCAGAACCAGGGAAACCTTGGGAAAACTACTTCATTCACAAGATTTTTAATCTCACAAAAAGTAATTCAGACTCATCTCTAAAACTTGCAGGCTGGAGCATGGAAAGAGAAAAGGACAAAAACGTCCTAAATACTCACTGACAGAGTATAAGCACAATGCTTTTCCTTCTAGAAACTACAAAGGAACAGAGTGAAACTCAAAAACACATTGCAGTTTTTAGGAGAACAGGGAGCTGTCCTACAAAAACATCAGAGTTTCGAATTTAGTCTCACAACAGGGCAATCTTTAAGTCCTACACATGCCAGGATCCCAATAAAGATGGAACCTTAAAAAAGTGATTACTTATCTTTAAGGTAATCCAATTTTAAAACATTATTTTTAAGGGTACATTGGCTTGCAGCTTTTATACCCCAGCATAAAAATGCATACTTTGCCACATGCTACGAGCCAGACACACAGACTTTGGGCTTCCCACCTCCAATTCATTTTCCAGATGAAACATGTCAGATGTAGCCCACCCTGCCTACATAAAAAGCTTCTAATCTATGGACTTTCTTGCCATTCAGGTACCAAATCGTGTATACCCACTGTTCCATCAAGCACTTCTCTCTCCATTTCGCAACAGACAATCCAGAGACACGTTTACAAGCAAATACCAGGAGAGTCTGTACCACCCCAATTCTGTTTGTTTTGGTGAAAATGGCAACTTGCCCAAATCCTGCTATACTCATCCTAGATAGCTGTGTGCTTTCCTCAATGCCTCAGCTGTAGCAGTAGAAAACCCACACCAATATGTCACTTTCCCTTTTCCAACACCCTTTACATGTGTCAGTAACGTCTATCACTGTGGTATCTAGCTATAAAGATTAGATACCACAGGTCAGAGATGTGAGATAGCTCCTGAGAAGTGAAATGAATGCTTAAGTTTGCAGAGCATTTTGTAGTTTTGACTACTAGCTTTGATTTAGTCATTGTTTTCTTAGTTTTCTTTCACCTTCTTGTCCCCTCTCTCTCTCCCCTTCCCCAAGCCAAAGGAAAGCCACTGTTACCAGCTTTCTTCTCATCAGGCAGCAAATACACTTCCTCATCCTTTCCTTGAGAGAACACAGTCCACGGATGATGAACATATTGACTAGAGCCTTAAAACTCAAAGAGAAAAAGAATTATTTAACTTGAGCAAGTTAAATGTAAGCAGCCAGCTACCACATGCCAGCATAAAGTTTTCCTCATCAAACCCAGGACTTCAGAATATCTAAGATTACATGGACTAGCAAAAAAGTACTAATCTATCCCTGTTCAGACAAATCTGAACATACCAAAGGATTCAGCTATCTTGGGGCTGCGGACTGTGAACTTCTCATGATTCTTTGCTCTTTCTCAAGAGCTGCCAAGTGTATAAATTGTTCCCATTATTTACTCACAGATTAACAGTTGGTAAATTGGTCCCAGGGAATTTCTGAAGAATTTTCCTTATAACCATTTCCCTTGCTTACAAAAAAAAAAAGCCAACCACACAACGCCTTCTACCCCCAACCCCCCAATCCTGAATGAATGTGAGAACTTCCTGCACTCAGAACAGCATGAATAGACCTGGCAAGTAGTCAGGGAGATAGTACAGGCCCATGAATACTCTGAATTCAGCTTCTGTGCTGCCGCTAAATTAAAGGAATTCAGGAGCCTCACAAAGGCTTGGTTATTTAATTATATTATAAAATAAAAGGCTGAATCTATTAGACAGCATACGAAAGAAACCCTTTCCCCAGTGCCTGCGCAGAACAAGCAGCCCCAGTGACTCTGCCTAACCTTCTCCCTCTCCTCAGGGTGATGTCACCACCACACTGCTGCCAGATCCAGCAGAGCTGCCAATGGAGGCAGAGCACTGCTCTACCTGCAGCCAAGAGTCCTCACCAGCTAGTCTGAGACAAGCCCTGCTGCTCTGCCACATGGAGTGTTTACCTTTGCTCTTCACTCACCACGAGACTCGTGACACTTGCAAGCAAGCTACAACTGTATTTATCTCTGTACCTTAAACCCCTAACTGGATGAACTCATACGTCAGCATTCAAACCCTCTTTTCACTTCAAGTGCCTTCAGTAAAAACCAAAGCACACACATTAATAAGAGTAACAACTACCAGTACCAGCAAGATGCAAAAACTGGTTTTTTCCTCTATCATGTGCTACCTTCCCCCCCTTTATAACTACCAAGGAACAAATGCGCTCAGCAATTTGCCTTGCATGTCATTAGGAAACAAAGTCAGAGCAGCTTCCCTTTAACTGAGGACTCTATTGCTCATCAAATCTCTCAAGAGACTCACATACACATGAGAAAATGGGTAGGGCAAGAATAGCACACAGAGGGAAAGATCAAAACGACCCAGAGCACCGTGCACTCACTTTTACAGTTCAGCTGGCCGTGCTTGCAATTTGGGAACCCAGGCTGGTACACGTGAGACAGCAGCACCTCACCCTTGTGCCTTGCCAGCAAGGTGACAGCCCTGTGTCTCACCAAATCACAGTGAAATGCTCAGGGTAGGGGCCATGTTGGCATGGCCTAATGAGACCTGCAACCAGCTACCACCACGCTTTTCACTACCAAGAATGGAAGCAAATAATCCCATCCAGAGCAAAACTGCCAGGTGTGCCTGCCTGCAGGCAGTCCCACAGGGTGTATTCTCTTCAGCATCAGCTGCCAAAAGGACAACTCTAACTCCAGTGTGGAGAAGCAAATGCACAAGAGAATCCAAAAAGAACAGGATGTTTATGCATGAATGATAAGACAAGGTTCATCTAATATTTCATTAGGAAAATAAGGATATTGCACTACTTCCCTGCTATGGATGAAGACACTGTTATATTCAGACATTTCTGCTACAAAAAGGTTTATAAAAATTAAAAGTGGGCATAAAAGACTTTAGGCCACAGCACTTGTTTTGGTATAGACAGCACCTACATTAGATATGAAAGTCAGACATTAATCTCCAGCAATCTTTGGACAACTATGTATTTGGACAACTATACACTGCAAAGCAGTACAGTCATGTCTACAGAGAACAGTCCAAAGGATTTTCAACTGAGAACCTGCTGACATGAAAATTAGTGGATATGAGCTAAAGTAAAACCTGAATGTAAAAAATGCAAAGCAAATGTGAAGAAAAATGCCAGTGCAACCAGAAATATATGGTGTCAAGGCACAATGGCCAAAGAACCTACTGAAGAGCACGTTAAATACCATCTCTAATTAAGGATTGCCAACACACACAGCAACAGAACAAACTTGAACTAAAAATACCACATCTGGGAAGGCAATTCCCCAACTCTAAGTGCAACATGGTTAAGAATCTCACAGACTAAAGAACGCATAGATGCAAGAACAGTTCACCTCTACAAAAATTACAGTTCTTGTGTTCACCAGTGACAAGGACACATAGAATCATAGAATACTCTGAGTTGGAAGGGACCCACAAGGATCCTTGAACTCTAACTTCTGACCTGGCACACAACAGCCCCAAGAATCACACCATGTGTCTGAAAATGTTTTCCAAACACTTCCTGAACTCTGGCAGGCCTAGTGCCATAACCACTTTCCTGGGGAGCCTGTTCCAGCATCCAGCCACATTCTGATGGTAGGTTCCTAACATCCAACCTAAACCTCCTGACACAGCTTCACGCCATTCCCTCGGTTCCTGTCACTGGTCACCAGAGAGGAGATCAGTGCCTGCCCCTCAGCTGCTCCTTGGGAGGAAGCTACAATCAGGTCTTCCCCTCAGTCTCCTCCAGGCTGAAAAAACCAAGAAGACCTCAGCCACTCCTCATAACATTTCCCCTCTAGATCCTTCACCACCTTTGTAGCCCTCCTTTGAATTCTTTCCAATGGCTTGAAGTATTTCTTATACTGCAGTGCAGAAAACTGCACACCATATTCAAGGCAAGGCTGCACCAGTGCAGAGCAGAGCAGGACAGTGCTCTCCCTCAGCTGGATGGTGGTGCTGTGGCCGATGCACCTGAGGATGCTGTTAAGCCCTTTTAGCTGCAAAGGCACATTGCTGGCTCATATTCTACTTGCTGTTGACCAGGACCCCCAGCTCTGTTTCTGTGAGGCTTCTCTCCAACCTCTCGTTCCCCAGGTTGTGTGCGCATCCAGGGTTCCCACATTCCACATGCAGAATCCAGCACTTGCCCCACTGAAATTCATATGGTTGGTATGCAATCCTCTTCTGGACAAAAGTCCGAACACTGAGTTCCCGGGATTGGCCTACCAGGAACCCTGCCTTTCTCAGGGCTTCAAGAGGAGACTAGACTTTCCCTGTACAACACTCCCTAGCAGCACTTTCCTTCACAATTCATAAAGGACAATGGTTGTTAACTGCATGCTTTATTTAACTTGTCTAGTTGATCATGCCTAGCTTAGGTGGTGACAGCAAACATGAGAGCAGTGCCAAATGCTGAATATCCTCCATGTGTGCTGTACACATTACTAAAAAGCAGAAGCTTTAAGGATGTGCTGCATATAATACCAATGTTTACAAGTCCATCTAATGCTAAAGAATCTGCACATCCAATTCTAGGTTCAAAGACTATAACAACATAAACTCCTCTACCACCAGCCATAATTCCCACTACGCAAAACCAGCCTTTTTTCCCTTTATTTCATAATCAGTTTATGAATTCTTTTAACAGACAACCCAGGCCACAACTCTTGTCTTTTAAAATCCTACATTTGCTAGAGATGCTCTGCTGGATGAAGAACATACATGTGACACAAGATTTTTTTTATTTAAACAAAAAAACCCTAAAAACTTTTTAAATGCTTATTCCCGTAATATGAAGGTACAGTACACATTAAACTGCTTTAAGGCTCTGCTCTTTTTATCTGTTTTGACTACTGTTGCCTTATCCTACATTGTTGACACATACAGACAGCAATTTGTTGTCACAGCCATGTACTGAGACTCTCTGGAGAGAATTTTACTTGCTTATTTTTGCAGCCCTGTCTTAGCCATGCTAGAACAAATGCTCTTCTCCACAAGTAATACAATGGGTACCATTTGACAGACAGCCTTACAGATACAGGCATGGGAGAATGAGGAACACACAGAGAGGCCTGCTGATCCACGCATGTCCAAAAGAAACCCTTCAAAATCTTCAATAAGAAGACTCAAAATGTACAAAATGTCTGAGTTGGTAAATGCAGCCAAGAATGCCCAAAAACTTCCAGGAGGAAAGGAGGGAAAAAAAGACAAAAAGGAAAAACAGAAAAAGAAGAAAAATAAAAGCACTGCAAAAAAAGGCAAGTGGGAAGAAAGAAGGAAAAAAATAAGGCAAAAGGGGTGAGAGGTATCTCGCTGCCTGTTCTGGGCTGAAAGCCTCTACAGTTGATCTCTGCTTTGCAATCTGCTGACACCCTCAAGACAGTGCTGTTCACAACTAAGGTGACGAATCTGCATTCCTCATTTCCACAGTGCAAGTAAGTAGTATCAGTTATTTGCCAGAACTCAAAATACATCTCCTATTAACACAGAACTGAAGCAGCAAGAGGTGCTGAAACTGCTCACACTCCAGTGGAGCACTGGAGCAAAGGATCACATCCCACCCAGTGTTGCAAATTAAACATCAAATATACCTCGGGCTCTGGCAGACTACTTCATCCAGAGAAACATTTACTCAAACACCCACAGAAGAATATGACCTAGTCCATTGCAGGCTACAAGCTATCTTAATCTCTGTACTGCAGTATCTAGTGATTGCTGATCAATATATTTTCATTCTAGGTTTCAATTACAAGAAGCTGCAAGTTGCAAAATAAACTAAGATCTTTTATCACAAAGATCCAGAAAAGAAGCATTCTGAAGCATTTTTCTTACAAGAGACACATCCAATATATAACTTGTGAAGCAAAATAAGTAAAATCATTTCATGTACTCTTCTCGTATTAGCAGCAATTAAAGTTGTCATTTGATTAAGGAGATTAAAGAGACACACACCAAGCAGTGCTATAGTCTAATCTTAGCAGGGATGAATATGCTTATACAGATGATACCATCGTTCTGGAAGTCATGAAATGGAAACACTTTCTGTATTTGACAGTCTGAAATGTATCACATTAATCTTCTGTTTATTCCCATGAAATATGCAGACTATAGGTTCTAATTTAATTGATAAAGAGAAAGGACATGTTTTTCATGCCATCGAACAATGCCTGCCTGCCCACCACCCGGCCACAAGAAAAAAAAAAGGTAAGACACATCCCCAGCAACTTCCCAGAGCTTGGACATTTCAAATATTTTCATCAGTCCTTTCTTTCATTAGCTAGGACACACAAGACAAAAAGGTTAACTGCTTTCTCTGAAAGGAAATAAACTCAGGTCTACTTCTAAATAATCAATTTTTAATCCACACAACCATGCTTCTACCAAGACAGTACATTAGAAGTCCTCAACTCAGGAATAATTTTGTATAATTACATACTGCACAGCTTTCAACAAACTCCTGTTGGTATTTCTGAAATGTTAAATTGCATCTCCCACACATATATGATTAACTTCTCTTTGAGACACATCCTGTTTGCAACCTGCAAACTATCATGCTTTAGCACTTGTGGCCACGAAATGGTACTAGAAGAAACCAAGAGCTCCTAGACTGTTAACTTCAGTTCATTAGACATGCTAGCCATCTTCCAGATGTTCCACCACTTCATTCTTAACACTTTGTCATTAACTTCTTTATTTCAACACACAAGCTTCATAGCATGAAAGCAAACAGACGTAGATGCAGAAAGTCAACAGTGACACACAGTAATTATGCCTGAAACAACCTAATAAGTTTCATAAATGATTGCTCACGGATGTCCCCTAGAGGTCTGTCTGTCCACCAAGTAACACAGAGAACAAGGAAAAACACCTTCCTCCCTCACTTATGAGTCCTGCACTTCAGCCACAACAACCCCATGCGGAGTTACAGGCTGGGGGCAGAGGCTGGAAAGCTGCCAGGTGGAAAAGGACCTGCAGGTGCTGGTTGACAGCAACTGAACACGAGCCAGTGTACGCCAAAGTGGCCAAAGGCATCCAAGCCTGTATCAGCAGTAGTGTGGCCAGCAGGAGCAGGGCAGTGATGGTCCCCCTGTACTTGGCACAGGTGAGGGTGCACCGTGAATCCTGTGTCCAGTTCTGGGCCCCTCACAGCAAGAAGGGCATTGAGGGGCTGGAGCGTGTCCAGAGAAGGGCAACAGAGCTGGTGAGGGATCTGGAGCACAAGTCTGATGAGGAGCAGCTGAGAGAGCTCAGGTTGTTTAGGCTGGAAGAAAAGGGGGTTCAGAGGGGACCTCATCACTCTCTACAGCTGCCTGAAAGGAGGGTGTAGCCACATGGGTGGTGGCCTCTTCTCTCAGCCAACAAAGTGACAAGACAAGAGGAAATGGCCCCAAGCTGCACCAGGTGAAACTCAAGTTGGACATCAGGAAGAATTTCTTCACTGAAAGGGTGATCAGGCATTGGAATAGCCTGCCCAGGAAGGTGGTGATGCCACCACCCCCAGAAATGTTCAAGAAACAACAGGATATGGCACTTACTGTTTAGCTGGCATGGAGGTGTTCAATCAAAGGTTGGATTTGATGACCTTGGAGGTCTTTTACAACCTCAACAATCCTATGAATTTGAGTAAATAATCATAAAAGAACTCACGATAAGGAGTCACTGACCAATGATCTAATAAGCAAGTAGACAGCACACACAGTTAGCTTTGCTGCTTGTAGGACTCTTAAACACAAATGCAGAGCTCCTACTTACTATCTGCTCTAAGAAAAAGGTTAGAGGATCTGGCAGTAAGACAAAGCAAATGCTTGAATGAGAACAACAAAATGTCACTGTACACAATTCTGATCAGAAAATTCACTGTCCACTTAGACACTTAGAACTTTCAAGGCAGCTTTAAAACTGATGAGAGCTGCTTAGATAGAGCTCCTCCATGGCGCATACAAAAGCAAAATTGCTGCTGGTAAGGACTTCCAAGCTTTTCTGTACCATTTATATTAGAGCAAATAGTAGTTTGAACTAGGCACAGTTATTGTTTAAAGAAGCATGCAGTTTTTTCAAAGGAAAAGAGTCAGAATTATTCTCATCAACTGAAGGTGCCTGAATCACAGGTTTTGTTCTACCCTTAATGATGCATCTACATTCTCTCCTCCCCAGAGCACACATTCAGAAAAGGAGTGGCCTGCTACTTATCTTAATTACAGGCCTTACTATCTCTTTCTCTTTGGACACAAAGCTCCATAAATCAAACAAACAGGAAGAGAAATTGCATTCAGATTACATAATGAGGTTTATGTAAATTGCACCTACAGCCCAGGGTCCTGAACTTCAAAGGCATTCCAGCTCCTCGTTACCCCCTGGACCAAGGCCCATTGTTTTGTCTTTATTCAAATAAGTTGGCATGGCATTTGGAGTGCTCGAAGATGAGAAGAACTGGTTCAAGTGGCTATTGTGGGGTTTTGAGAATTATGACTACAATCCAGAGCCCAGTAAAGTTGAAGATTCCTGATGCCACTGCACAAGACCAAGAACAATTAATACCCTGCAGAGGGACAAATTTACCTCTGGACCACAAAAACGTGTTGAGTTAACCTCTAAAAATCTTGCTTACTTACACAATTTTGATTTTCCTTCTACCAAGAACTAAACTAGATAAAACTGGAGAGAAAATTTCCCTGAAACTCAGTATTTTGCATCAATATGTAAATAGTTATTCTTAGCTGTCAAATCGAGGAACACACAGTTAGTTGAGCAATGAGTATTTTCAGCATCCCTCCAAATAAGTCAAAGCCATCTGGAAGAAATTTTACTTCCCTATCGACAGAAAAAGCTTCAAAGAATAGTGTGCTACGTTGTGAAATTAAATGACTTCACTCCAGGAGGTCTTTCTTCCTGATTTTACAGTCATCATTTTTAAATGCAATGTCCTCCAAAGAACAATTTTTGCCCACTAAATAGTGGGGGGATGGAGCAGGAAGGGGGGTACATGTCACCCAAGAGATTATGTACCATTCCCATTCTTTCACATATTTAACCACATCCATAGGAGCAGAAAGTCTCAGCCATCAGATCCCAAGGTCAGGACTAGCTAGCTAGCTAACCAGGGACACAAAATTGCCCCTGGCTGGGGTAACTGGCATAAAGAACTTGGACTATCCACTAAATGATTTTATGTGACACTGGCAGGGAGTACAGAGGGCCCTGGTGACCACATCCATGGTGAATAACAGACCCCAAAGGGAGATTACTGACAGTACCTTCTTTAAAAAACCCAAACACCACAGTGGCTGTGCCAGCACAGACACCACACAAAACCAGTTCTACCATTCATTTCGCCAACCTGAAATCCTGATCAGAACTTCAGCAAAACATAGTATTGTCATTCATTTAAAACCCACATACATCCCTCCACAATGGTACAACAGCTGCTGCATTCCAAACAGCAAGTAATGTTTTTTCTTTCTGTTAACAGTTTATCATATAGCATACATATCATAAAAAGTAAGAGTTAAATAAAATGCATCATAAATAACAATACTTAAGTTTAAAATGCTCAGATATCTAAGGTGAATTCAGTATGTAACAGCAATCAGTGGGAAAATGTTCAAATCACATTTGCCACGAGTTATTTTTAGAAAGTGGTATCTATGTTAAGATACCACAGTGGATAAATGCCAGACTAATTGAAAAAAATAACTAATCTACAATGAATACAGGTTATTTTCAAGTGAAAAATGTCCAGATTACTCTCACAAAAAAGTCAATGCTACAGCTAATTCAACTGCCCAGAAAAGCTATTTAAGGGCAAAAGTTACACAAAGAATAAAACACAGTGCTTTGGAATGAAGCACAAAACTGAAAAAAACTAGAATTTTCACAGAAATTTTCTGCCATAAAATTTGTAGACCTTAATTACCTCAAATCTACACACAACTCTGACACTACCATGCAGGTGTAATTTTAACAGGTTTCCAATCTCCCAGATTATTTTAAAAGAAAGATATTATTGCTTGTTTTTTTGTGTTTTTTTTAACAAGGACCATTGTCCTCCTGTGATGTTTCTTAAATATCCTGTGAAGGGCTTAGTGTTTCAGAATTCCTGTCTTAGAGCCAAATATAGAAAAAGTTAAGACATTAATTTTTTTGTGAGCTTAAAACTTTTTAGTTGTTTATGAAGGTCAGCTGCATTTCTCTTAAACATCTTGGAGAAATAAAAACTAAGCTGGAATCACACGGCCAAGACTGTGAAGTTTACAAACCTGAAGATATTTTGGTACAACCCACCCCACCCTTTTTGTTTGGGTTAACTTTCCCCACACAAACTCCAACTGACTTGAAGCATCAAAATCTATTCCCCTTGAATACACACACACAAAATATTTTACCAAAATACACCCTCAAATGTAACTACAGCATTGAGTTCTCTGGGTTAAAGAATAGTTATAACAGAGCTACTCCAGAAAAACAGCTTCCCAGAGTGCAAATCCTCATTTGAGCACAGAAGTTCTAAAATAGAGCAATGAAACTGACTCAAGGGAAGCTGAAAACAAGTACACAAGCACTTTGATCTGAACTAAAATGCCAGTGTGCCCCCTTCCACAAGCAGTGAAATAATGAAACACTGAAGACAAAGTCAAACTATCTTTGCTTCTGTCCAAGGCAAACAGGTCAGTCTTTGGTTTCTTTTTCTTTTTTCCCCACTAAAGTAATATTCTAATAGCTTAAACAGTTATTCACAATGATCACCCCTTAAACACAGAGGGAAATGAAGCTGTAAGCATGTGAGGCACAGGTTCCTTCCAAATTAGAAAGCTGAGCATAAGAAGCAGCAGTCTCCAGGATTTCCACCTCTAAACTTCTATTCTATGGAATTCTGTACGCATAATTTTTTCAAATTGACCTGCAGGTTATCCTATACGTGTCTCTTTTCTACAAGACCACTTAAATAACAAATAAGTATCTCTTTATATTGTTTTATAAAGAGATTTTTTTTAAACTATCAAAGTAGGTTTTGATAGTTAAGAAGTACACACCAGTTGCTAACACTGGATCAAATTAATCCTTTTTCTTTTGTGCTATTAAGCAGCACCTTCCCAAGAACCATGTAGTGCCTTAGAAGCACAGCAGTCTGTCAGTGTCCTAACAGAACAGATGGATGCTTTAATTAGAGAAGGGATCTTAGGTATATCAGCAATTCCATCATCAAGAGGATGTTTGTACAGCTTTTAAAAAAAAGGGGGAGGGAATAATTGGTAAAAATTGCAACAGGGACAGTATCAAAATACATTAAGAGAAAAGAAAGGAAAAAAGAATGCTGCGTTCTGTGCTGCAGCAGTGAAGAAATTCAGCTCCTGGATGTACCAAATTAGGTACTACATATTTAGTATATATAGTAACTGCTATGTACATCACACTAAAATCTCCCGTGTCGGTGCTTAACACATACTTAAGTTATGGATGCTAGCCAGGAGTACAACAGAATTTAAAAGTTGCAAAGACCATTGCACTTAACAGCTGTCACATACCAAAGCTCAGCTGCGGCTGCACCAGCATTCCAGCATTATCTGCATGGCTCCTCCTTCCCGACAGCCCTCCTGGAAGCTGCCTACCTCAGAAAGACCCCATTCCAACAGGAGATAAGCAGGTGAAGCCAGCCAAAGGCAATGCAACCATTTTAAACTTTCCTGCAGAACAGAAATGCCATTACCTTGGGACCGATATGGACCAAGCCCAGATTTAAACAGCTATGTAGCTGAAATGTGAGTTTCCCAAAGAGTAAAAGTTTAGGTATTACTTCTCTCTGCAGGAGATGCCAACACATAAATGATTACAAGGTAAAGAATGTTCATCTGAGTCATGTTAGGAAGAAAAAAAGAATCAGGATCACAGCAGCCCTAGACAGAGGTTGTTTTTCCTTTCGGTTTCAGACAAGTTCACTGAGACCTCTCCTGTCTAATCACACCTGCAAAAAGGCATCCATTCACATTGATGTGAATTAATTACTATCATGTTAAAGATATGAGATGTCAGAACTATGTCAAGTGCTCCAAAAGCAACTCTTTAGGGCACAGCTGTTCGCCCACACTCAATAATAAAGACTGTCTCTGGCACGCTTCCCCCCCGTAACAGCACTTAGTCACCTTAAATCGAGTTTATCAATGCATTAAATAGCTGAACTGAGTTATTCAGCAAGTAGCACAACAAGCAGCCAGGAATTCAATACATTCCACAAAGCTCTGCATTGCCAGGCCTCTGGCACCTTCTAAACTAAGCATCTAAAACCATGTTTCCATCCACCTAGCTGGAAGTCTTAGTACGACCCCAACTACAAGGGGTACTTAGAGAAGGAAAGCAAACGCAATTGCACCGAGCACCACAACTGATCCTGACACAAGATCTTCCCCCTCTTTTCTTTACTGGACAGAACAACACCCCTTATAATGTACTTCAAGACCAAGCTAGATTCATTTTTCTTTTTCACAGCTTTCTAAAAGGCCACGTGAGCCAAAAGGATCTCTTCCCAAATAACATCTGACAGCCAGATGCAAAATTAACACCCTTAATTACATCTGGCATTTCTTAGTATTCTGCCTATAGGCAGTCACCTACTGAAAAAGTGATATATTTGATGACACTGGCAGGTGCAGAAGCCCTGTGTCACATCAGGGGGCATAGAATTTAACAGTGGCTGAGCGCCAGAATCAGAAACAACATCACCTTTCATCACTAAAACAAAAAAGGCTCAAACATCCATGGTACTGAACCAGTCTTCAAGACCGGGATCATATTACACATGCCCCTTGCCACGCAGAAGCTCCAGAACACAGCACTGCATATAACTCCATGCTAATTTTTGATCTAAAATAAATAAGCAGTTTTGCAGCTTTTAACGAGATTGATGTATTAGTCTGTTTTTCCTTCTACATGCAAATTATCAGGACATCAAGGCCACCGGACAACAATTATTTTTACAAAGCAATAAGCAATACTATAACTTGTTTGCAAGAAGTCTTCTGGATCACAGCCACTCCTGAGGTTTTAAGAATAGTTTAGGAAGTCTGATCTAATCGGTCTCCCAGCGACAATATCATGACTGCAATTGCACTATGGATTCTTACACAGTTCCATAACTCAGTCACACAGAATCTCAACAGAAAGCTATTTAACCATGTCCTTTCAGAGACTAAGTATTTCAAACTTTGAGGATAGTATCTTTTGTTAAGACAGATTTCAATAGAGAGAAAAATTGACATGCCTGACCAATCACTAATGCCCAGTTTTGCTCAATTTGATGTTACAGGAAGTAGGATCAGCCCCTTAAAGCTGTAAGGGATTTTGTTTTAGTAGTGGTGTTATCCATTTAATGCTTAAGAGTCAAGACACTGACGAAATCAACCACATTCACACTCTTAAGGAAAAAAATGAGAGAAGACACCAGAATAAACACGCACTAACCACATTCTGAAACAAACCAAGGCAATGTACAGGAAGCACTTTTACCTTCTTAGTGTCCCATTTTGGTTTTGAGGGTTTTTAAAGACCAGATGTTTCATTTACAGAATATTTGTGGATTGTTATTTGTTAAGAAAACTGTTTTGTCATAGTAGAAAAATCCAATTCTCTGCAGTTCTCCTAACAATATTTTTTTAATCTGTGTTTTCCAGATTCCACAACAGGAAAAATTACCAGCCTACAGCAATCACTAAAATTATTTGCTGTATTGTCTTATGTGGAATTTGTAATGGTGAGTTTCAGTACAATCATCTTCCAGTCCTATAACTGTCAAACCTCAGAAATTAAAAAAAAAAAAAAAATCATCACTTTTCTTTTTTCCCCACTCCAGGAGGATTAGGTGAAAGAATTCCTTTTAGAAGCAATGCAATAAATCCAACCTAGGTTTATGCCATTTCACATCAGTACAAGACCAGTATCACCAAATCCTACTGAGACAGCTTGCAGGAAATTACAGGGATAGAGATGCTAGTGGTTCTCTACCCATTGGGACAAGCTAGGCCACTTAAATCAACGAAGTCCTAGGCAAACAGGAAATCACTGTTTTAAAGCTTTCCTTAGGGTATGATCCTGGAGGATCATTTATTAAAAAAGTATTTCTCCTAAGCAAAACACTTAACTCTGGGGCCAAAAAAATTGCTCCCCCTTTCCAGTGTAATTTGGTGTATACTCTTTTTAAGTGTCTCTCCTTCCCTCCCTTTCATCTTCAGCATGTGTGTATAAAATAAGGAAGCAGAGATAACGTGCCAAGACAGTTACATAAAATCAGTATGATTACATGTCAGTAATATTTTCTTAGCTGTTTTTGGCTGGTCTGGTGCTTTAGATGCTGCAACCTTTCTGTTACAAGCACCTGATCACAGGTGTTTTAGATGTTGATCACAGATCCCCCCCAAAGAGATAAGGATTTCAAAAAATGCTGCACTTTTGAAGTACAGAGGCATACTTGTTAGCATATGAACTTGCATAAGAAATTTGCATTAATTTAATCCTATGTATGCTCACAGAAATACCCTTCTATCCAGTAGTTTTGCACAAGGAAGCCTAAAATGCACGAGCTATGTTAGCAGTCAAGTTGAGACACTGAAATAAAACAGTTGGAACATCCTCGTTTAGCATGTATAATTAATCATTTAATACATTAAAACTACATGCAAACAGGCTTAACTGTGTGTAAGGCTTCACTATGTTTCCCGATTGTGTTTTCTTTAGAACGCATCCTGTTAGAAAAGGAGGCACACAGCTGTCCCAATTTAAAACACGTGTGTGCAGCCCCATTTAATGCTGGGGTGAGATTGGAAATAAAGGAAGCAACATCCCTCCCAGCATCACCTGCTGACTTCCATCCACAAGAGCAGGCAGAGAAACACAAAAGACCACAATCATCATCTGAAAAAAAAAGTATTTTAAGCTACTTTTTAGCCCCAGTGCATCTAACCTATTTCTGTCAATTCCTTTAACAAATACTACTTTTGCACTCGTTAACCCAGGGTCATTGTACAATCAGACAAATCTGAAGAAAAGCTGAATTGACCACTTGCCACCACTCCCACATTCTCTTCTGAATAAAGAAGGGCACTTATCCAGCGTACTGTTCTCCTTCCCACCCCACCATTACCGACTCCATCTGACATTCAGCAGAATTCACTCTAGAAAAGAATCTCTGTATTTTTCAGAGTTAAAGCACTGAATTCTCACGGTTCATTGAAGGACCATTCTGCTCAGCCAACCCAGCAAGGGGATGGATGGCATGTGCTACTCTGCTAGCATGACCTCATCTCAGGAGATCACATCTACCTGTTTCACAGAAAGACTTACAAAGTATTTGAACACATACTTGGACATTAAACAATGTCTTCTTTTTGAAGAGATATATAGCATAGTTAAAACCCAAAAAATTCTGAGATTACAGTAAGTCTTCTACACAAGCCAACTCAACTGACACACAAGGTATTTTTAAACCTCCCTAAAACTGCAGAAGGTTGCATAATTACAACGTGGGAGCTAACTTTTCCACCCAACACTCTCCAAATTCTGTGCTGTATGTTGCAACAGCAAAGCTGCATTACAAAGCTTCTGCCTTTTCATTAAAAGGGCTTTGACCACCCCACTTCCAAAGACCATGCCCTGTGCTTCCCCTACTTCTCTCGCTTACTGCCGTCAGTCTCCCAGTGAAGTCCCACCACTACCGGGAAAAACTGATGCAAACAACGCGGAAAGCCAAGCGCAGGATTTTGTTTGCAGGAATGCACCGCTCTCCGCTCAGGCGTCTGCGCGCCCTGTGCTGTTGTAACCCATTTCAGGAGCAAGATTCCCCCTTGGGAGCGAGCCCGCCGTGCCCGCGGCTCCGCGATGGGGCGGGCTCGGCGCTCCCCGGAGCGAGCACGCAGTTCCACTAAACCGCGAGCGAGCTGCCGGCATCCCGCAAACACTTGGAACAAACAGCCTTCGACCTCCCGTGCCCGGCAGCGGCACCGATGCAATTCCTGGTCACCAGGGAAAGCAGTAGTAGATTAAGGCTGATTTAACCTCGAACACCCAGAGCCGCTGCTGGGAACGGGAAAACAACACAAGCGCGACCTCCATTACCGAGGCGCTGAAGGAAGGGGAGGCTGCCCCGGGCACAGCGCTGGAGCAGCCTGAGCGCCCCTGACACCGCGGCTTCTCCCGGCAGCCGGCTCGGGGCAGCGCTTCCCGCCGCCGCCGGGGACCTCCCGGCCCGGCCCCTCCCCGGCGCGGAGACACCCGCGGGCCGCCTTCCCTATGACAGGGGACAGCCCCGGGCCACCTTCCCGTGACAGGGGACAGCCCGGCGGAGCAGCAGCGCCCAGCCGCCCGCACGCCCTCCGCTCACCCCGGCGCCGCCAACAGCCGGGGCGCTGGGCGCGGCTCCCGCCCCCTCCCCGCGGTCACCCCCCGACCCCGCTCACCGGCGTAGAAGCGGATGAGGCAGCCGGTCTCCGAGTCCATGCCCTCCTCCTGCACCCGCCACAGGTCCCGGAAGCCCAGCTGGGAGAGGTAGTCGTTCTGGATCTGCAGCGGCTTCTCGTGGGCCTCCAGCCGCCGGCTGGTCTCCCCGTGCAGCTGTACATACAGGGCGGGCGGCCCCGCCGGCTGCTCCCGCCCGCCGGCCGCGCCCGCCGGCACCCCCACTGCCCGCCCCGGGAGTAGCTCCCCCGGGCAGGGGGGGTCCCGGCCCGGCCCCGCACCTGCTTCTTCCACCCCGTCGGGGGGCGCCGGCTCCACCTCCAGCTCGTCCGAAGAGGACGAGCCACCGCCGCCGCCGCTGCTGTAGGGGTCCAGCCGGTCGGAGACGCTCTCGGCACTGGGGCTGAAGCTCTCGGTGTCGGAGCCGGTCGGCCCCAGCTCCCCCAGCAGGGAGGGGCAGGAGAGCGGCGGCCCCGCAAGGTACAGTTCGGCCGGCGGCGCCCCGGGGCTGAAGTCGGAGGGCGCCGGGCTCGGCCGGCCGCCGGCCAAGTCGCTCTCCTCGGCGCCGCTGCACAGCGGCAGGCGGTCGGGCCGAGCCGCTTCCCCGCAGCCTCCTCCGGACAACCCGCTCCGCGCTCCCCGCCGGCTCCTGGGCTTCTCGTCCGGCTGCGGCCGCAGCCCCTCGGCCGCGGGCTCGGGCGGCGCCTCGGCGGGGCCCGCCGGCGGCTCGGGCGGGGGTTGCGGCGGCGGCGCGCCCGCCTTGCCCAGCACTCGCACCACGCTGCTGCCGCCCCGGTGGCCGAGCTGCTGCAGCCGGGCGGCCACCTCGGCCGCCGTGGTCTCCAGGGTGCAGAGCACCGGGCGCAGGTAGCAGTTCATGTGCCGCTCGTAGACGTGGACGCAGCCCCGCTGCAGGTCCCGCCGCACCCAGTCCCGCTCCGGGGGCTGCAGGGGCTGCAGCTGCCGGGGCGGCTTCAGCAGCAGCAGCGCCTTCCTGTCCAGGCTGCGGGTGCCCAGCGAGGGGGCCGGGGCGCCGCCGGCAGAGGGGGAGGCGGTGGAGAGGTTCCTCTTCAACCTTCCCCGCCGCAGGAGCAGGGAGTTGGCGCTGCCGGCCCCGCCGGGGGCCGCCGGAGTCCCGCTGGCCGCCAGCGCCGCGGGAGGAGCGAAGCCGCCGGCTCCCCCTCGCCTTCGCCGCGGGCCGCCGGCTGCTTTGCCGTCCAGCTGCCCGCCGCCGCCCGACGGCTCCGCGCCGCTCTCCGCCTGACTCCTCCTGCCCGGGGAGCCGCTCTCAGGCTCCCCCCGCCCGCTTCCCGCCGCCGGGGCTTCTGCCGCTCGCTGCTGCGCGGGCTCCATCGCCCGCGGGGCCGGGGATGCCGCCGCCGCCCTGCTGGGAGCGCCGCTCGGCGCGGCGCTGGGGGGGCCGAGCGGAGCGCGGCGCCGCGTCCCGGGGGTGGGGGAGATTACGTAGCAGCCGTGGGAAGCATTCCGCCGGTGCCCGGTTCAGTCCCGCTGCCCGGCTGTCGCCAGCGCCATTAGGGAGGGAGGGAGGCAGGCGAGGAGCGAGCGATCCCGCCGCCGTCCGCCGCTCCCCGCGCGCGCGCGGCTCATGAATATTAACCAGCCCACGGGGAGCAAGGGAGGCTCGCGAGGGTGACGCCACCGCTCGCGCGGCGGGGCGGGGACTCGCCGATAAACACAGCGTGACTCCCAGCCGGCCCGGGCGGCGCGCGGGGGCCGCTGGGAGATGTAGTCCCGCGGCGGCCGCAAGTCCCGGCAGTCCCGCGGCTTCCCGCCGGCCCCGAGGCTCCGGGGCGGGGGCGCGGACGGGAGGCCGGGGCACTCCGCCTGTGTCGCCGCTGCTCCGCGCTGGCCCGGCGGGTGTAACGTGTCGCTGCCGCCCGTCAGGGCGCCGGGCTGAGTCCGTGTTAAAATTATTCCAGGACTTTGTCCTGCTCTCCATGTTTGTGTTCCTTCGGTCTGGTTAGAGGGTTTAGGCAGGTCCAGTGGCCGCACTGACCCCGCTCTGCCCAACCTGACGCGTTCTCCCCTTTGGCTGCCTCCGCGCAGAACCCAAGCACTGAGCCCAGGCAGTCTTCTCCTCTGAAGAGGGAGATGATTTCTCTAGATCCAAGATGGAGAGAGACATGGAAATGTGGGTGGAAACATCTATGTGTATATACGCGCCCATACCGTGAACAGAGCTGCTTTGTGAGTAGACACAGAGAAGGTTTCAGTGCCATTAGTCTGTCATTGTATTTCAGGGACTAAACTTACCTAAGATGACGGCTTGTTGAAAATTGCTGAGAAGCCATTAAATAGAAACATATTTCAAAAAAACATGTCCCGTGGTTTAAAACAAGTTACTGAAACGGAAAACCAGATACATTCAATTAGCAGTGTAAACGTGAGGTTTTATACTGCAAGGTCACCATCCTGTGGAGTTCAGAGAAATCTCTTATGCTCCTGGAGATGTTTTAGCTGAGTAATGCCTGCTGGGTGAGGCTGTGACCGCCTGAGATCTCTCCTTTTTAATCCATTTTGTAAAATCGCAGCAAAGCATCTTGCCAGATATTCGTGAAAATGCAATAGACTGCAATAAATTGAGAGTTCTGGGCAATTGACCAGTTACGTCAATATTAGGGGAGATAAATCATCTCTAAGAACTCTGAGATAAACTCTTAGCGAAACATTATTTTTAGCGGGTCAGTCTTTTTAGTGCACATGTGTAATAAAATAAACCCGAACCGTAATAAAATTAAGGTTTACCTTTCCTGATAAAACATTTCTCCACGATTCCACATTTCTGTGTTCATACCACATAGAAGCAGATGAAACAGCGCACAGAAAACATGTATTCCCCAAAGAATTTACAATGGAATCATGTAGCTGCCTTTTAAAAGTTTTTTGTAACAGCAAAGCTGATGTTTACTGTGTGTGAAAACCACCCACTTTCTGAACAGAACGATCTGAAAATTGACTGGTCTAATTGTGGAGTTTGTGCTGAGCCATATCTAGAGCTGCAATGACCAGCAGGAACTTCTTCAGAATTCAAGAGCACAAACTGACAGAAGATGACGGCAGCACTTGGCTATTGAAGGCTTAAACTGGTGCCCAAATCCACCTCTGACAGTAGCAACATGGAGCAGAAGTCAGAACTGAGTAGATGAGCTCCGGTTCTGGCTGTTTGATATGTTCTGATTTATTTCTATTGCTTTGCACCACCCTTGTGCCAGCTACTTCATAGAGGTTACACCAGGTCCCCTGATTAAATGTGTGAGAGAAATGTTCTACATGCAAACACACACACACAAACACACTCAGAAGGAGACAGCAAGCTCTAGGGACATTACTGTTAATGATGATACTTGAAATGTTTCTAGCAAACTGCTTCCAGCCCTTCTCTTCTTTGGTGGAGTGGTGAGAGAGAAGATCCACCTTTCTCAAATTGTTCAAATACCTGAATGTTCATCTACACAGAGAAAATGTCCAGAATACAGAACCAAAGAGATGTCTCCCGAAGCTTCCAGTTTTCTCCCTTGTGGCTGGAGATACTGCATCCTACATGTTAGTGAGGTCCCCCTAGCACAGCAGATCCGCAAGCTGAACATCAATTTGAACTGAGCTCCGCTGATTTGTCCTCTGCCCTAACTGGAAAACTGTCCCAGGGCCACCCTGTCCTCCCTGTTGGGAAATTCCTTCCAATTTTTTGGCCTGAATTTTACACATGGGTAGTCTATGCACATTTGTTCACAGACCAGCATTGCATTGCCCTTTGACTCAAATAACTGTGGGGTTTTCTTTTTCAACTCCAGAGGCTTTATCCCAAGGTGCTTAGAAGCAGCAACAGTATTCCCTGGCAGGCTTTGTTTTCTCTCTTGGGTACACTTAAACACATTCTTATTGTGTCCTCTGAGGACATAGTTCTCATAGCGTAGGAACACGCAGTTAAGGTCATTTGGACAGCTTTGGGGCAGATCCTCCGTGGGGCAGACTGGTGTAGCCACAGCTCTAGATTTTCTTCACAAGTCTGCGTGGAGCAGCCACTGTCTACGATACAAGTTGGAGAAGTGGCCGGGGACTGAGCTGACCTCGCTCTCCCTCTTGCCCAGCTAACTCACCGCTGCCAGCAGCCCTACTCATGAATGGCTTTATGCAATTAAAAAACAAAGTAGCTGTACTAAAGTGCTGAGTGGGGGGAAGCTGTTGGATTTATCTCTGCCCTGTGAAATTTGTTCAGGAGCAGAAGGCTGCAGTGAGGCTCCTGGCATCCTATGAGTCCTGAGTTGAGCTGTGAGGAGAAAAGGGAGCGTGCAATCAATTTTCTTACTTTGCTGAATATGAAGGCGGCAGTTTCTGTAGTGGCCTAGCACCTCCAAATGTTAGCAGTACCCAGCCTGGTTATTTTTGCATTGCACAGGGAAGTGTGCTTGAAATCTCTAAGTATATGCATATTTAAATTGAACTCTCCAGCTTATGAGAAAGCGCTCCTATTTTCCATTTCCCAGTATCTCATATATACTCTTAAACTCTCCCAGAATTGTGAATTTTGATAGGGATTAACTGGTGTTGTCAGACATGGCAATGGAATTTATGAAATTGATGTTTGTCAGAAGGAAGTGGAAGGGTGAAATACACATTTCCCTTTTCTAAAGTTAGATTGATGACAGCTGTTTGGGAGACAGGTAAAATGAAACAGGATGGTTTGCAATCTGCAGTTTTCTGACCAGACCTGGGCAATCTTGAGGAGGAGTTTTCTGATTACAGGAGTTGGCAACAAAAAATGAGGGAATAAAAAGTAATTTATCAGACATTACTATAAATTACTCCATACCAAAACTCCTCATACCAAATGAAGAAATTGTACACTCACACACACAGGTGCATGAAAATGGCAGAAGGTCTTGAAACCACAAGAAGACTTTTGAGGACAGTGTTACATCCAGAGTTACCAGACCTTATCTGAAATCCTCACAGAGGCTGGAGCTGTTGTGATCTTCACTGTCTACGTTTCTGCTGGCAGCTGCTACGGCTACAGCAGGAGGCATCAGGCTCCATACACATCCCCAGAGCTGACTGAGTAACTGCAGTGCTGCTTGGAGTGTGTTAATTCCTGCTTAGCCTCTTCTGAAATCTGCCTCCCCCAATTCTCACAGATTCCTTTAAAGCCCTCAGGGATACACTGTGCTGTTATTAGATGTTTCTGCAAGGGAAGGGATAGATTATGGGCATCAGCTGATGTCTGTGGTTTTCCTTACTCTTTCATTATGAATGTAGAAGAGAGGACCAGGTCCAGCTTTGATTCATATTGCTGCTGGTTCTGTTCTGTTCTTTGTTAGCATTATACCCCTTCATTTCTGGTAACATCTTGGTTTAGCTACAGTTAATATTTTGCCAGACAATTCAATGATGGCTTATTTGTTCTGTCTAATTTTTCAGAAATGTCTGCTGCGGTGGGATAGTAAACAGCTTTTGTAGATTCAGTTTTACTATGAACTATACTCAAAGGGATTTTTTTTAATTGTATCAAATATGCAGTGAACACCCAGTTTCAGTTTTGTTTTCAAATATATCATTGCAAAATAATATGCCATCATTAAACAGAAATTGCTTAATCCCAGTCCTTGACTACAGAAAAATTGACTGACAAGTCAGTTCTGGATCAAAAGCTGAGTGCTGAGAAATGCTAGTGTGGGAAAGATTATATTTATACTTTCTCTGCTATAAGTCATCTTCAATGATGCTGCTAAATGTTCATCTGTGTTTCAAAAAGGTATGAATCACTTTAGTGATTCCAGTTAACATGTGAAGGTGGAGAGGGAGCTTAGAAAGACAGAATTTCATGTCCTTCAGCCCTGCAGAGTGTTAGGGAACTTACTCAGCTCTCTTCTTTAGTAGCCTGTTTTTTTAGTGAAGAAGAATTTTTCTACAGATGACAAAGCAAGAGACTTATTTCAATGTCAAAATGCTGAAACAAAAGACGTTTGCCACTGTATGTGTAATTCAGAGACCAGGAGATGGGTGAGCAGAGGGACCATTTCAAATTAAACAATGCAGTAAGAATAACCTTCTTTCTAAAAAGAAATTGAATGTTGTCATATGGAAACTGTTCTCAAAATAATATTTTATCAGTAGGGATTAATTTCATTTTTCAAAATGCTAGGTATGCACCTGTGCCCCTCATTCATATTTGCAATTGCCACAGCTATAGGAACAAATTGGATATACAGATAACAAGGAATTGAAATTTTATGCTGATTGTTGCTCCAGCTGCGAACTTGAGCACAATGGTGTCTGTAGGTTCCATGGCAGTTGTGCTCATCTTGGCTTCTAAGGCCTTCAGTGTAGTAAGGTATTTAAGATGATGCTTATTCAGGGAAACATTTACTTTAAAAAGTGTTTTAATGTTGAGGACATGATTAAGAACTATTCTTGAACAGGGAAGTTTCCATTATTCAATGCCTGAAATATAATTTAAAGGCTGTAAGTGATCTTACAGTTGCCCTTTTGTTTATATATTCAGTAATACTGGATTCTTATGATCCAGGAGGTTATTGGTACCTACAGCTCCCTAAATCATTTTCAGCAAGTTTTGATCTGTATTTCTGATTTCAAAACCACTTCCATACAAGTAATATCAACACTAGTACATGTTCTTCAGCAGTGCACTTCAAAGCATGTTACAAATGAGAGTAAGTGTAAATATTTTCATAATAAGGAGAGAGGAGAAAAGAGGCAAGTACCTTCTTGGCTGCACATTAGACTCCTCTCAAGGTGATAACCACAAGTCAGGTCTGCGTGTTCTGGGGAGTGGAGTACCAGGCTGTGAAACTTCCTTCTTGCTGAACTAGAGTCCTGTCTCAGCTCCCTCTGGACAGAGGGGCTGGAGCCGGGTGCAGAATCCAGCTGTAAGGTTGTTCAAGTGACAGTGATTCTCACTTGCAGTACTTGGCCACTTGAATTTCAGTTTCTTGTAGAGCTAACCTGTATTGTTTTCAGCAAGGCAGGGTTTTCCTAAGCCAGCAGCAGCAGCATGGTGTGGAGATCCTTTGATTACACAAGTGTTTCCCATTGTGACATGCATTGGCTGAGCTCTGTTAGCATTGCAGTTAAACAGTTGGGAGGTGCAGCTTCCTTAGCAAATTTTGGAATGTCTTCTCCAGCACAAACTTCTTGTTCCTATCATATGAAGAAAGAAAGGAAACAGCAGCACCTCCTTTTCAGTTCAAGGCAATGAGCAGCTGATTCTGAGTTAATTATGTGGCTGAAAGCCACAAGCAGAGGAAACAAACTTGAGGAAAAGGAAAGGAAAAAAACCCTCAGCTTTGTTATACCTGGATTGATTACAGGTCTATGTTATACATTCTAGTGTTATATTAGATACTGTGTTAAAATGAAACCAGTATTTTACACATTTTGCTTTTAATTTGCAAAGCCAGGCCTTGTAATTGCCAGTAGACTCAGCAACCCCATACACTAATCCTCTTACTCTGTCTTTGACTCTTCAATTTTAAGCTATTTGTTTTGTTTGTTGCTTTTTTAAAGAAAAAGAGCTTTGCTGCCTGTTAGATATTAAAGCACTAAAAGATTCTCTTCCAGAAGTTTATAAATCCTTCCTTGTAATTATTTCTTTTTATCTTACTTCCTCATATGGCGTCTTAAGCCCTTTTTGTTTCAGAGCTCTACAACTCCTCAAGGTACAGTATTCATCACTACTGATAGAGATGGATTACCGTGGATTTATTAAGCTGCAGCCAACACAGTGTCTTGAATGTGATGATTTTACACAATGCCCTAAATAGCATGACTGGCACATTTGAAGTGACCCAAGAGATTCCAACATTTTTGGTATCAGCTTTTCACGAGGTTAGTCATCTCCCATTAATTCCCTTGTAAATATCTCGGAGGAAGGATACAACTGTCTGTTGTTTAAAGGCTGTGCATAAAGCCATTTCATGTGAGACTGAGGATATGTTTCCGCCATACAGCAGGTTTGGCAACAAAGTTGGCTTAGAAAGGTCATGCCCCTCCTCACTTGTATTTGCCTCTTCTGTGTGGTGTGTTGCCACTCCGGTGTGCAGAGCAGCACTGCAGGCAGCGTAATGGGAATGTTCTGCATTAAAACAAATTGTGCCTGCAGAGTCTCAGGTATCCCTTCAATACAGTAAGAATCTATCACATAAATGCAAGTTATTTATTTGTGAATGTCATAAGCAGTGAAGTGAGAATAGCACAGGGGAAGCTAAATCCTCAAAATAGGCACAAAATATGTGTTAGTGATGATTTATCCTAGTACAGAGTGCTATCAACAGCTGCATCTACAGTACTTTACTTGAAGTATAAACAAAGATGCACATTATGCCCTTTGAAGGAACCTTTTTAAATTTATTTCTTCAACACCAAAGGTGTCTCTTGTTAAGAGTAAACACGGAGATACTCCAAGGAAAATAACAAAATAAAACCTTATATAATTAAAATATTGGTGGGATCAACTTAGAAGTTAATACTAAAAGAGCTCACTGTTACTTCTCTGGCTCCCCAGGCACCCCTCTCAGAAGGGCTTTCAGGAAATCTGTAGGGATCCTATCGGAGCTTTGATGAAAATGACCATAAGGAGTTAAATCTAGGAGAGTAGGGGTTTTTTCCCCAGTAACAATTGGCTTCTAGGCTGGCAGCCATGAACTTGTGTGCAGAATCGCTTTCATGTGCCAATTCAGCGGCACATGAATGTGGCTACCAAAGGTGCCTTGGCTTCAGAGCTCCACCCCTCCCTTGCACACTTGCTCAGCCATTCCAGCTATGACTGCGTAGTCACAGGGCTGTGACATGCTGCTGCATGAGATCAAGGGAGCTCTTTGTAATACATTGGAACGACGGGAATGGGCTCAGTATTCATGGGTGAGGCTAAACAAAACTTCCAGGAAAATGAGTCTGTCACCTCACTGACAGGTGATGTGGCTCCCCACACAGTAACCCACCGTGGAGGTCACTGTGAAGCCCTGCTCTGTGCTCTCTGTCAGCCTGCGTAGAAGCTGGCCTTGGACAGTCAGGAAGGGAAATCATAGGACAAGGAGAACAGCTAATATTTTAGGATCCAGGTTTGACTGAGGTGAAAGTGTGCATTGTTAGCTTTGCAGATGTTGGTCAGGATACACCAAACTACAGTCGTGTGTATATAATTGGCATCCAAATTTTTTCAGAGGCAGCATCATCCTGCTTTTGGTTTTCTAAAGGTGTCCTTTGTTGCTTTCCAAGTGCCAACAGATCTGAATGATCTGTGAGACTCCACCTGTTCTGGTCAGAGCAAGGGTAAAACCAGCTTCTCCAAACTGATGCGAATTCTTATTGCTAGAATAGAATAAGCTCTTAGTTTTCCCAAATGCATACATGCCCAGGCACTGTCACTGGTAGCATGTTCTCCAAGATATTCAGTGCCTGTGACCTAAGCACTCCACAGATCAAGACTTGCCTTGGGGGTTAAATTTTCATCAGCCTCTTCATAAGACAGGCCGTGAACCCATTGTGAAAACCCATTGGTGGCCTCCACGCAGTTGGGAAATGCTGTGTTTGAAAGTCAGCTGGATTTTTAGGAACATTGTTTCTGCCAACAGGTACTGATAACCTGCTTTCATAGTGATAGCACAAACTTCACTTTTCAGCAACCTGACACACTTCTTTGCCACTGTCCTGCACCAGTAGTGGATCTGGAATGCCATACTGCCAGGAACCAAAGCTTTCCAGCATCCACTTTCTGACCAAAAAAAAAAAAAGATGGTGCACAGGGTGAAGAGTTGTCCTGCAGAGTTGAAGAGCCAGAGAGATGGAGCTGCCTTGGTGTCTGTGATTGTGAGCAATCAGGCTTTTGAAAGAAGCCCAGCATGGTGGGCTTTTCCATGAGGTTGGTCCACAGTCCAGCACACAAGAGCCAGCCAGAGAGCTCTTCTCCACAGCGATCGCAGTTAGGATGCTGGCCAGGGTTCACATCCACCACAGCTTAACACAGCTGGGCTGCAGGCGTTTCTGGGTGATAGCCAAGTATTTTGTGTCCTACCATTCTTGGCTGCCCTTTCATGTTTTCTTCATATCAGATCCCAGCATACAAGGAACTTGCAGAGGATTTTTAGGTGACTGCTGGAAACCCATTTATCACATCATTCCCCCACATGGTGGCATTGCTTCCAAAAAGTATCTGCTGATTCCCACTGTGTGATGTTTTGTTCTCAGGTGTTTTAGCCAGAGTTCTGCTGCCTTGAAGGAGTATTTACCACCAGGCATGCCTGCTCCTCTTCACTTACTCTGAGAATGAATGTTCTTCCAGATCGGACGGACCATGGAGGTCTCTGAGACCAGCAACTCCACTCAGGAGCTCTCAGGGAAGCTGTGTAGAGACATGTGGCTACTAGAAAGGCTCTACATGACTCCTGTCATGAGTGGTGCAGACCAGCTGTCAGAGGAGTGGGGACACTGCTCTGGAGGCACCATGGAGTGACAGAGGTCAGGCAGGCACAAATGCAGGCTGTTTCATGACCATCCCTGAAGGGATGCACTGACTGAAGAAAGCCAAGGAATTTGGAAAGCCTCTGTATGACATGTCTAATGAACACATCTCACTACAGAAAGGAAGTATTGGTAGGTAGTGTGCATTATGGTGGGTGACCTCTGGACCTCCTCAGATCAGCCTTCCACGAGCAGGGGGAACGTCAAAGTGAGATCACATCACCCAGGGCCTCGCAGAGCACAAAACCTCAGTGAAGTTCTGGCAGGCTGGAATTAGCAGGCTGAGTCACTCAGGCAGGCATCAGTTGCCAATGTGGTTGCTGTTGAACGAGTGTAACGACAGATTGTCAAATACCTAAACAAGGGCTGCTTTTTGGCAAGAGTCAGGATACTGAAATGATTTGTAAATCATTTGCAGAATTTCCTACCTACATCTTTTCAGCAGCACAAGTGGATTAGACTACTGGTCCTTCTAGATAGCATCCTGCTGCAAAGGGGTTGTCACCACACACTTCAAGGAAAGATGAAAGGACAGTATTGGTAGATGGTGTGGGACAGCCAGTCTCAGAAACCTATTCCCAAAACTGCAGTGATTGGAAGCTGGCTTTACCCCAGAAGCATGAGTATAAATCCCTTCTGAAGCTCTTGTTTATTTTTATGCATATATTAGCAGTCCTCTTTTGACTCTTGCTAAGATTTTGGTTGTGATGATACTAGGCTAGGAAGGGATTTGGCTGAGTAATTGCATGCTGTGCAAAAAATTTGTTTCCTTTTTATGAGTTTTAAAAGTGTCCTTTTTCAATTTAATTGAATATTCCTTTGTGTTTATACTGTGGAAGGGAAACCAGCAGCATGTATTTGTGCGTGGATTTGCTGGACAGGGGCTGGGATTGGTTTCCCACTGCTTCAAACCAGGGGAAATCACATCAGAGTGAATATGCAAATTAAGGGTTCTGGTTAATCAAACTCAGTAGTAATTTGGAACAAAGGGAAAGTCTTAGTGGAGTTTGTCCTTACAACACACTCTTTTTTTTTTTTCTTTGCCTCCCTTCCCTCTTTCTCTTTCAGGAATGATTCAATACAATATCTTATGAGAAACTCACCAATTTCTAATTGAGCAAGCTAGTGGAAGGTATCCCTGCTCGTGGCAGGGAGGTTGAAAATAGATGATCTTTAAGCTCCCTTCCAACCCAAACCATTCTGTGCTTCTATGACTAAAAATCAAGGCAAAAATCAAGGCAAAATCAATCAAACACCTTAACCCTAGTGCTTTCTTCCAGTTGTAAAACAGTCACCAGAACAGCCTTTATTAAAGGGGCTAATATAGTATGATCTCTTTTTCTTTCTTGTAGAGGTTATTGGAAAACAACCCAAGCATCGTCTTTGTTATATTTTTGCTGAGAAAGTTCCTTCTTTGTCAGGGGAAGGGTAATTGTGATAGCAAGCTGCTTCTGTTCCCGAATTCCCTGATGTGCTGGGGTCATGTTGCATATTTGCACTCTCCTTTAACAAGGAACAACAACACAGACAGAAGGGCTTATTTTTGGTGTCACTACGTTTAGAGCAGATGTTATAGGCTCAATTATCCTGGTACTTCAGCTGTAACATTGCATTATTTTCTAAGCTCCGTGTCTGTGGCTGGAATTGTTTTGTTGGAAGACATTGCTTTCTGAAGGCTGGTGCTTCTGCTCCTCCACTTAGTATAGCCTGACAGCTACCTTCAGTAAGCAGATTTATCATTTTGGATTGCTTCTGCACCGTAGCTACAAATCACATTGAATGTACTGCTGAACAAAACATGTTTTATAATGTGGAGCATCTGCCCAATATAAGAATACCCAGCATTTTAACACAGGATCATTAGTCACCGAGAGTAAATTGATAGGTTATCAAGTCCTGCATATTTCAGCCAGAGTTCAAAAAAAAAACCCCTACTTGTGTAATGCAGGAGTATTCTAAGTTCAGCATCCTCACAGTATAGTTGAGCATCTCCATATATAACAATGTTGTGAAACAGAAAGACACGTCCTGCAGCTCCTGAATCACAGCCTTGAAATGCAGCATGACAATTGTTTCATTTTGAGGCCAGTGGTGATGAACTCTGTGAGCACCGGCAAGTAATTAGAAGAAATAGGGATCGTTTGACTCATCTTTTCTTCCTGCCTTTGCCAGGTCTTTAAAGACACCATTTTCACCATCTAAAGCCTATTCCATTCATTTACTGCATCATATTGTTCTGGAGTTATGTTTGTGAAAAGGGACTCTACATTTTTAATTTGAAGGTTTTTTTCTCTTTGAAGCAATAAAACCATTTAAAATGCTTTCTGTAAAGGTGATATTATTTAGAATGCATAAATTGAGATGAAAATAACTAAAAATAATGAGTCAAGCCAATAAAACTGGCAGAGGAATCAGCCAAATGGTAGATCAAAGAAGGCAGATCACATATTAAAAATCAGTTGAGTCATTTTCTTTTAAAAATCCAGCTAGACACCCAATTCCTTGTTTCTCTCCCCTAACATTTGCCACATCTTCTACTTTATGAACACATACGCTTTGCTTGGTAAAAAGGCAGAATCTTTCACTACAATGTATAGCAAGATGTGGCAGTTTTACACTATTTCCCTTATTAAGTAGTGCTATAACAAGAGGGGGCTTGTTAAAATTTTATTATTTTAGGAGCAGCATTCTCCAGAAGAAATACTCATATATTTCCTACGCTCAGACTGTCTGAACAGATTATCCAACAATTACATATTAATTATTAATCACTCAGTGTTTCAGAAGCCACCCCGTGGCTCTCTAGTGCAGGAATTCTGCTGCTTTTGCAACCTAATGATATGATTTTCCCAGCTGCAGTGTTGCAGTGCTCAGCCAGATGGAAGGCTAATGACAGAGGGGGACATAAAGTTATAGGGATGCCTAAGGTTGTGCCTCACCTTGCTTGGAGGAGGTTATGAAACACTAACCTAAACAAATTCAGCAGGCAAAATACAGAAAGCTAGTTAGATGACAGATTATAGCTAGTGTTGGAGTGGGCATGTGTTTTAAGTGGTCTGTGTAGGGATTAATGGAAATACCTGAAAACAAGCAAATAGGGAAGATGATCTTTTCCTCCTGCATTCCCCAAGAACACCTTTTCCAACTCCATGTTTAAGTGGCAAGCCTGAGAACTGTGATTTGCATTATCTGTACACATTCTTGGCTGTACATGGTTACCACTCAGGAAAACAAGATTGATTTCTCATTCTCAAGCACATTTATAATGTCTGTGCAAATGAATGTAGGGCATATCCCAGCTAGATCAATATTTATGCAGCCTACTTTAGAAAGCAAGGGAGTCGCTTCTGAGCAGCAGGGGATCTTGTAATTTCTTTTCCTGTGGTTTCCTCTTTTCCTCGTTTTCAGTGAAATCTGTCTGCATAATGTTCCATGCTCGCTGACAATTAAAGGGAGTTTTCACGAAGGCTCCTGCAAAAGGCCGAGCTGCTACTGGCACTGCCGGCACCTGGGGACGCCCTGGAGTGGAGGGAGGTGTGGGTGAGCCCGTGGAGCTGCCGGCCGGGCCCCTGGCAGCGGGCTGGCCCCGGGAATGTGTGATTGTGTGAGCTGTGTGAGGGCAGCGGGGGAGCACGATGCCGCTCCCCGAAGGGACGGGGGCTTTCCTCCCCGGCTGGCCGTGGAGCTGGCGGCTTCTGCCCCTTCCCTCCAGCTCCATCGAGCCACTCGTCTTTGGCTTTGCGCGCTTCATTCCGCTTGCGGAAGAGCGACAATTAATTATCCTAATTAAACCCAACTGCAGAATATCGAATACTGCGGTTTGTTTCGTTCTTCTAGGCTCACCTCTCTGGTGCACACGGTCCCCGTGCTGTTGTCACAGCTAATCTCTTTCATTCATTTTGAAATGGTGGGCAAGGGGCCAGGGGAGAACGGAACACATAATAAATCAAAAGGCAGTAGCAAAACATTAAAAAGAGCCAAGCTCCCAGCAGTATGCCGGCATCTATGTTTAAAAGCATCTTCCTAAACAGCTGTTTTCTCACAGTACAGCTTTCATTTTCTTGATGCTTAAGAGGAGGTGAGTTCACGGACACAAGACAGAAGGTGGCCTTTGTGAATACCCTTTACTTTTCCTTCTGCCATATTTGCCAGAATTTTCTTTTCTTATCCTGACTTGAATAAACTCAAGGGCCTTCAAATGCCCCTGGTAATGCAAGTTCCTGCAAAGTGATGCATGTCTTTGGAAACTGAGACATGATAACAAGTGACTTTACAATATTGGTATCTTCTGATTGTCAATTTAATTTGCCGTCTAATAAAATACACTTTATGTATATAAAGTATTCCCAGCGAGCATTTTTTTTCTAAAGAAGCTCCTCCATGATGCAAACATGACAAGCTCTAGGCTATTACATCATCTTGACTTCCATGGCCATGGCACTGAAATGCAGCATTAGCAAACACAATATATTGAATGCCTCTGTAGTAAATAATGCCAGTTTTTTCAAGCAACTAAGTAGTCAATAAGAACCCTGTCACTTCTGTGTTGACAAAGTATCTTAGTTACTGAGTAACTATAGAGATGTTTTCCTTATGCTTGACGTAATTATCAAAATGCCTTCCAATAGCTGGTGAAAATGTTAAGGCTCAAAGAGTAATTCCTAGAGTGTGGTTTGCTGTTCGCTGGGACATACAAGTCAGGGCTGCACAAGCCAGCTATGCACCCACAACTAAAAAGATCTTCAATGTATTTCTTCTTGCCATCAGTCTCTTTGGAGCAAATTGGAACATCTGACACTGCCCTCCAAATCGTGTTTCAGTTTTGGTCAGCCTCAGGCACAGGGCCACAGGAGAAGAGACAGCCACGGACATCCTAGGGCGTAAGTCACAAATTACTTTGTTTCTCTTAAAGCTCCAGCTCAGGTAAGGACTTAAACTCCGTGTTGGCTTGTTCAGAAAGGGAAGTGCAATTCAAAGTATGTGCAAAGCTTGTGCTAAGAGCCCTCAACCCAAAAGGATACTGGTTTTGCTACTTCCCTGATCTGTAGGCAAATCTTTCTTCACAGACCCTGGCCTGTGCTGTTTTAGTACTTAGGGGTGGTTCAGATTTTGCCCTGGTCCTGTTAATTCTCTACAGATCTTGACTCTCTGGAGCCTCTGGCAGACACCCCAAAGTTGGGTGTGTCCTATGACCTGAAGAACAGGGACTAGTGCACTGTGGTGGGGGACGTTTCCTACTTGGCATTCATGCTGAGCTCTGCATGGGTGATTTTTCTCCTACAAGTGATGTGTAACATGTAGAATTTCAGTCTGAGCTGTGCTCAATGAGGAATGAAGGCTGGAAGGGATCCCAGTGGGATATTTACTGTCCCTTACTGGCTTAGAGTATTATAGATATCATACAGAAATATTACTTATAGTATAATGTCAACAATAATACATGAACTATACCCATGCTGTTCCAACAGGTTGTCTTTTAGATATGCAGTGGCGGAGGCTTCATCGCCTCCATGTCTGGCTGCTGTCTGTCCTCTGCCCCGCTGCCCTGACCAGCTGTAATTATTTCCCAGTGACTAACCCGAAACTGCCTTGCTGCCCCACAGGCAGAGAGCAGAATAATTGCCTTCCTCTTTGCAGCCCCAAGTGTTGAAACACCCTTCTTTCCTTCTTCAGGCAGAACAAGGGCAGTGCCTTTGGACTTTGCTCATAGGTGATGTTCTCCAGGCCTCCTGTCGGCCACATGAGTGCCCCTGTGTCCAGCTGGGATGCTCTCCTTCTGGGAGAGCCATACCCCAACCCCAGCCTGACTTGCAGCAGGGTAGAGGGAAAGGGCTTGTGCCTGCACCCTGTCAGCTATACCCTTGTTGGTAGGTCTGATGCCTTAAGTTTTAGATTTCATGTTTTTCAGATTCTGTGCTGCCTAGGTATATAGTTCTGAGCCTCATACTAAGTGTTAGAAAGCCTTCTTCACAGAGTAGGTAGACAAAACAAATCCTTTCCTGCTGGAGACCAAGGACAACTGTTAAAAGTTTTCAGGCCCAAAAGCATAAACAAGGGTGGACTGAAGAGAGAAAGCAAGAATGGGACTTCATAACCTGAAGCTGTAATTGAACAATTAAACCCCAATATGCAAATGGACCAAAACTTATAAATGTGTAAGACCTTGTGACCGGTCGTCCATTTTTGTGACCATTTTAAGTCCATCTTGGGTGTAGCCCTGGCCAGGTTCTTGTCCTGCCCAAGGGGTATCTGAGAGGCCTTTCAATAAATATCTGCTTTATTATCTAGTTCTGCTCAGTCTCTGTTCCAGGTCAGCCTTCCCAAGGCATCACATCCCAGCGTTTGCCTTTGTCTCAGAAACACAGTGCTCCCAGGCTTTAGCTCACAAGCCATGTTCCTGCCCAGCAATCTGCCGGCCAGGCTACTGCCTGACTGGATTTGTCCATTGTTCCTACCTGATAGCACCATCTCATATGAGCTTGTCTCCATTCTGAATTGCATCCTGTGTTCCCCCCAGGCCAGCACAGTGTCCCCTCAGCAACACCAGTGACAATGGCAGCCCTGGCAGCAGCCTGCCCTGCTGTTCCTGGTACAGCCCCTGCGCCTGCTGTCACTCACCCTCTTGCTGCAATCTGAGCCTTGTGTCAGGCTCTTGTAAACTTCTCTTTTGAGCTTACTTGTGATGAGAATGGCATCAGAGATGCTGTCCAAAGCACTTGGAAGACAAGATACGTGACATCTACTGCCTCTCCTTTCTGTAAGACTGATGATTGCCATAAATGGAAATAGACTTGCTTTAGCTCATTTAGTGCTCATGCTTTTTATCACCAAGTGTGAATTACTCTATATTTGATTATTTGCTCCAGTATTTCCAGGGCATTGACATGAAGGGCATTGACGTGAAGTTGGCCAGTTTTCTCCTTTGCCCTCAGTTTTACAAGCAGCCACCCTATTTGTCCATCTCTGTACCAAGTCAGTTTCACTCATCCTCCATCAAATCTTACAGACAACTAACTACTCATGGCCCAGAGGTGCCATTATTACCCAGTCTTGAAGTATCTGAGGTCAAAGTATCGCTGCCATTTTGCAAATAATTAACTTCTGCATGAACTCTTTCCTTGTTAGAGTCACCCATCTTTCCCAGTGGTGCTGCTGGTGTTTGTGTTACCCACCCACATACAACTGGTGTTTTGGGGAAGAGAAGTAGAAGCTAAAGGCACTGAACCCTTTTACAGAAAGGAGCACTATGAAAGCATCCCTGTTTCAGGAATTAGAGACCATAGAATCATAGAATGGCATTCCTGATGTGATTCACATTAGAATGTGGTTCCTGGTGTCCCTTGATAATCCCCTCTCAGCATACACCTTGGCCCTTGCTTGCCCCTGCATGTTGGGGCAATGCTTTGTACGTGCTTGGCTTGCCAGGTGTCCTCTTCCTGGGCATTTCCCTCCTGTGCTGAGGATGGAACACTGCAACGATTAAAGAATAAAAGGTTTTAGAGAGCAAATAAGTGAGTCATGCCCTGGTACGTGTCACTGTAAGTAAAATAAAACAATAAATCAGCAGATTTCATAGAAACAGCATGGCCCAGGCTTTGCTGGTGGAGCCAGCACAAGAGATTTGTGGCATTCAGAGATCCCCATGGACGTGGCCATCCCTGGCCCACCATGTCCCACCCCAGCTTGCAGGACTGATGAGGCCAATTTCTCACAGTGCTGTTTCATTGAAAGGAGTCGGTTCAGGGTGAAAAACACTTTCCTGCAGCATAAATCAGCCCTGCAGAAACTCAGTGTTCACCCATACCATTAATGCCAGAGCTGTTGTGCTGCTTTGAACTGGGGAGCAGGGACATCCCCAAGGCAGCACAGGGAGAGGCAAGGAGAGCATAACAGGAATGCCAGGGTGCAGGTATTTGACATAATCTTTGAAAAAGGCCAGTGGCTGCTCTCTGCCCACTATATCTTCCTCCTCTTTGGCTGACCAAAAAGCACAAGCCAGCCGTGTTTCATTAATAATGAAGAAAAATGGCTCTTTGTTGACAGAGCTGCCACTGAGCATCCCCAGGAGTTCCATGAGCAGCTCTGCTCGGGAAAGCTATGCTTGATTAAACTGAACCCTGGCTTCCAAAATACTGGAGCAAGGGCTGTTGTGGGACTTCATCCAATATAACTGTGTTTTATTTTTATTGCTCCTCATCTGTTTTCCCTGATTTTGATAAGGCCAGAGAGCACCTTGGCTTAGTAATCTCTGCTCTCAGCAGGAGGAGGAGAATCATGCTCTGAGTGACCTTACTGAGGTGCCTGTCATGTAAAAACCTTTCTGCCACCTGGAGTCCTGCCTGCACCCACTTTTTTCTCTCCTTCATGAATATTTATGGTGGCAAAGCTAGATATTGCATGAATAAGAATGGAACTTTAAAATTACGCAATGAGCAATTTCATGTAGAATGAAGTTCTTTGGCAATTCTTCCATATAGTTTTGTCAGTAAGATTCATGCCTATGTAATTCCCAGGGTGAAATCAATTTTACTTTATTTTTTTTATGAAGGGATAGAAGATTAATGATATTCCACACACACTTTCATCACCAGACTTTGCTGGTTTCCATTCCACTGTAAAATGGTGATAGTGCCCTGCCACTCAATTTTTATTTTCCTTTGCCTGCATATTGCTTTCCTTTTCCTGGGATCATCAGTTTCACCTTCCCTTTTTGTGTTTCCTTTTTTAGCTCACATCTAAGATCACTGTTTTGTCATGAGACAGAAATATTTTTGGGTCTTCCTCAGAACTGTATCAATAATAGAGAAAAAATGGAGGAGCCAGTCAACGCTGTGGTAGGCGAGAGGAGTAAAGTAGGTTAGGCAGTTAGCATTCATCAAATATTTAGTGAGTGATACAAGCTGAGGCCAGCTGTACGGGATCTTGATATGTTTTCTCTTTGTACGACTCGGTTAGTCCATCACACAGGTCCCTGCAGAGCACCCCAGCACTTACCCGTGGCCTTGACCTACATTTTGCACACCATGTGTGCCCGTCTTTCCCCAGATGGCAAAGCCCCGTTTGGAAGAGGGTTTTGCTCCCATTTCAAGGCACCTGCAGCCATGCACAAGGAGAAACCCGGCATCTGGCCCCTGCTCACCCTGGCCGTGACATGAGCTGCTGTTGTAGGTAAACTTTCTAAGCCCTTACTGTAAAATGGTCTCTGTGTTTCCCTTTTTCTTATTCAACCCTTTTTTCATCCTATTTTTTTCCTTCTTATAGCAGACACTGCTCTGGGAGAAGCCAGCATTTCCCACTGGTAAAATCAGCTGAGCTCACATAATTTCTCTAAGCCAGAGTGCTGGAAGGCTGGGTTTTGTCTTGTGCCAGTTTTTTTTTCCCCCCAAAAACACTAAGGATAAAAGATATTATCCTATAATGTCATGGGAATGGTTTATCAATTCAAAAGGGCTTTAAGGGTCCCAGGGAGATGAAGCCCTGCAAGCACTGTGCCACAGCAGGCTTTGTCATGCCACCCCCAGTGCGCCGGGGGCTTGCTGTGCCTGCGGGGCCAGGTCGCTCCTCACTCTGGGCTGCCTTACAATGCAAGGGCTGTGCTTGTTCAGAGCCCACAGACTCAAAAACCTGGGGCAAACTGTCCCTCCTCGTCCCTTAAATCCCGCAGTGTGCCTTTCCACTGCCAGGCTCTTTTCCCCCAGCATCCTAGTGCAGGTGTGCTGCTTTACTCAACAACAGTTTGCTGGCACGTGGATTTCTCTTTCTTTACAGAGAGGCTGGGGCTCCTCACAGCTCCTGCAGTTTGTCCCTGTGCCCCTATCCCCCCTGGCTCAGCTGCCTGCCAGGAGCCCGCACACCTTTTTGGCTGCCACAGCCCAGGCTCGGGGGGTCCTGCTTAGCCAGCACCTGCCGAGTGCATCCCTTTGCTCTCATTTCTGTTTCTCAGGGTCCCTCTGTCCTGCAGCTCCCTGCCAGGCTGCTCCCTGCGCGTCGGGCAGAGCACAAAAACACGAGGCTGCGGGATAAGCAGCGAGGGCTCAGGAACGTGCTGCGATTTGCTAAAATTGCCTAATGAAGCCTTAGAGCAGCAACTTCAGGCACTTGCAAAGCATGTAACAAAAGCAGCACCCTTAGGCAAATATAACCCTATTTTCTTCACATAATAATTAAAAGGGCAAATTTAGGAGAAAATAATAATCCCTGTCCACAGACGACTTGCTTTTCTCTTTTACTCCAGGCTAGAAATATCAATGGAGTTAAACATTTGTCAATGCTTGCACAAGCGCAGCCAGAGCAAGAGAGCTGAGTAAAGGCAAACCTTTCCAAAAAAGAAGCCAGAGCCTGCTGTCGCTGGCAAGATGCAGGGTTCGAAGGAAATGAAGATGAGTGAGATTGCAAGACTGAGATGCCTGCACTTGCAAATTACTTGTAATGGCTCCAGAAACGACTTGCCTAGTGCTGTTGTTTTACCTTTTACCTACCACTAGGTATGCACCTCAGCTCATTAAAGGGTTGTATCGAGACATATAATTTGTTTACAGCTCGTTAATTTCCATTATAATAACAATAGCATGATACATGCGAAAGCACGCTGGCGTTTTGGTGGAAGCATGCAGCAGAGCCTCCCGACGGCAGCTCATTGCTTGCCCAGAGCCCGGTTACAAAACACTATTTAGTCCTATTAGGAGTAATTTTGGGGGCAGATTGGGGAGCACGAGTCTTCCCTTTGCCACAGACAGAACACACGCAGTTTAGACTTGTTTCCTTCCTAATTGTGGGTGAGCAAAGAGCATAGGCACTGCTCTTTCCATCTGGGTCATTTAGGGTTTGAAAAGAAGCTAATGAGGAAGCCAAGGAATTATAACATGAGGGTGGTTCTCTAACTTTTCTGTACCAAACATGCAATTATAAAAGTTCTTTTGCAGCAGGGCAATGCCTCCTGCTCCAGGCAGAAGGTCCTAAGCCATTCCTCTGGGTACCAGCTCAGAGGTTACTGCTTTCCTCTGGCCACAGTCCTTAGGCTGACTCGGTGTGGGGGGGTGTGACAAAGGTGGTGAATCAGCTCCAAAAAAAAANAAAAAAAAAAAGACAGAAAGGAAAAAAAAGGAATTGTATTGCTGGCTGAACCTCAGGTGCTAATGGGGATTTGGCTTGCCTGACGAAGGGTGCAGATTTTGACCGGGATGCCATGAATCCTGGTAATGTCCTCCTCTGGCTTGGTACCTCTTCTGGAAAAAAAAAATCAGATCTCAGAATTTGGAAAGGGGCTTTGCACTTATTTTCTCTTAAGAAGAGTTAAAAACTGCAGGGAAGTAAAAACAATTCAAAGCTTTTGCAAAATATACAGAAAATTATTTCTTTTCCCCAGCTTTGGTAAGTACAGGCAGGTTCTGACTGAGGGGCAGATATGCTCTTTTTGGAATGGAAACAATTTTTCCTAGTAGTTTACTATTCTCTGAACTTGTCATGAAACACAGAGCAATTGTCAGCAATGTGCCCCATGATCACAAAAATATCTTGGATAAACGCTATCGTAAGATTTTGCCTTTCAAACATTTTTCATTGCAGTGATCACTGTTTGCCAAGAAATAAAAGATATAAAGAGAAGAGGTTCTGCTTGGTTCAGTAGTAGATCTAGAACAATTATTTTGTGGTTATAGAAAAAGCCTTGCTGTTTTCACTGTGTATCTTGAGAAAAAGTCTTTCCTGCCAAGAGATTTTATGAGAAGCACAGGCTGTGCTATAAAATCACGCTGTATTCTTCATTTAATCACAGGGAGCTGATATAAAATGCAGACACTGAAAGCAAGAGATGAAATCTCACGACTTTGTGTGAACCCACTCTTGTGATGGAAGACAACTCCTGACTTTGGTTTTCATTGCAGTAATGTGTAAGTCCTGACAAACACTTTCAATTCATAGCATCTGCACCAGTTTCATGCTACAGCTCCAGAGCCAAGTAAACATCGTATCACAGCAGTGGATTTCCCCATCCTCATGGCATCAGCTCCTTAGCAGGGCATTTAGTGGCTGAATGCTTCAGTCTTGAGTGTGGCCTCTTTCTTGGTCATTTTTCCCAATCTGACACCAGTACCAGGCTCTTTTTGGCTTCCTAAGTACAGCAGAAATCAATTTCTGTTTTCCCTGGAGCCATCACCGGATCTGTATTTGTGGCCAGGGCTGCCTTGCAGGGGGTTTCTGCGGCAAGGGGAGAGGCTGCCAACACTGACTGTATCAGCCACAGCACACTGCCAAAAGCCTTGCAATGACTGTTATGCAGAGAAAAGTCTTCAGCCCTCCTAGTCTGGTTTTGTGAGGCTCCTAGCTGAATTAGGTGCCTCTGTCTGGAGGTGGTTGTCCTCTGGAAAAGTCTATGGAAACATGGCAGCAGATGGCAACATTGTCTCTCCCCCAGAACAACCTGAGGTGCTGCAGTTGCAAGAGATTTACAGCAGGATTTTTCTAGAAACATCTGGAAAAGGATTCTAGGACAGAGCTCACCAGGACTCTTCTAGATATCCCTCTCTCTATCAGCCAGATAAATAGGAACAGCTAATTTTTTTTTCCCCTAGGATGTGCTCCTGTGGCAGCATGGGTGGCCCTGGATATATCTGGTATGTCTTGAGGAAGCCAGGTTTGATAAGGATTGCTTTCCCTGGCTTTTTAAAGTGGGAAATTTAGGTTTTACTGTGACCACATGTAGAAGTGTGCTTTTTAGAGCTGTCACCACCATCCAATGCACTTGGATTGTGCTGCCCCTTTGACTTTTTTCCCTGTGCTCACAAATGGGGTCTCTGTGGAAAGCTATTAGGCACCTTGCATCTTCCACTGGAGCAGACACCACATATTAGTACAGAAGGGTCATCCTTGTTCCCTCACTTATGCCAAGCACATTGATCTTGAAGCAAAACAAATTTAAATGTTGCCATCTCTACTGAGACAGTTGGGGGGCGGGGGGTGTCTGTGTAATGTACCAAGCTTCCACTGTTCGGGGTGTGCTTTGCTACCTGGAATAAATTAGTTATAGTTTCTTGATCTACAGCACGGGATCCAGCTGTTGTGTAACTCTGGAAAAACCTTCTGTTGTTACACAACATTGTTGGTATCACCCCATCTATGACACAACTGTGCGATCAAAGCTGTGTTGTGAGCACAAGTGCGTTCACACACCGCACATCCCTCTTCCTGCCCGACGGTGTGCAGAGACACATCAAACACCGCTCGCCTGTTTGGGCAAACGGGGAACAATCCCCTTCTTCCCACAGACTGTGAGGGAACTGAGGTCAGAAGCTGAAGGAGGTTCGTCACAGTGATGATTTTGGTTTGAACTGCATGGGTGGACACTGTTTTACTCACAGGAAAAACTACCAGCCCTTGCCCTGAAGCAGCAAATGGCCACAAGTCCCCTGCCCAAAATGAGCCTTGTAAATGGAAACATGGCTCCTGGAGCAGCTGTGCTTCCCACTCCTGACGTTTTCCGTCTGGGATTCATAAACCCTGGGCCACTCCCATTTATGTCACATGAAAAGAGGAGGAGAACACCCGTTCCAGCTGGCCACATGCAAGCACTGCCCAACCTTTGTACCCGGGGTCAGCAGAGGTTTTGCCACGCAAGAGGTTTTGCTCCACCCAGAGAAGGAAATGAGTCAGGTGCCACTGTCCATGAGCACACGGGGTCACTGGTGCCACCCGGGGCTGTGGGACAGAGAGTGCCAGCTCTGCTGCAGCCTTCACTGGGGGTGGGAATGTGCAGTCTGATAATATGAGGGGGTTTATTCTCATCAAGCTCAACACTTTTTCTTTTTTGGGGAAGGAAAAAAACACCAAAAAAAAAAGAAAAAGGAGGAAACACCTAATTGATGTACCTTCTCCTGCACACACTGTGGATGTGCACACAAGGACGAAGAGCCCTGCACAGAGTGGGGCTGTAAGTGCCCTGCTGCCAGTGGCTCCCAGCAGGCTCGGGGCTCTGGCACCATTCACACAACCTGACAAAGCATTTCAACTTCGTTGGAGCCCTTGGCTGCACATCACCAGAGCCCATCCCTGGTCACTGACATTGCTGTCTCTCTTTACAGCCACAGACCTCAAGCTGTGATCAATATCTCCAGACAAAGTGTGGACACAAGCATGTGGCAACACAACTGCTTATAAGGACCCTCAGAGAAGAGCAATAAAGATCAGAGCTCATAATTTCACAAACATGTAGGGACCAGTCCTCATCCCAGAGCTCTTGCAGTGCCTCACAGGCAGCAGTGAAGGAGAGAAACCCCAGCAAATATCCCCTGAGCTAGGTTCTCAGCTCCCAGGCTAACTTATGCCTTCCGATTTCAGTGGAAGATCTGGCTTGAATGAAGCAGGACATAGTCACACTCCAAGTAGCACAGTGGTAGAGAAGATAGCAATCCTAAATATCCTGAATCCCAGCCTTGTGCTCTTTCTTCCCAAGTTCATGACTGCTTAATCTTTGAGAAGCTTACACTAAGATTTTCATGTTTGTTTAAAGTTTTAAAACAAAACCTAATCACCTGCAGGCAATCCTACATGGCATTTTTTTTTTCAGTCCCAGATGCAAAACAACACTAAACCTGCTCTGCAGATCTGCTGACACAGAGGAGATTAAATGCTATTTTGCTGGTCTTTTTAAACCCCTTATTGATTTTTTCCTGGGTTCATGTAGGGTTCACAAGTGAGAGTGTTAGTCCTTCGAGGATGACTGTCCGTTTTAAGTGCCACTTCCTGCATTAAAGGACAGGCTGCAAAAAGGGCAATATGGACAGTAATGCTGAAGGGCTTGCTCATGGCCCAGAGCCCCACCAGCTTCATTTGAGATATGTTTTTCACCTGATATAATTAAAGCATCACAGAGGGTGATGTGGAGGTCACCACCATTTTAACCATGCATAGTGCTGTTGGCTTCAGAGTGATGAATCCAGGGCAATTGGCCTTCTGTGGGTGGCAGAGGGGAAGGACCTACTTCCTCTTGGACCTGCTGTCCCACTTTGGTTTGTGATTGCCTGATTGGCCTTGGCACCAAGAGGTCAGACTGTCACCAAGGTGTGGATACAGAGCCACTGCAGGAGCCACAGGCACCCTCTGGGCCATGTTTTGGAGATGCGAGGGCAGGGCTCCCACTCAGAGACACCCACACGTGGCTGCCTGTGTCACTGTCTGGGAAAAAGGACCACCACAGAAAGGAGACCCAGGAACTGAGCTCAAGTGTGGACCTTGATCACCCACACAGCTGGAGCATCAACCCTGATAACCCTGTAAGCCACTTCTGCTGGAGGTGCTGCCTGACTTCCAAGCCACCACGTGGCTCTTGGTCATGGCTTTGTCAGAAATCTCTTTGAAAATTCTTTGAAATACAGCACAGAAACTGGAACAGCAAAGGGAAAGAGATTAACATACTGGAAGAAAAGATGCTACACAAAGAGTTTCACTGGAAATTTCAGCATAATTGAGTGGTATCTGGTAGTATCACAAGGAAGTGAAAATGAGATGTTATTGCAAGAGATGTTGGACAAGGGTGAATGCACTGACAGTTGCCTGGACTACGGGTATACATAGAAATGAAACAAGAAAATCAGGTATACCTATAAACAACACATAGGCTCACACAATAAATAAGGTCAGAAGGGACTGTCTGGACCAGTCCCTACCCAAAGCACAGCCAGCTTTAAAGTCAGAGTAAGTCTTTGTCAGGAGAGCTTTGTGCAGCCCTGCAGGAGACAGTTTGACCACCAACCCTGTGAAAGTTGTTTGCTGATGTTTAATTGGGATTTCCTTGTACATAACTTCTGTTTGGTGCCCCTCATCCTTTCACTGTGCACTTCCAAGGTGAGTCTGGCTCTCTATTTCCTACAAGGTAGTGTCATACAGCACTGAGGTCTCCTTTCAACCTTCTCTTCTTCAGGCTGGACAAACCCAGCTCGCTTGTCCTCTCCTTGTATACCACATCCTTCTCTTGGACCTGCTCTGGTACCAAGGACCCTACAACTGGATACGGCACACTTAGATGTGGCCTCACATCTAAGTGTTTTCTTCCAGAGAGGCTGAAGGTTTGTTTGGTTATAATCTAGGTTCTCTGAATTTAAGATGTCTTCCTTTCTCACTAAAATACGCTACTGACTGATGCTGGGCATATGATACTCAGAAGGATCCTCTAGCTGACCCCACATGGCTGCTCCCTTCTTTTTAGCTGGTTTCTAATTGTCAGAGCAGGGAGGCTCCAGAACGACCTTTTATTGAGAGAAATAGGACAAAATCCAACCTAATTACCACTCTGCTAGAGCTAGGACAGTCTGGAACAGAAGCCTGTAGTGAGTTGTGGGTGATGGAAGAGGTTTCAAGTGCCTTGCACAGGGGTCCCATGATGTCTCTTAAGCCCCTACATTCCTCTTCACCATTTTAAAACTCAAAACGTGCTTGTCCTCACCTCCGTGCCTGCAAAGCAAAGCACAGCCTGCGGCAGCGATCTCGGGCCACTCCGCTTTGGTGCCACTCCTCTTTCCCGCCTAATATGCGGAGTCACACCAGGCGAGCCAGGCAGCTTCTCACATCCCGCTTTCCTTGCCCCTCCAGGCACGGGCGCTGCTCCCACATGCAGCCTCACTCTTCTGCATGGTTCATTTCGCCCCCCACGCCATGATCTGACTTATATATATATATGAATTTTTTTTTTCCTTTTGTAGCAAACTCCACCTTGGCTCTGCGAGAGTGACACAGGCTTCAGCCCAGCAGGGTGCGTGGTCCAGTTTTCCCCACGCGTTTCCTTCAGGCTGGCCTCCGTGCACTGGGAAACATTGCAGTGAAAGCTGACCAGGACTGAAGGCTGAGCTGGCTTTCATTCTGATAAGTAATCAGGTCGCATAAACGCTGTTAGCCGTGATCAGTTGCAGGATCTCTGCCGGCAAGTTCTTCAGCAAGGAGGGCAAACCCTTCAGTGCTCTGCTTCACGGCAGAGCCAGAGCTTGGAGCATTCCTTGGCCAAGTCCCATCGCATTTGGGGCAAACACATTTACCTCTGGGCAGGGAGGCAGGGAGGCAGGGGCGAGCAGGGCAGGGGCTCTGCAGCCAGCTTTGCAAGGCCTGGCTTGTTCCTCTGTACCCTTCCCCTGGGACTCTGTGCCTCTATCCATCCATCCGTCCATCCAGCCATCCATCCATCCCTCGCTCCCTGCGGGTCTGAGGCAAGCTGAGGCACGTGGCCAGCCTCTGGAGCAGGAGCCAGCGCACACCAGCAGTTTTCAGCCTCAGGATGTTTCCCTTTGAACAGCTTGACAGCAAAAGCTTTCATCCTGGAGAAGACTGACTTGCATCTGCTGCTCGTCCGCCCATCTCAGTGGGATTTGCACACCAGTGGCTAAAGCCTGGCTTTGGCTTTAAGGTCGAGTGCTTGAGTGGGGTGGATCTGCCGAGGTGGCCTCGCCCCGGCTTCAATCCCCTGCCTGAAAGGTCTCACTGGACAGCCCCAGATATATGGGATGCCTTATGGCTGAATTGCACCTTGGCAAAGCAGCTTAGTATTCGTCCTTCAGGGCCAATTGCTGGCTATCATACAGAGCAGGGGCAATTCATGAGGGAGAAAAGGCATCTTTTTGAAAAATAAAGTTGTTTGGGTTTTTTTCCCCTCCAAGAAGCCTGCGAGGCAGAGTGACAGCATGCATGAAGGGAACATTTATGCAGACGAGCAGCGTGGCCTATTTAAGAGCAAAGTGAAAGAGCAATTATTCTGCAGCTCCATTCTGATGTTAACCAAAAATAAAAAACGTTGGGACTCGGCAAAAGGACCACACACAGCCAAGGAAGCAGCACTGGCAGTGGGGGGTTACACTGGCAAAGGGACCCTGAGTGGGAAGCAAATGAATGCTGAGGCTCCCACTCACAAAATCCAGGGTTTGCAGGAGCAATTGCCATGAGTAAGAGCATTAAAACCCCTCTGCGAGGCAGGCTGGAGGCAGTAGGGAATAAAGCCAATTACTGTTGTACTCATTTCCCCATCCAGGAAGCCAGGGCTAACTCTGCCCTCTGTTCCTGGCCAGCTGAGCCTGCACAGCCAATGCTGCACCTCAGACAAGGCACGTGGCAAAGCTGCCCCTAAGTCCTATAGGCACAATCCAGCACTTCTTAGGGAAAGATTTTTTCTGCCTTTGCAGAAGCCACCACCAATTTATGGTAAGAGACAGCTGTCAGTTTTGCCTAAAAAACAGCTATTTTCTCAATTTTTATTTTGACCCTTAAAGGAGCTTTTATTTATCCAGGTTTCAGAGAGGGCAAGAGGAGACTAAGCTGAAAGGACAAGGGCACCTGATTTGTTACACAGGTTTCTGAGCAGAAACCTCACCAAGATGAGCAAGAGCAGCTCACAGAGGCAAAAACCCTGCAAGTTTCAGCACAGGTGGCCCTTCATCCCCACTTACACCCTCCACTCTCTGCAGTGGTGATGTACAGTAGAATTCCCAGATCCTGTGGATCTGAAAAGTGATTCTTAAAAATGGGCCTGCACTTGTGAACTCTGAGGGCCTCAGAAGCAGATTCCCAGAGTCCCCTGCTAAATAGCTCCCAGAGAGCTTAAAGTTAGCCCTCCTGAAGTCCAGGATAGCAACTCTGCTCTCCTTTTTTCTCATTACACTGAGAAACAAAGTCAACCATTTCATGATCACTGTGACCCACCATCACATCCCCCACGAGTCTCTCATGCCCCTTGGGGCAGAGGGGTCAGCTGCATGAGGCCAAGCTCTGTTGTCAGCCCCATCCCACAGCCATCAAACAGGCCGGATTCAGGAGCATGGATGTAACCCTGGGCTCCTGACACCAGCTGGACACATTTCTCCCAGAGCAAAAGCCTGCTGCACATGAGAGGATTTAAGCTTTCAGCTTCACACTGCTGTTTACAATCAGTGCAACGGGAGACAAAAGCATCTCTGTGTCTCATGGAGCCATGGAAGTAATTATAAAGAGAATTCTTAAGTGCTCAGATAACTTGAATCTTAAGACCTGTCTACATAGTGTAGCTACCTCCTTGACTTATGGTCTGTCAACTCAGAAAGAGAAGGAAAACAGCCCCATGCCACAAACATCCCCACAACTGGATACTGGGAGAATAGGACAGCTTTCCCTCCGAGCAGGACATGGAATGGTGCACATGCCTGCGTTCACCCTTTCTCCAGGAACATGTTTAGAGCAAAGGAAAACGCACTAGAAAGAGAAGGGGAGTGTGCAGCACCAGAGGCAGAAAGGAGCCCCATCCGAAGCAGTGGTGTCAAGCTTGGCTATCAGAGTCCAGCAGGTGTGCCTCCATTTGGATGTAATTCCATTTGTAGGTAGTAAAACTGAGGGAAAAAATTGATAAAAATAGATAAAATTGGTAATCAGTGGATAGTTAGTAATTTTTCCCATTGGTCCCCTGTAAAGGGTGTGCAGCAAGGCCTCCTTCAGCTGCCTGCCCCTGGGTCTCTCACTGCCACCAGAGCCACCCACAGCTACCTGTGGCAGCAATGCAGAGATAGAAAATAAGGTTCAAGACATACAGGAGACACCCACAGGCCTGGAGAGGCAGCTGAAGGCCTGCTGGGATGTACCAAGCTTCCTCAAATGATGCCAGACATCTATACCTGGACTACCTTAATCCAGCCCCCTGTTTACAACAATAAAAGAGCATTAGGTAGGACAGGAGGAGACAGCAGCTTATCAAAGAATTGCAATGATAAACATCAAAGGGGAGTGTCCTATAGTTCTTGCTTTGCCTGCTTAAAGAGGACGTTTGTATCAGTGGTGGGAATGACAGGCCTGTCATTAGACCTCTAAGACCTGGCAGCACTGGCTGGGTTGGGGCAGAAGATGAAGACATATTCCCACCTCACCAGCATTCACTGGGAGCTGCCAGAGACAGAATATTCTGAGTTGGAAGGGATCCACAAGAATCATCGAGACACAGAAGCAAAAGCCTTGAAGGCAGGGATGGGGAAGGAGTGAACCTTGTTGCTTGGCTGGTGATTTGTCTGTGTACAGACAAATTAATCTGGAAGCTTTTTGCTGCTGTTTTAGTTTCAGCTGTCACTTCAGCATGAAGATGTGAAATTTTAGAGAAAAGGAGAATCACTCTCAGTCTACCTTCAAACCACAAGTTGTAGTTTTGTTTAAAATGGAAAGAGAGAGAAGCCTGGCAGGGCTCAACCCCTAATGCTAGTGGTGGCTTCCGAAGTCCTTTGGCTCTGGCAGATGCCCCAAGTACCTGAGGGAGGGCAAGAAGGCAGTTTCCAGGCAGAGGAAGCAGGACAAGAGCACTGCTGAGCCACTGCGGTCCACCTGTTGTGCTGGGTGAGATTTCCACCAGTGCTCGTGTCCGAGCCTCGTGCTTCTCCTGGGCTGTAGCACAGCCACGTTTAGCCCTGCTTTGGCCCTTGGGCAGCAGAAGGATCCAGAACACACGTGCACTTCCACCGTGTGCCACGCCAGTCTGGAGCTTAGCCACCCACTTAGCTCCAGTGACCACCCTGCCTATGCCCGAGTTTCCACTTAAATTCCACAAGGGACAGAAACCACAGTGACTGTCCAGTGCCCTGTGTCCTGAACACAGACAGACCTTGTCTCCCCACTGCAGCTGATGGGTGGGAAGACAAGGGCAATCTGCTTGATGCTAAGAAGAAACTGAATCTGGAGACTAAATCTTTAGTTTGTCTCCAACTAATTTTTCTGAACTTTTAAAGCCCTTTGAGCCAAAACATGACATTATCCAAACAGAACATGATGCTATAATAAACAACACAGAATGAAAATACATAAACTAATTAAAAGTGAAATAACTTACAGCCAGTGAAACCCAAACCAAAAGGATAGAACAAGGTCATTGTGGACACACTGAGGCAGACAAACAGCAGCATATGAGACTCACAAGGAGATGAAATGGAGGGAAACCGCAGGAAAATGGCACAACCAGGGAAGAGAAAGTATTGTTCAACTTACCCAGCAGCAGGCCTGGAAGCAGGGATTTTGTGGCTGATCCCATTGCCTCTCTGTGAGGCAAGAACATGGGAAGTGGGAGCACAGTATGGTTTGTGGCCAAAAATTAGATGAGACGAAAAGACAAAAGAGGCAGCACAATGGAAGTGGAGATGAAGGGGAAAATGACCTTTTTTTCATTTGGGTAAGTTGCCCAGCTGAGCCAGGGTTGTTGCTCACAGGTGCTATTGCACACCCCACTGGTGAGAGCCCAGCCATAATCACTCTGCTCTCCACAGATAAAAGAAAGGGCAGGCAAATCCCTGGACTGGCAACAAGGAGCCTGTATGATTAGAATGTCTCTGGAAATAAACAAACCACTACTCAGTGCATTTGCATTCACATTTGTGAGGCAGCACTGCAGGATTATTGCTGCTCCTTTTCGCAGGGAGGGAAAAATGACATCTTAAACTCCAAGCTCTGACAAGTGCAGGCAAGTGAGTTTTTAGCTGAAACTACAGTATCTGTAAATTGGAGAAATCTATTTTGCTTTCTTTGATAAGGCAACTGCAGTCTGAGGTCAAATCTGCCCTCTTTCACCTGTCCCTGCTGCCTCAGGCACACGATGTAATTCCTTATTTTAATAGGTCTCAAGTGAGCAGTGAAATCCATAACCACACAGTCTGATGGCTTCCACACTGCTGCAAGAACACTTCATCTAGAAGTGTGCCTGCAAAGCCCCAGCAGGCCCAACTAGCACCAGATTCCTTTGGCTCTTCATTTGTTGTGTGACAGAAATCAGCTCCGGAGTACCTGGGACCAAATTTGAACCTGAACCTACCTGAAATAAACAATATTGAGTGACACTATTAGCTAAATTTTAGTCTAAGTCTTTCCATCCTTTCTTCCCTCTCCTCATTTCTGTTCTGCCCTCTGCAAACTGGGTGACCTCTGTCTTTATTTACCACCCGCTGTTTTTCAGTCCACAGCTGATAAAGAACCAGCAAGAAGGAAACCTTGACTTACCTGGGAGGGGTTTTAAGACAGCACATTGCGGAAGGGACCTCACTGGAGACGAAGAGATGCTTGCTGAGGGATGCAGGAAGCTGAGGCTGCCCCACGAGGGACAGGGACCCTGGCCTCCCACAGCCCCCCAGAGAGCCAGCAGCTGGACACAGGTCCATCGACAGCCCCAGACCAAGAGCAGCAGTGGGGCAGGCCCGAGGTGTAGGCAGGAGCAGCAGGAGAGGGAAGCACCCAAAGCACGGGCCTCAGAGCCACCTGGGAAGACCTGGCCAGCACTCAGCCGGGATGAGGCACAAGGGCAGCCCCAAAGCCCCTGGCTGAGCTAAACTGGGGCTGCTGGGCCCAGGGGAGGCTGGGCAGGCTCATTAAGGCCCATCAGTGCTCCCAAGGCCCAGCTGCTCGCTTTGCCTCAGCTTTGGCTTGTTTTCCCCCGGTGCTTTGCCGAGCAGCCGTCCCGCCGGTGCCCTGCTCGGCGCAGGCGGCCGTGGAGGCTCCCCCGGCGGCCAGCCCTCCTCCCTCAGCCGCCTTTAAACTCTCACGTTTCCCTCTATCAAAGGCACGGCCAGCTGTAAAAATAATATCCTGGCATGGATGGAACAATACGGCACAATATGCAAACACCTAAGCAGAGCGAAGCGAGGCCGTGTGCGGCTCGGGAGAGAGAGAGCACGTTTGAAGCAAAATTAATTTTGTTTAATTTTATTAAAGAACCAAGGGCGCTTCCCAGCTTTTAAGTGGCAACAGGAGGAGCCTGGCATGTCCCTCGATCAGAGGCAGACGGGAAGAGCTCACGGACCAAAGGGAAGAGAGCATATGGAATGTGTTACACATGTCTGTCATTGAAGTAAGGAGCTTTAAAGAGTTCAGAAGGAAACTAGATACATTTCCAAACAAAAAAAAGGCTGAAAAATACAGGGTGAATGACAATGCCCAGTGGGGAGGGGAGAGGGCTCCCATCGCCTTCCCTCTGACTGAGAAAGCCTGAAGCACTAAAGTCTTTTGAATATGGAAGTTGTCTAAAACTGGTTAAAGATGTGCACTGAAAGATGAAACTTTAGTGCATTAATCAAGAAGGCATTTTTTGTAAATTGAAAAAGTAAGGGCCCAAATAAATGGTTAAACTTTCTAGGAGCCCACACTCGGGCTACACACACCATTGGAAATGGTTTGACCTACTGTATCCCAACCCAGGCTCTACTTGCTTGCATGAAGACCACTGGCTAGGTGCTTTTAAAATAGGTCAAAAAGCAGAAACAATTGAAGTTTGTAAATGAAGCTTCTGCAGCACGGACCACCAGCAGGCAGTCGTGGTCCCCTGTGGCTCCTGATCACAGCACCCCCTTCTCTGCCAGCAGGAGCAGCAGGATGCTCACCCCCACCCATGTGCAAATCGAAACCTGCTCTGAAGTGCTGTACATGTCACCTCCCACTGGCCAGGAGGTGGCATCCCGCTGCCCGAGGGGGTCCCAGGCGCTCAGTAAAGAGCCGGGAAGTGAGGGCAGATCACATTTAGCTAAATGCAGGTTGAGCTGTAACCTGCAAGCCGCAGGATGGTCCCTGCAGAAGTGAACTAAACACCTCCTGCCTCTGCTTCTTTGCTGATGGGGCTGTTGGTGCAAATGAAAACACAGCTCACACAGGTGCCTGAAAAAGCTTCAGAAATTGGACATCAGTATTCTCTTTCTTCAAGTTCCCATGCCAGGTTTTGGGCAGTGGTCCCTGCATCCTGAGCCCCAAGGCAGAGTGCTCATCAGGGCATGAGTGTCCTGCCTCTGCCAGGTCTGCACTGGGCAGGGAAGCACAGCACCTTCCCACCAGTTGTCCCATGCAGGCATCAGCACTAGGAACCTGCTGCCAATAGACAGCAATAAAAGCATTATAATATACCCTTCCACAGTCAAGAACAAAACTTAGGAAAGTGCTGTTGTTAGTTTCCAGCACCTTGGCTAGACATCTCTGGCTTGGACAAAGTGACAGCTTTGTCACCTCAGGGCAGCTGCTCTTCCCAGTGGTGCTGGAGGCATGACCCCAGTGGTGCTGGAGGCATGACAGCCTTTGGGAATCAAGTTTTAGTTGTAGAGTATACAAACATATTTGCTTTCCGGTCTAACTCTGAATTAACATCCTGTTCTTTGCCTCCTCCAACTAAGAACATGCTAGAAATGAGATATCCTTCCTGAGATAGGAATAAAGAAGTGTTTTCAGTGTGCAGTGCAAAGTCCCAGCTCCCATTTAGCTGCCTTTGCAATGGCAGGCACTGGCACAGGCTCAGACTCTGATAGCTACCCTCTTGCACTGGTTATTGTGTTTTGAATTAGCAAGTTGTACTATCATTTGGAAGTTTCCCAATCACAGATTAAAGCATTTCAAATGGCCCTCCATGTTCTTCATAACAATGTTTAAGCCATGAACCATAACATTACAGTCTCTGTCACCTTCATCATGTGCATGGTTTTAGCACACCTGGGAGAGAAACTTAGAAAGGCTAACCAGGGCAAAGGTGACATGAAAAAACACCCTGGCAAACACATAAATGAGAAGTGGGGAAAAAAAATCCAAGGGAGACAACACCCAGAAGAGTGTCTTAGCTAGCTCTGTGTAGCCATAACAGTTATGAACACTGTAAGGTTTTGAATGTACTGTTCTCGTCTCTCCCATGTCCACATAACTCAGCCCTATGCAGATTGCTGGAAGGGCTCATCTTCTCTGCTCTGTGTCTGATCTGGTCAACTGCACTGTGGTGACATGCAAAATTCAGCTGGTTTTGTACCAAATTGATGCAGTTGCTCTTTGAAGTTCAGAGCTATGAAATTGATCTGAGCTGTGGTAAGGAATCAAGTGATGTGTGGAAATTGTCTCACCCCAATGCCTGTTCCTAGTTTTTCTGGTGCTGCTGCTGCTTTCCCCTGCCCTCCTCTCCTCATGTTACTGCTCTTTTAATCTGTGATCTATATTTTGTACGCTGACAGAGGTTGGATTTACATGCCTGGTTTGAAATACCCAGGAGTCCTTGTCAAGATGTACCTCAGAGCCAATCTGGTCTTAAAGGAGCAATTAAAATAAGTCCCATGATGTTCTCATCCAGAAGTCTTGCAATTGCTAAGCTGTCTGCTCTTTTGCTGGGGCATGTACATATCCTGTAAAAAACATTTTAAAGAAAGGAAAGGAGCATTCTGATAGCAACACAATTACTTTTATGCCTTGTATTTACTCAGCCTAGACATGCCATCAGTTTCAAATCTTAGTGTTGGTCAAAACAAGAAAAAAATCTGAAGATGTTGAAATGGCATCAATCTAAAAATGATGTAAAATAAGACTATTTCAATGTAATATTTTATTATATAAATTGTATTTTATTATGTATTGCATATTGTATTTTTCTAAGAAGTTCCTAGGCAGTATCTTAATACCAAAGCTAAGTAGCAAGTAAGTTTTTAATGCAATGGTCACACCAGTGACCATTGGTAGGAGTTAATTCTTATCTTTGTATCCATCTTCAACATCCTCTGCCTCAGGAAAAAAGCAGACTTTAAAAGTCAATTAAAAATGGACATTTTAGATGAGAGGAAAGTTCTAAGATGAATGCACAAGTGGTTAAGATACAACTTTCCTTTTACTAAGTTCAGCACTTTTTCAGCCTGTGCTTTTGTACCTTGTATTATTGACTCATTCATATAACAGTGACCCTGTACACCAGTCAGGGAACACATATCAATATTAAAAATAATAGTTTTATTATGTTCTGTCTCTTGGGCAAAATGTTCCCGAGCATGAGATATTCCAGATAAATGTCTGATCTGTGGACCTTCAGGCTAAGTAGAGAGAGATAAGTAAGAGACATTATCCTCCAAGATAACCAGACTGCCTCAGGAATTACTCCCAGAAAAAAAAAAAAAAAAAAAAAAAAAAAGAAGCAGCTTCACAGTGCTCAGAAAGCAATTCTCATTGTATGAATGCAAGTATCTAGAACCATTTTAATCCTCAATAGTTCTTAAGACACAGCTTTCACATCTGGCTGCAGTTCTCTGGATCTTCAATATTCGTTATGACACCTGGGCTATTTTAGCTCGGGCTTGGGTTGGCAGGGACCTTTAAAGGTCATCTAGTCCAACCTCCCTGCAATGAGTAGGGACGCCTTCCACTAGATCAAGTTGCTCAGAGCCCCACCCAACCTGACTTTGAATGTTTCCTGGGATGGGGCACCTACGCCCTCTCTGGGCATCCCATGCCAGTGTTTTACCACCCACAGTGTAAAGAATTTCTTTCTAATATCAAATCTAAATCATCCTTCATTTAGTTTAAAACCACCTTCCTAGCAGGCACCCTTTAAGTATCAGAGGTCACAGTAAGGTCTCCCCAGAGGCTTCTTTTCTCCAGGCTGAACACCTCAGCTTTTCCAGCCTTTCCTCATAGGAGAGGTGCTCCAGCCCCCTGATCGTCTTTCACGGCCCTTCTCTGGACTCACTCTAGCAGGTCCACATCCTTCATAAGTGAGGGAGCTGTCCCAGAGCTGGACACAGTACTCCAGCTGGGATCTCACCACAGAGGAGTAAAGGGGGAGGAATCACCTCCCTCAATCTGCTGGCCACACAGTGGCCAGGCTTATTTTTTTGAGAGGTAACAAGTAGTATGCTCATCATGTGAGAAAATATATAAATATGAGAAAACTCAGCAGAAACGAGCATTACAACATCACAAGTCAAAGCTTACCTAGGTGGCATGAAGATGCTAAAAGCAAGGTAAACTAAAGCATCTGAGATTACCTCAGTCGCTAAAGCATGGTGCCAATAACGCCAAGGTTGTGGGGGGTTTGATTACTTAAGAGCTGGACTCAACGATCCTTGTGGGACCCTTCCAACTCAGAAAATCCTGCGATTTCTGTGATCTTAAGGTACCTCAGAAGTTCCCATGTATTCCACTGGTGGAGCTATGCTGCCACCTATTGTGAAGATGAACCTGACACTCGTTATTTTGCTAGGCAACGTTTGCAATAATTACCACTTGTCTTTCTCTTTTTTGTATTAGAAGTACTCTCTTCTGAAATATTTGCTACTGATCAATGCTGCTGAGAGGCTGCAGGCATAGGTGGCCTTTCAGCCGGACCAGATACAGCTGTTCACACATTCTGATCTCTAATCTAGAACAACAGATAGTTTAGGGAAATATGGGACTGCTGCTCTCACTCAAAAGCTGGTCCAAAACGAGAACTCTGTTTCTCTGCTCCGATCAGTGGTTGAGGAATGCAGCCATAGGCAGAGAGGCAACGTGCTCCCCCAGCATAATGATCTGTGTTTTTCCTTCCTCCCCCAGCGAGGAGCACAGGACTATGGATTAGTTCCACAAAACTTGAGATAGCACTTGAGTTATAGTATAAATTCATGACTGTGCCTTTAGGACACCTCTACTTTCCCCCAGGCACAAGGGCAGACCACGTGGCCTGTATATATATTGTGCCTGACTCCAGCAGCCATACTTGCCAGCCCTGAGCAGGGAGCTCTGTTGCCCAAAGCTGATTTTTTCTGCACACAGAATTTAGGAAAACTTATCTCAGGAGAGCAGCCTCAGGAGGCCCAGGCCAGCACAGCTCCAGAAGTTCACACCATGAGCAAAGCTGAAATAAACTACAATAGTACTTCCACCTCTCTGTAACTGAAGTACCTTGGCACTGGTGAAGTTCTGCAGTTCTCAATGTAGCCTTCCCCACCTTATTACTTCCCCTCTGCCTTGGCACAACACAGAGATGCTCTGTTCCTTCACCTCTCCAGCAGCATCAGCTAAGCCAAGACCTAGGCACTAGGCCATCCCTGCCACATTGAGGTCAGTTAGGAGTCACTCCTGGACAGCCTGGATAGCTGCTCAGGCCAACCAACTAGTGGGGTTTTCTCATTTATCTTTTGGGCATTCAGCAGCTTCCAAGGCATCCAGCGGGAGAGAGTCACTGGAGCTGCAGCTGGAGTGAAACCTGATTGCTCAGACAACATGGTGCAGCCAGAGAGGACAGCCAGGTACAAGTGCAGTCAGCTCTCCAGCAAAACAAGCACCAGAAGCATGAGGTGTTTCTGCTGTTGCTGTGCCACAGGATACGTGTTTTTACACTTCTGAATTGAGTCCAGCCAGGATTTGTCCAAGTCAGGGCTGCTTGCAGCACAGAGGTAAACAAGTGTACCAGCAACTCAAGATGGCACTGTAAGTAGCAGATGGTATTTTCAGAGTAGTATCGCAATTTACAAACTCCTTGGACAGGTGTTTGCACTCCCTTGAATCCAGGGAAGGGACACAGGGCACCTGCAGCAATGGAAGCTGTGTGATGGTGTCTGTGTGACTCCTGGGTTCAATACCCCACCAGGAATAGGTAAATTGTCCTGAAAAAGAAAGGTTTGGGTTCATGGGCAACTTTCAGCCTCTTCATCACCTGAACTGGTTTCTCCAGAAGTAGGTTGTTCTGGGGAGTAACTTGGGAAAAAAATCCAAGATAGTCTGTGGCCCTTGGCTCCATAGATAAACTGCAGCTAATGGTGGGAATTAAAAGTACTCTTTACAGCAGAGTGAGATGAGAGTCCTCAGTAGCCTTCTCTTCCCAAGTACAACCCGAGCACATCCAGACACTGCATTCCCATCAGACCCTTCAACTGCCATACAATCAGGCAAAATTTTCCAAGCTTCTTCCCTACTCCCAGCAACTCCTGTTGCCCTTCCATTAATTTTAGAAATAGAAGATCCCACTTTCTGGTCACTACATGACTAGGACACACATTATTTGGATGGCAGGGAAAAAAAAATAAGAAAAAGAAGAGAAAAAAATAAGAAAAAAGAAAAAAAGATTAAAAAAGATTTAAAAAAAAAAGAAAAAAAGAAAAAAGAGCATGTTCAACCTGGATTTTAGCTGAAATCCAGGAGCCATCAGGTTAGGATAGGCTTACCTGTTCTGAAAGGGCTGAAGTCCAAGTCCTGGGTCTCTCACACAAGGACAACCTATTTCTACCAGGAGATCTTAAAGAAGTTTAAACTGAGATACAGTATCTTGACTTCAGACACGAGACTGACCTCAGTTTAAGTCAAATACTCTTGGCTTTGTCTCAAAAGTGACAAATTCCAACCCAAAAGGTAGCTTGCCAAAACCCTCCATGATCCCATCCCTATACCCAGCAGCAGTGATTCATCATTCTCAGTGATCAAGGACAGTACACGCAAACAGGTACTTTTTTTCTTTTTTTTTATTGCTGTTAATTCAAGGAAAAAGGTTGCATAAAATCCAATCTCTTCTAGAAATATAAGTGACCTTTCCAGTACATTTCAAATATCAAAGTATATGGTAAACATACAAATAAAGAGAAGGTAACATACCTCCTATTTACAGTACAGTATTTTAAATCATAAAATAAGTTCCATAAAGTACAACTGGCAGGTAATTCACAATACAAGTCCATTGGTGGTTTAACACCCTCACTTCAACTCAAACGCAGTTCATTCATTTCAAGTGGTCCAAAAATACCCAGATCAAATAAAAATTTTAATCAAAATAATTTTCATTTACTACTTAAACTTTTTTTTTTTTAAATTAAAGCTTTCATCTACCTCCCTCCCCTTCCCTCCCCACCCCCCAAGAAAAAAGTTTCAAAATGTACACTGGTGCTATAAATATAAATGCTACCTATGAAGAAATGTAGTAATCAAGCTTTTTTTTTTTTACTTCAAGTTTTTTGTTTGTTTAGCAATTTATTAGACGGTTGAACCAAAGATTGATTTTTATTTCATCCCTCTACTGGACACCGGGTCTGATTTTAAGAAAAAAACGTTTCTGCCATGAACTGTGAGGAATGCCAAACCCTATGGATATACAGTGGTAGTTGTTCATCGGTGTTGAATGCAGCAGTCAAAAAACACACTCGTCTTCCAGATAACCTCAGTGCACTTTAGGAAATCAAATATTACCTGGAAGCAATTTAGTACATATATTGGCTTTTAAAAATAAAATAAAAAATACAGCAGCATTAAACTTACTTACTCATGATACTGACATGTTTAATACCATCTTAACACTCATTTCAGTCTTTCACATTATACCGTAATTACGCATAGTGGTAAATTGTTATAAAATAGTGACTTTTCTATTTGGTAGACAGGTTCTAATACTAATACCTGACTATTTTGTAGAAAACCATAGCTTTTGTTCAGTTTGAAATAAAACATTTACATTCTAAGTACAATGCAACACTGTAATAGTTTAGGAAAAAATATTCAATCAAGTAATGTTCATTCTGTGTTGACACGATGTAGAATAGCTTTAAAAAAGGAAAAAATGCTGTCAACGTTCATTACAAATGCAAACACACTGAGTACAACATTCATACCATTTTTTTCACCTTTGTTGCTGAACATACAGGCTAAAAAGCTACAAGGGAAGAAAAATCTGTCAGTTTAAGCTCGTTCATTTTTCTAAATCTGTTCCAGTCCACACAGTTTCAGCCCCTTCCTGCTCTATGCATTTTCATTTGTTTGGGCCTCTCGAGAGCTGCGTATCTGTACTGTTATCAGGTATAATACACATACAGTATCGTGTTTTCCTTTGGACTCTGCTAATAGGATGTTTGAACATCTCCCCTCAATTCATGAGCATTAAATTTAGATTATGGGCAGGGTCTGTATGAACTGCTAAACACTCATGCAAGTCCAACGAATCCACGTGGACAACCAGGGAAAGAAAAGAAAACAGCAGCATAAGGAGAACAGGGAGGGAGGGAAGAAGATTGTGGTGGGGAACATGACCAAGTTTCTTCTTTCACCATATGGCTGCTCCACCAGTGATGTCAGAGGTCAGAGGAATTTATTTTGTTTTTTAAACTGCAGTAAACATTGCACATGTCTCAAGTCTTCAGTGCAAAAGCATGGTTCGAATGCTCTGTCTGATTGTTTGGCTGTGTGTGTGAATTACATGCATTACGCAAGCCTCTTGTAGAACCAGGAGGAGACCAGGGACTCAGCTTTCTTCTTTTGTATGGAACAGAGGTGCAAAAGCAATGAAAAATTCCAAAAGAATATAAAACCGGGAATGTCCCAAAACACAAGACCAACCTCCCCCTCCCACACACACCTTCCCCCAATTTCCCAAGCTTCAGTTTAAGTAGGCAATGTTTACTTGTTTCAGTCTGCAGAATCCAAGGTATCATTGGAAGGGGGAGGGGGAGGTGCGTATCTCAGTCTGTAAGTGCCTAAAACAGGAAAGAGAACTACTAAGTCACTGCTCACAATTAAAATGGATTACAAAACCACTACAAGGTATCAAAATGGACATGCTCTTCAAAAGGCACTATCATCCTCCAGTCCTTTTAAAGTAGGTCCTCAGACTTTATCCTATTTTCTTTCATCCTCTTGCTAGAACTGTAAGTTTAAAATAAAGGTACAGAGTGTAGATATAGGACTTGAGCTCTACTGGAAAAATGAAAAGAAAAGATGGTCCCCCATCAAGGCTCATCTTTCCTCTTCTGGTCCAATCAAACTACTAAACTACTAAAGCCAGAATGGGAACAAGGGCAGGAATCAAAAATAGCTTGTGCTCGAGGCAAAGCCTGCATTTTCCCCATTCTTCTGGACAGAGAGAGAAATGCTACTCCCTTTTATATTTAGTCCCAATCGCTTTCTGCCTTTTCGCTGCAACTTGTCTGAAAAGTTAAATGTATTGCATGACGGGGCACAGAAGGATGGCTGATTATGCAAAGGTAAGCCCTAGAAAATGTTAAATATCAAATGGCCAGTCTGTTGGTTTTTCTCTCAATTCTTGGAAGTTTTAGGAATCCAAGGTCATAGCATAGGCAATAATTGATATCTTTCCCTTTTTGCCAATGAATTCTCTCAAAAAGCACCCCACTTAATGGGAGCGGGAAAATTGAAACAACGTGCAAGTCTCAACGTAATGCCAAAACTAAACCAGTGAAAAAAGAATGACCATTTAGGACTGGTATCGTTTGACTTTCTGGCTCTGAACCTATTTTCAACTTCACGCTGTGAATCCCATTCCCTCACACTGTTCTACAAGATTTTCAGGCAGAGATAGGATACTTTGCAGTTTTAGAGCAGGCCACTAGTACACGACCATTTACACGAAACATACACACGCACACCTTTCTGCAAGACCAGAAACAGCACATTCAGAAAGGTAAAGAGAAACTGCTAAACTCAAAAGCAAGTCCGCTGGGAGTTATCATGATTACCTTGTTGACTGGCCTCCATGGATGACTGCTTACAGTCCTGCGCATAGTGTCCACTTACACCACAATTGTAACATGAAACGTTCCCATTCTTCTTGGGTCCCGACCCATTTGTGTTGGCAACTACGTTAGGTGCTGGATATACAGGATAGAACCTCCCAAATCCTGCCATCTGCTGCATACCATAGTTGGCTTGGCTCCCCATCACTGGGTCATGCATAAGCCCGTTTGCATACGGAGACTGAGGCAGGAAGAACGGAAGTTGCGTTCCATTGCTTTGATGTGCTTGATTGAGGTAGCTGCCATTGCAAAGTGATGGCAGAGTGAAGAAAGATGGAACTCTGTAGACTTGTCCATGAAGTGGGTTATGATAAAAATAGCTATTAATCTGAAGGCTACCATTGGTCCCACAGCTACACCTACGTCCACAAGAACCGCAAGGGCCGGATCCCAACTGCTGCGGAGGTAACATTGTCCCGTTAGTGTTATTATTCCCAACAGCGTTTATGTAGGATGTGCTGTCACTCTGTGCAGTGCTGTGTGTTAGAGCGGGGCTCGGGCTGGGGGCAGGGCCTGGCGTGTGTGTCGGGATTGCAGGAGGAACAGTGGACTGGACCTGACCGACACCGAGGCCAGCGGACTGAGGTGGTGAGGAAGTTGCTCCAGTGCTCAGCACGTTTGTATTCTGGTTGGGCAACACGCTGCTGGCGTGAGGGCTGCCTGGCAAGGTGTACGAAGCTGGTGGAGGTGGCGCTGCTGCTGTGGAGAGACCAGCTGCTGGAAGAACTACCTTGAGATTGGTAGGCTGAGGGATAGCTCCTGGGTTTCCCTCAATGTGAGGCACCATTTGATTCAGTCCTACCACCTGGGATGCAGGTTTTGTGATGGGATCTGTAGTAGGAACTGGGGATCCTGGGAAACTACCTGGATTGTGGACTGGGATAAAGGCAGTATTTGGTGATCCAATACTTAAGTTTCCTGTCGCCTGCTGTGGTCCATTAACTGTGCAACTTTCTGATGATCCCTGTGGAGAGGGGATTTTCAACCTATGTATTGCCAAATGCAAAGCAGGGCTACCAGGCTGGACAGAATGTGGAAGGAAAGAGGATGGGACTGGCAAAGGGGAAGCCATGAGCTCAAGGCGTTTCTCAGGTTCACCAGAGGTCACTGGGCCCATTCCCGCAGGAGGGGAATTCGCAGACTCTCTCACCGGCGAGACAGCGACAGGTGTGGTAACCAGCATTCCCATGGTTTTACCATCTGCAGATATGGGTGGTGGGACAACTGCTTCAGGCTTTTGGGCAGCGCTGTGCATCACACAGTGTAAGGCAGGCATGAAGGAAATATGCTGAAACTTTGCATTCAAAGGATCTTCTGAAAGGCTCCCATTTTCATTATTCACTGAAGAGATCTGAGCAGATGATTTGCTCATATTTGATGAACTGACAGCACTGTAGCCTGTAAACCTGGTTGTATTTTGATTCCCCGAGTCCTCAGAATTGCTGTCTGTATCTGTGGGGACAAAAGCATTTGTCAGTCGGAAGAATGAATCTCGTGCAACAGAGAATCATGCCCTGGGCTCATTTACCCACATGAAACCTATTGGGTTTGATGACATGAATGCCAGTTATGTCTTCCCAAACTGTGACAACTTCGAGATTCTTTCCATTCATCCAAATTAACCTAGGTCCATCCTCATGAGTTGCCTCTACCTGCCTGCCCAACTAGCTACAGTGTCTTTGACTCGTGTATATCTGTGTTCCTCGTGTGTTCCTATATATAGGAATTTGCATCTGTCTAGAAAGATATTAACACAGCTTATTTAAATTTAGGAGTGGCAAACTCTCAGTACAAAAAAACAGAGCTCCCAGAGATGCCACAGATAATTTCATATAAACCCAGCCCCTTTCATGCCAAAGTTTTCCACATTATTGTACTGTGGAAATTTCTCAAGCGAGCTATATCACTGAGGCCAAAAAATTATGACAATATGTTTAGTAACCTAAAACTCAGTGGTATTTAAATGGTGCTAGAAGCCCTCAATCCGCCCAGTCATAAAATCCACAAAGAAAAATGTATTCTGTGGCTAGTTCAGAAAACCTAATCAAAGTACCTAATCAAACTGTAAAACTAACAAAAATAAATGCAAGAAAGAGATTAGTCTAGGAATAAAGGCGTTCATGCACACTCCACAAGTACAACCTCTGTCTTTTTCTTCTTCACTATCAAAGCTTTCCCGCCCATCATGTCGTGGACTAGAAGGAGAGCTGTAGCTTTCAGATGATGATTCTCCACACGTATCATGACCAGATCCAGCATCCAAATTCAGATCTAAAAATACAAGTTGTCAGTTTTATTTTTGATCTCAATGTATGGAAGTGAGGTTATTTTGGTTTTCTCACATTTCACACTAGTTGAGATTTTTGTCTGTTCCTACTTAATTGCATCTGTCCCCTGCATTCCTATCACTTGCATTCCCAGCACTCAGGACTGGTCTCATCCCTAAATTTGTGATGAGCGAATTCCTGGCGTTAAAGAAGGTGATCCTGAAAATCGGTATTTATGAAAAGAATGATGATCCTGAATGATTCCAGGGATGTTTATACCAGGCTGTACTACAACACTGATTTCCTCTGAATGGTAGCAATCCAGCATTTCCACTGGCAGAGCTGCAGCACAGGCAGAAAACCAACTCAGCAGGACACGGCAAAACAATGCATCACTTCACAACTCACTCTTCCAGAACAGGCTTTAACCAAACTCTATCAACAAATCCTGTTTAAAGAAAAAGAGGTGAACTGAAAAAGTGGTAAATTGTTCTCGAAATTCTGAATGAATCATGGGACACTCATTTGCTGGAAACCAGCTTTCAGGGTGGGTAGCTACTATGGTTTGGCTTTTAAGTTCAGCCTCAGAGGAGAAGAATGACAAATTCACCTTCTCAGGATCTATGACAGACACCAGCTGGAAAAACTTTGGTTAGCAAACTTCAGGACAAAAATTAGAACATTAATTATTATAATAATAGTTTATAAATAAGGGTTTTTTTCCCATTTTTTTATTGCTACTGGAAGTTTAACATGTTGGGATGGCTCATCAAAAAGTCGCCTTAATGCTTCAATTCTTGAAATAATTTCCTGGATTAAACCCACAATTGCTTAAATTATTTTAACAAGTACTTTGAACATCTAATACAACCTTAACTATAGCTTTCCAAAATTGTTCTAGTTTTTGTAAGTTTGTGAACAGTGAGTTCTTAAAGTTTTAGTTACATGCTGTTTGCAGAAGGTAAAAACACCTGCCCATAAAACACGTAAATAATTTGGAACAGGATCCAGCTCTAACTCTCCAAGGTAAGAAGCAATGAGAAGAAAGAATGAAAGCTTAATCAAGATTGTATCACAAGTTAAACCAACAGAAAGACAAGACACTTTTAAGAGTTCTTTTAACACTTAGGCCAATTAGGTGGTGTAGAAAAAGGCAAACTCTCAGCCTTCTTCATGAGAACTACATACAGGAAAGACAAGGTCACAATTGATATTGGCAATTTAGAAAACATCATGATAGCGAAGTCAGTGGGTAGCATAGACCTTCAGAAATTTGTAATAAAGCTTGGAGACTCAGTTTACTAAAGGAACACCAATACAATTTTGTCTTACAACTGACTGATGTACACAAGTCTTGGCCTAGACACTACATTTAGGATTACCCTAATCTGAAAACCCTGCTAGGGCAGCATACACAGTTGTGTGTTGTAGCTCAGTGGTCACTTGGTTTAAACACTACAGTGCATCAATGGTTCACACCACAGGTTTTATACAGGTTTCTTGTGAAGAGCAACACATGAAGAAACAAGTAGCTGCAAAGAGCACACTAAGGGCAAGATGCTCCATATCCACACACTCAGACAGCTATATTGCATATGGAAGTAGCCCAACAGTAGCTGCTTCTGCAATTACTCCACCCCATAAGCCAACTTATGCAGACTTCACTAGTATTTTGCCACCTATGCACGAAGAGACACACCCCAAGCAGCTGGATACACAAGACTGAGTCTAGTGCATTCTGTACAGCAAGTCGAAGCACAAATAGGACCGCCAATATACTGCCTTGCACCAGAATATTTTCCCTTTACAGAAGACCTCAAATAAATCATGTACAAGTTCTGTTTCTTACTAACAGCTTTGGGAAAAGGACCTTACCTTTTGCTGTTCCAGTACGGATGTGCTGTGATGCTGCAACTCGAACTCCATTGCTCCTGTTAGTCAACCTGCAGTCAGTTTTCTTTGCTTTCTCCCTGTGTAAATAATTTCATGGCTTTTTTTGCAAATGCATGAGCACAAATAACCAACCATGAGTGAACATGGAATGACACTGGAAACAAAGGAAGTGACTCCAGGCCAGAAAAGTGTATTTAATAGATATAACAATAGATTTAAATAATGAACAATTAAATAGAGGCTGCTGGTGCAATATACCAGGAACTAAGCTGCAAGCAGTGTTACTAAACACTATGAATAAAGATCTATATAAGAAAAGACACCAAAAAGGAAATGGTGCAGCAGACAGTAAAGTCATTTTTGAAGGCTGATGTGTGTAAATGCAGCCCTACACCAGTCCAGTGTAATAGCATCTGGAAACTTGGAAGTAGGCTGAGTATTAGGTAAGGATGGAAGTGCTTTCACTTCTCACAGTGCAGAGTTGTGTAGCCTGCAGGAAGTTCTGAAGCCCTCTGATGTGCAAATTATCTTCGATAAGATGTTTCAGCCAGTTACCACCCACTTCATAATGTTAAAGGTTGCCATCAACCCTCATTTGATTTTCAGTATATGCTGGACAGCTTTACACCTTTTAAGTTTCAAATAAATATAGGGGGAAAAGGTAATTTAGTACTGGTTAGAAACATACTTCCACTCCTTCATCTTTTTATTAAATGCCAAGTGATATTTTATTCTAGCTTAAATTCTATTTTTCAAGTTACTTTTTTACAGAATATAAAATAAGGATTTTTATGTAGCCTAGCCTCATAGTATGCCAGCTCTTGTGGCACCACAGCAAATAAAAGCACTTAATTGACTGCAGACTCTGTTTATCAGAGTGAATGTGTTATGCTTCGTTTCTGGATTACTGGTTACATTGGAAACCTACTTTTCCAGCTGTGGCTTTCCTTTCTTCTTGCTTACTGTAGACAGACTTCGTTTTTCCACTGTGTGCTAGACAGAAAATACAAAGACACCAGTGAAACAACACAATTGGTAATGGAAGCCAAGTAAACACCCCTTCTAGACCAACAGGTCCTCAAGTCCAAGAGTAGTGTGCTCACACGTGCTATAACCACCCAAACAACCACTTCTTCCGTGCATCTGAGCCTGTAAAATAATGCATCATGGCTTGTGTTTACACAAGAATCAGCAAAACACTCAGCAAATTACTACCTGCAAATACGCCAGAGATATCAATCAAATTATTGTTTGCATGCTGTTCTTCCTCCAGAGGATAAAAACAAATGTGTTTCATCACATACCTGCTAAGAAGCCTGATCACCAAGCTTAAGGAGTTAAAAAATTTGTTGATATAAATGGAATTATTTGATGGTTGGGGGTGGGAAGTAGATGTGACAAATTACTTCTACATAGTGACAACCAGGTACCTACCCTTAAACTGGAGGTTTAAGCTGCTAAACTAAACTCTAGAATACAACATACAAGCACATAATAAAAAACATAGGACCTACACAGTTTTTAAAGTCTGCTATTACTAACTGTAATTAATAACTCATATTTGGCAAGGAAGTAATATTTATGAAAATTCTGAAATAATCTCTGTCCAAATCACTGTATCTGGACTTCCTTTAAATAGCTTTCCCTCTGCTTTAGTAAATTAACATTTTTCTTGCTTCAAGCTTGCAGTATTTCAAGCTTTGATGCAGCCTACCATTTCATATTTAGAAGCCTACCTCAATTCTGCTTTATGAAATAAGGAAACTATTTTTGTTTGGCTTGCTATTCCACACATAACAATCAATAGCCAAATTCCAACCATAAATAAGAGTAATATCAACCAATTCTAACAGTCTGGGTTTTTAATATATAAGCAGTGAGCAACCTTCCTTCCCCGAATTTCAGTAGTAGATCATTTTATTTATAAATAATTATTCTGCTTACCTATGTTCACAATGAGATTAAGCATTGAAGAGACACAAATCTCAAAATGTATATGCATCCATCTATTAACTTTTTCAAAGATTATTACTTAAATAAGGCAGGTAAGATAGAAAGAATATGTTTAACCTGTTGTACCTACTGTAGCATTAACACAGTTTAGCTACTAATACAGTTTCTAGTTTGCTCCTTGCAATAACAGAAATTGCCCAAGCGTTCTGGAATCCTCTCTGATGACAATCCTACAGTAACGTGCCTGATTAGAAACTAACATGAGACTTTTCTGATTACTTACATTCTGCTGGGAAATTTTATTTAGAAATTCATACACAAAATATTCAGCTTTCTGAGACTGTGGCAAGCCATTATGAAGGGTTTTCTAATCAAGGTAAGTCAGCAGCAACTTCAACACTCATTTAGTAGCACTCATTTTAGGAGCACTTTTCATCTTTTAAAGTTAAATCTCATCATGTGTAGTGAGTGGACAGTCTTCTCAAGTGTCTCAGAATATGGTTTTAAAGAATAAAGACCAACACACCTGGTCAAGTAGGTTAGTACAGTGTTCTGGGTGCTGCTGGACAATACAGCTTTTCCTTCTCCAGTCCATTACCCCATTCTGCTCCGAGTGCTGTATGTTAAGGCTATCCAGTGAAGAACATTTTGCACTGCTAGTGTTGCTGAAAAGAAAAAAAAAGCCCTGAAAGTTATGCTGATGGGAACAAACCTGCAGGCTTTTCTTACCAACATACATGTTTCGCATCATGTTGGGAAATTCTGCTTTCAGAAAACCCTTGGAATTTTCAAGACATTTAAAAAGATGTAAATTACAGCAATTCTTGTGCTCTAAAGTTATGATCTCACCATAGCTGGAGTTCCTTTTTCATCTACTATAATTAGATGTAAAATTCAGAACAACAGAATTTGTAGAAAACAGTAATTGAGGGAAGAGTTTCCTTGGATATTTCTACACACAAAAACTTGGCTATTTTCATACCAGACATGTGGAAATTTTCCAGATAAAAATGTATTCTGAATTCATTTTCTTTCTTCTTATCATTAATGACAAAACTGGAATTACTTTGTAATCCGCTTCAGAATTCATTAGATATTTAAAGACAGGAGCACACAGTTACTACAGATCATACTGCTGTATGATTTGTTTCAATTTCAAAACAGTCATCTTGCTTTGCATTTTTACCTTCAGGAACACTAGTTTGGAGTAGTGCTGGGAGAGGGGAGTTGCATTTGGCATTTACTTTGGACTTTATAGTGATTTCCACTGCTCTACAGCAGCTGGTCAGAAGCAATATTTAACTAGGTCTGAGACCACTGGTCAACAAAAGCTGCTGGAAAATAGTCAGGGCTCTGAAAGAGTCAGTAGGGCACAAGGACCTATAACCTTTTCATATCTCATACAAAATCATGCCTTACTGCTGGCTGGATGCAAAAGAAAAAAGAAAAAAAGAGTTAACACTTTTAAATTCTTATCTAAATCCTTATGCTGGTAATTGAAAGTGCCTTTTAATTCAGCTGCTGGCAAGCTGCTTCACGAAGGTTACTGCAATATGAAATGTTACTCAGTCCCCATGATGGCAGAAATCCAGCTCACTTGAAAGCACACGACATGCTGAAGTTCCAGTAGCTACTTATCAAATACCTCTGTGAGTAAGGGCTCAAACTACTTAAAAGATACACAACAGAATATAAAAAAAATTAAGAAAATGGCAAGAACCCAAGAAGGTCCCAAAAGACAGACATAAGTCCCTGATTGCAGAGATAGAAGCAAGGTCACTTTAGAAACTTCTGCCAAGCGGAGGTAAATTATTTCACTGCCAAATTTGCAGTCATTAAATGTAAACTGTAACGTCACTGAAGTTTTTGGTTTGTATTTGTGATCTCATTCCTAACTTAATTTTTGGACTCTTCAAGAGTAAGGCTGCAATACTGAATGAAAACAAGAGGTAGACAGATGCACAATGCACCAATGCTATTTCAGATGAACTGCTTGTGACTCTAACCAGCTTTATGCATCCTTAAAACAGAAAAGTTTCATTCAGTTCCATTTCTTTCCAACTCATAAACAACAGAAAGAGATTTTAAGGAAACAGACACATAAACCGAACAGGAGAGGAATAACAGACCTCTAGCAGTCAAGGAGTAAACACATTTACTCCTTGACTGTACCCTCTTGGATAAACAGAAGACAATAGTTAGCTAAAGGAATTTCTTTCTCAGAACTTTGTGGAAATGTCTGTCCCACCTGAAAGACAGATCCTAAACTAAATTCAGCCTTACTGTAATTCATTATGAAATGAATAAAAAAAAGACAATTTCTTTATTAATAACTATAAGCTACTAAATTTGGATCCTGCTCTGATGACTTTGTAGTAGGCTGTATATGCACCAGTGTAATCACGGATTTTGTCAAGATGACACTTTCTTCTTGAGGAAATATAAATTTAAAGTAGGACAGTTAAAAGCCAAAACAGACACAAACCACCAAGTTGTCTTGTGGTGAGTTTGCAAGAATTTTGTCTGTTAAAAATCTGTGGACCTTAACCAACACTATTCTGTGCTATATTTATATTCTAATTACTGGAATTACTGGTGAATTTTCACCACAAGATAAATACCTTTTACAGATAAATCAACACTGAACAAAATTGCAAATCACAATAAATTCTGTATCCATTTCTTTCCTTTAATTTAGTTGAATTAGTGCACAACTATGTGCAAACATATCTGAAGTTTTTAATCAAAAATACATTAATGAGTGAGTTCACATTAGATACTTCAGGGACCTGAAGGCATACAAAAACTTCTTTAATATGGTTAGGAACTGCTTCCACTTACAGTGGACACAAACCAGCAAGGTGTGCATGCATTTGCCAGCAAGCAAATAAAAAGCTCCTCTTTGAGGTTACTTAGGATTCAGATCAATAGCTCTGGAAATTTTCAGTATAAGCATGGGGGTATGTGACATAGGAAAAATACATGCCACACAGATTGATGCTACTCATTTTTCAAACAAAAATCAAAACATCAATTCAAATGGTGAAGATTCACAAAATTTGGGAAAGAAGAGCTACCCAAGTGACAGATTTAGAAATAGGGTCTTCTGAATTATTTTTCTAATAGAGATTAAGTTAGCAACAACCTCCCAAACAATAAAAATAAGACCAGAACACCCCACCACAAACAGACAAAAGCTCCACAAACAAGCTTCCACCTAGAAGGACACATACTCTCAAAGCACTAACAAATATAAGTTCAGACATTACATCCTAGTACCTACTTGGCAACAGGACTTTTTCCATTATGTTTCTTGTGGACTGCTGTGTGTTGCATTTCATCTGGAAAAAAACCCAAAGCATAATTTCAACAGCAATTCCATTTCATCTTTTAAATCAATCCAGCAAATTCATCATTCCATCATTACCAGGCACATAGCAGAAGACATCTCCATTAAACAGGCCAGGCTTAATTTACAGTGCTGAAATTAGCAGGTGTTGCATAGAAGACATATCAGTTTGTACAGATGATATAAACAAGGCTCTTTACCTTCCATTCCACAGAAGAATGAAACAGAAGGAGAGGAACTATGACAATGTTAATGTTTGCTCACCTCTGTATTTAATTCTAAGCACTGAATGCATGACTGAGTACCACCCAGTATGAAAGAACAGAGAGAGAAGAAAGGAATGAGTCAGAAAAAAATATATTTTGTAATTTCTTCTGAACTACTGAAATTAATCTCAAAACTACATCACACAATCTGACTAGCAAACAAAGACAAGTCCTACACTAAAGTACTGCATTCTGAACCTAAAGATTCACTATGCAAGCAAAGCTTTACAAATTACATCTGATAAAGAGAGATACTGCCACAAGGCCAGGCTGGGTGGCGCTCCAAGTAACCTGGTATCGTGGAAGGTTCCCTGCCTGTGGCAGATGGTTTGGAACTTTAAGGTTGCTTCCAACCCAAACCACTCTAGGGGTCTATGAAGAAGAAGAACTTTTAAGACACAGTCTACGCTTTTCTTTAAGGCAACTTTTGAATTTTAACGAAAGCAACTTCCCTTAATTCCAGCTATTGATGATCTTAGTATTCTTGCTACTTATGATTTTACCTGAACTCCTCTCAATCCTACATGTAAGTCCAAATTATGGTTTAAAATTTTGAGAAAAAAACTCCATGATTTTTAAACTTCTGGTAAACACTTCACTAAAAGGGCACAAAAGGTGTAGTTTCACTGGGTGAAGAGATTTCTGTATTTTTAAGAACAGTATATAAAAGACTAATTGAACAAATATATTGGAAACTTACTTGGTCTGTTCTGAACTGTTAAGCATATGGCAATGATTATTTTCACAAGAAAAAGCTGTTCAAAGTGCACATGTAGATTACCGAATCCACAGAGTTCAACAGCAAACTTCTCAAGAGTTATTAATGTGAAAGAGGACAAGAGTGCCATCATTACTTGAAAGCCAACGTAAGTGTTCTGTGGTCCATGTTGACCCATCAGTCCCCTTTCCCATCCTTTCCACCTACCGGGAACTTGTACTTGTTTCCTTCCAAAAACAATGCAAAACTGGCTTGCTGTTCCTTTCAGAATGAAACTACTGACCAGCCACCAGGCTTGCTGCTGCCACGTGTGAACTGTTTCTGAGGCATTTGAAAAACACCAGCTTTCAGACTGTAATCAATACTCACTACAGTCCCAAACTTAGTAACAGTCCAGAGTATCAAAGCAGCATAGGTTAAGAATAAGAAGAGGAAAACTTGAACATCCTTTCTGTGTAAAACTAGAAGCTAAACACATTTGGCATACTCAATGTAAAACAGTCTGCAATCCTTGAAATACTGCACTTAACTCTGAGGCCTGGTTAACTGAAGAATAAATAGGTAAAGACACGGAAGTCTATAAACAATCTTGGCTCAAATAAATTGTGAAGTATATATTCCTGGTTGTTCAACACAGCTGTGAACTTCTGCCTTCGAGCTGTCTATGAATGCTGCCACTTCTTGAGTTGCAGAACAACCTCTTAAGGAAACGGCTGAAAGTACACAAAAACTCTTCATTTGCATAGAAGATTTTGTTCAATTTTTGTACCACTTTATACCAATGAAGAAATTAGTCAAGTGTACGATTTCCAAAACTGAGTGTGGTAAAATATCTCAAAGAACCACCTTTGAGTACACAACTACCTTCCTCCTGACTTGAAGCTTCTGAACTGTCCTCCTTGAAGTGTTCTGCTGTCTTAACCGTCTTCAAAGAGGGTTGTAAGTTACCTGCAGAGAATAAAGTTCACGTAGTAACTTTATAGATCTTGAACAACTGGACAGTTCCTGAATGTTTGTACTAAACTGGAAGCTAGGGAAATGGAAGACTGAGATTACTGGTTTGCTTGTGGCAGCAATTTGAACATTGTCCCCTTCAAAGCAGGCCATCTCCAAGAGTAAAGGCTTTTAATAGATCCTTTTATTTTGAAGAAAAAAGTGTCAAAAATAATTTTAATGTTATGGCACAATTTCAAAAGTCTGTGATTGTGATAATTATTAGAGATATTCCTACTATGCTGCACTTCAGATTTTTCTTTATAATCATTTTGTGTTACAGCAGGAAATGGAAGGAGAGCAACAATAGTAGCATTCTTCTGCAACAAATTACATTCCTCTCCTGTCAAATCATTCATCTGCCAAGAGAGACCTAATTTGGGCTAAAGTCTTCTAGTACCCTTAGCACAGTCTTCACACACCATTTTTGCCTTTTTATGCCAGACAGGATGAAAAATAAGGAATAATATTGACAGTTTTGTGCAAAAATACCACTTCCATGTACTGAAAAAGGACATAGTTTGTTAAAGAATCTAACTCTAAGAGTCTACTCTTCCCCTCTGAAAAAGTTCCAAGCGAGTGCAGTTAAAAGCATCCAAAAGCTGTTGCTTAGGAGCCTGAAACATTGATAAGAAGATCCTTCTGAATATCATCTGCATTGAACATACTAAATCCCCAGAGATCATGCTCTTGTGTCGGGATCAAAAGTCTATCCACTCCAACCTGAAAAATTGTCTAAACATCTGCATTAACGAACCAAGAGGGAGCTAATTTATTTCCTCCTTAATGGAACCATAGTGGCATAATCAAGCTTACTGAATATTTCGTGTGAGATCCCAACTATTATTTAAGGTATAAAGACCTTTCACCAAACATAGAATTTACTTCCACATAGATTTTACTAAATAACTGTAATTCTGTGAAAAGGTATTTTTATCCCTGACTCTGTATAGCGACTGAAGACCAATTTAAGCCACAAATGCTTTGTCTGTCAATTAATCCTGCATGTTCTATTTGAGAACTAGATGAGATTTTTCTTAAAGATATACTTCCTTTCCCAATGCTGTCACCACACGCAAAACGTGCCACTACGACCAACTTGCAGTAACAAGCAGCGGGATTACAGGAATCCCCTAACAGGGAACCTAGAAAAACACAGAAGCTAACACTAAATAACTCCCTCACGGGTGACTTAACTGGGGCCATTTTGGCAACAGTTGGGGTGAGTACTTTTGTCTTAGTACAGCCTGCACCACAGGAAATGTGACTGTGGGCTACCCGGGACAAGTCATCCAGTCCCCCTTCTCCAAAGGAACACCACTATGCTTAAATTTATCACACTAATTCTCTTCACCAAATGTTTTCTTAGTACGTAGCGCAATGTCAGGGCCTGAATCATGCCAACGGGCTTTGCAACTCTTCCCTGCTCTCCCAAGGGCTTCACCTGCCCACAGTGACGATCCAATCTGGTACACTGCAGTTGTGCAATTTTGGGTGTGACTATTGGGAAAAGGACTGACAGATGCCTCACCCAGGGCCTCCATCCTTTGGCCTAAGAGCTGCATTTGAGCTCAGGCCCTTGCCTGGGGTGCGCTGCCAGCACACCTGTGCCTGGACATGAATCTTGCTGATCCTGTTCTTAACCCTGACCTACTGACTTGTTTTTCTGCCTTGACCTCAGACCTGCCTCACTACTCTGGACTTGTCTGGTAACCACCAGGTTCTTGCCTGTCCCTGGTCCTAATCTTCCTCATAAGAAGTTAAGCCTAGCGCTTTCTGTCTTATCCATCAGAGAGAACAGATCATCCCCTTTACATTAGGACTCTTTGGTATTTGAAGACTTAAATCATCTTCCATTTGAGGCTTTCCTCCTTTCTGCTAAACAATTAAGTTCCTCATCCTGTCTGTCATACATTCTACAACTGACAAATCCTCATGAACTTTCATGTACTCAATTATTTATTATTGTAAAAATTATCTCACATTTAATTTCACTTTGTAACCTGTAAGACCTCCGATAGAACTGACATTTGTTTAGTCTCCTTCTGATCTACCCACCCTGCAGATCATTTCAGTACCCAGTCAACTGTGTCTTGATGGAACTTGGCACTGGTTCTTTTTTGAAACCATTTCAAATTACCACCATGTAAAACATGTAATAAATTACCACCATGTTCAACAGTGCATTTGCAAGTCCTTCCCAACCAGATGTAGTCTACGGTCCAAAATATGCACACCCTGTCCAGTGTGCCCATCATTAACATGAATCTTTCTGGACTTTGGAATCTTTCCTCCCCATGCAGCCTTTCAGGAGAACAAAGGTGCCCATTTTTACAGCAGTAAATTCCAGCCAGTTCCACAATCACCCTGATTGTCATTAGCTTAACATTTTCACAGAACTGTACGTGTACCAATGTACTATTACTAAAAAACAAAGTGACCTACAGCTTCTACCCTAACCACAGTGCTTCTATCTCATCCTGGAAAGAATCACACACATCATTTCAAACTAAAGTCAGCTGTCATTCCTCTATTTTTTTCCAAACAAATATGAGTGGTTTGTTTGGAACCTCCAATCTATTCAATTCCTTACTAGCATCTTTGGCAACTTCTGAGGCAGTGGCCTCACAGCCAGTGCCTCAACTGTCACGGTGTATAACATGCACTGAAAGAAGAAAAGATTCAATGGAAATAAAGACCACATCCTAAGGCATCCATATAGAGAAGCCAAGTTTTGGCCACACAAACAACTGTAATACACCAAAGAAATCTCTGCAATACAAATGCTGGAACACAATTCTGCATGTTCTGAAGTTAGGGACATCCCATAATTTATGTACTCAAAGCAAATCTTAGTTTAAATATCAAGACAAATGTAGATGTTTCATCTACAAAAGAAAACAAACAAAAAGCAGATGTGATTTTTTTGGGTCAGTTCATCTTTTTGTTCCAAAATTTAAGGTGTTGTAAAAGAAAGTAATGCCAAACTGTTGAACATATTCAATTCACAATAGCCTATTTGAAGAGTATGATGGTACAGAAAGGAAAAGGAAAAGGAAAAGGAAAAGGGAAAAAGGAAAAGGGAAAAGGGAAAAGGGAAAAGGCTGATGGTACATCATATGTTCCCACTGTCAAAAGTATGAGTTTCTGCTCAAGAAATTATTCATTGACCAGGAGTTCAAATACAACCAGTGGAATACAACACACAAAACCAGAATTATAAAGCTGTACTCAGGTACAGCAGCTTTTCATTATATAAAACAGTATTTGGATATTTCTTACTGTGAGTGTGCAAAGATTCTGATGAAATTGATTGGAAGAAGTTGTATACTCTCTGATTCTGCAGAAAAGCTTGCGATGTATTTGAAAATAGCTGCCTGAAATTTAAGCGAGAGTTTGTTAAACTAAGCAACAGAATCAAAGGAAGAACACAAAAATTTACTACAGTACCATTTAAAAGCAAAATAGGCAGTTTTTAAGAAGTTTAAACCCTTCAAATTGCACATTGAGCATAAACAATGTTAAAAGCTACTTTTGAGCTTTGCTGTTAAGTGCCAGTGTAAGCTTGGAGTACAGCCAATATAAGAAATTGGTATGATGATATTTTTGAATTTAAAAAGTAGGTGCTTTTGAGTCATCCCAATTCAAACATTTTAGCCCCTTGTAACATTTTATTAAAGAGGAGTTTGGACTAAGTCCAAAAGCACTAGACTTTATAGTTTAACTTTTTTCTTTTTAAACTGAGAACACATTTATTTTCCCAAAACAATGCATCTCTTTCTTAAATACATTTGTATGGTTAAATACAAAGTTGAATTCACCTATAAGGTCAGTATTTGAATTTCCCATTCATATCTCCAAGAGCAAAAGGTGGAATTCCCAACATTGCTCTGCACTGGTCTGAATCAGTTACCAAGAGGTCAGTGACAAATTCTATTAGCTTCAAATAAGAAAACAGGCCAACAGCGAATGGTTTTCACTTCCCACACACCATGGTTTCAGATATTACTTGCCAGGAGGCACTACCCATTTCTTTGGAGGAGGGGCAGGGAAGAGCAATTTTTGACAACTGGGCACATATTGAAACCCCCAAGTAAGTGTATATTTATGCTAAAAGTGACACTGAAAAGAAAAATTAATTTGAGTACAGTAATGCTTTTCTCTTGAGATGATTCATATAGCATTCCTATATAGTCACAACACCACTTGTAAATCGTAGTCACAGTTGCTTACTCTAACACAGTTGGATATGTTCAAAGGTTATTTCCAAAATGAGTCTCTTGGGTTTGTAATTCCTGTGCAGTGAGGCTTCACAACCTTTTTGTATTACAATACATTCCCTTCAGTCAACTTCTGTTTTAACAGGTTTATTGATTTAAAACCATGATGTTTATTAGCCAAAATTGTTCACACAGATTAATTTTTGGCTTGACAATCAAGCCAATAATGACAGACAAATATTACAGACCAAAATTTGTTTAAAAATTGGCAAGGAGGTGGTTGAGGCTCAGAGTCGCTCCACATCTTTAACTAAAATATTAGGACAAAACACTAGAACAGGACATTATGAGTAGGAGTTTGAAAAGCAGTGCCTGATTCCTCAACTACCCCAAGTCAAGAGACACTGCCTAACATGATGAATAATTTGTTTTCAACAGGGCTGAACAATCCTGACTGAGAAAAACAAACACAACAAGGTATCTGTACCAAACAAAGAAAGTAGACAAACCCAAATTCATATTACTGTTCTGAGTTACAGAATTTGACCACCAAGCTCTTTCATCACTAAACAGCAGGTGATGGGCCATTTTCTTACAAATACATGACCTACTTTTAATTTTATATACATGCTTCACTATTACTGTTTAATCCTTTTAAATTCCATTCTGTCTCTCACTCCATCCTGTCATAAAAAGTAGAACATATGTTCTCTGAGTTACTGTTTCTAGTATTTCTAAATATACCCTTGTGTAAAGGAGGTAGCATCCTTCCACAAGCGCCAATCACTACTATATAATGCTGCTTAGGAAAAATATTTTCATAATTGTACAATTACTTCCAAAGAAGTAATTCTACCAAGTTTAGTAAAAGTCTTAATTTAAAAAAATCTAGAAGAGTCAAGAGTATCTATTTCATCACTGCCTTCCCACTTTCATTGCAAATTGGGTTTAGGTAGCAGAATTTCCACTGTCCACAGGAGTCATCTAGCTTGACTTCATTCACTTTACCAGAGATGCATTTCAGGCTATTTTCTAAAGCATTTACCTGATTATGGGCTCAAGATCAGCATGCCTTCGTTCTTCCCTCTTCTGAAAACCCTGATTTAGTGCTCTTAAAATAGTCTTGTCGAATGCTTCAGAAGACAGTTCCTTTGGGAGCTGAGAAAAAGGTTAACGTGAAAAATGAGTAGTTGACATTTTAAAGACTCTATTTGTTCACTACAAGTCTTTATGCCTTTTGGTATCAACAAGAAACTCAATTGTTCCAGTTTAAGTGATGTATTTTACAGACCAAAGGTACAACAAATCAACATCATCTAGTTTCGTAAGAGAAACACTTTGCTGTAAATCCTCACAGCAAATCCAGGCATAAAATTGTTTAAAGCTCTATTTGAAAGAATTACATTCAGAAATCTACCAATACTATGGCCTTTTCCAGGATAGCTTACAGCCCTTTTTTTGTTTCTTTAAATCTTTCACACATAGAAATTAATTCTGAAAATAACATCAAAAAATAACCAGGCACGACTGAATGCACTGTACTCACTATCATCACTTAGCTAGATTAAACTATTTTAAATAAACAGGAATAGAAAGGAAACCATTTCAGTTACTTAACACACTAGACTTCAGTAACACTGAGATTAATCAATAGCAAGTCCCTCCCCACTTGCCATTAATACTGAAACTTCTTATTAGAATTCATTAGAACTTTCCAATGTCAATACCACAAAGTGAGGTCTTCTGATGTTCTAGTTGAGAAGGCATAATTCTTGCTACTAAAGAGTATGTCTGTTTTAAATGAAGAATATTCCCCAGAACAAAGTTTCTTCCATCTCTACAACTTCCAAATATTGTACTTAAGTATATCAAAGCTGATCAAATCTGTTCATCTACATTTTAAAAAAAATAATATGGGGCAATTAAGAGTAAACTGCCACTGAAAAATGCTTTTTTAACTGAAGTTCAAAGCTATTGCTAATGCGCTTAATATCTGCCACCAGTTATAATCAACAGCATTAAGTAATTTACACTAGAGCAGCATCTTCCTCTGGTGTATCTGGAATACACCTGACCCAGAATGCCAGCTGGATATTGCATCCTGCTACTGGAACAGCCCAGCACTCAGGAATCCTTTCACTGAATGAATTGTTACTAATAGAGGGATGCTGTGTCTGATGCAGATAATTGCTTGGTAACATACATAAGAGGAACTTCTGGAATCCAGACAGACAGGTGCTGTTAGTATTATGTCAGCGCAGTCCTATAACACCTGAGATGTCTTAGATACAAAACCACAAAGGGCTGAAAGCAGTTGTACTTGACAAACCCTTTGGCTTTAACATGCATTACTGAGGAACTCTGGCTGAAGAATTAGTCAGTCTTAGCCAAAAGGTACCAGAAAGTTACAGCAGAAGTGTGGAAATGAGCAAATCTCCTATCCTAGTATTTTGTATGTAGATTTGTCTCTGGAAATAGTTAACTTCTTGTCTTTAAAACTTCCATTAAAAGGAATGCAATTCCTTCTGTAGTTAAAGATTCAGTTATATGAACCCAAGACTAGGTGCTTAGCTTAAGGTAATGGGATAGTCTCGTTACTTAAAAGCTTATTAAACCTTCCACATAAATGGGTAATTTCCTACTTGCAAAGAATTTTTCATGCTTATCACCTAAGAGAAGCCAGTCTTTAATACAAAGCATCTAAGTGATGCCATTTACTATCTTAGTTTTCCCACCAATGCTTCCATACGGAAACAATTTTTACCATTATCTTATTTCTATCACATGCAGCATTTTCCATCAAGTATTTTGACCATTCTTTTCTGTCCCTAGGAAACCAAGCATACTATTTTTAACAATGCCATGTAGATTGGAACAAGCACAAGAACAACAAAAAGCCAAAATGCAAGGGCATATGAAGCGGACATTTCTACTTTATGTGTTTTAAAGCGAGGTATAAGTTCTATCTTGCTTTATTTAACAATTGTCTCTTACTTCTATACTTAGAGCTATCAAACCAAGACAAACCAAATATACTTTTCAGCTGTGCACATTTTTCACGGAAGACCTCAGGAAATGCACAGCAGCTTCTGGTTGTCTTCCACTTGTTCTGCCATCTCCTAGACACTGCTGGAGCAGTCAGGCCAGCACGTGGAAAACCCTACATCAGTCAAACAGCACATCCCTCCAATGCTCTGGATCACGTCTGGTTTTCTGGCTCCTCCAGGAAGCAAGTAGGTTCTAGGAGGTCCATTTCAGACACTGATGTTTGTCTTACACAGGTGGGAGAGCATGAGGCATGCCCATGAACGCTCATCCCAGAGCTGCACAGGACCCTGTATGAAATGCTGGTTTTAGGGTTCTCTTCAGGTGCAGATGTATGTGTCCTATGCTGTGGGATAATCCACCTACAACAAGGCATGCCATCTATAATTCAAGTCCTCACAAAACAAGCTCTGGGAACTCTTAGAACCAGATATTCAACTAGATTAAAGGAGCTGTGAATATTCACTGTTTCATTTCTGGAATACTGGAAAACAATGTTGATAATTTAAACAGTGAACAAGACAATGACCTTTGTACAGTGACTGGCTTTCTGCTTGCAATTAACACTGCAGTTAGGAACACCAGATGCCATCAAAACATGTCCAAAACACATCTCTCATTACTGCCCTGAAGAAGGAAGAGTTTAAATATAGAATAATTTCCCAGAATAGGTGGAACCCAAAATATTAGACACTGGCAATAAACACACAGTTCGAGGTCATCCCACTGATGAGGTCTGCACATGGCCTATGCACAGAAATGTATTCTCTGCTTACAGCAGGGGGGAGAACAACTGAGAGAACTTTTAGTTTTTTTCAACATGGACACACACACAGTTGCTAGGTTTTCCTCAAGTTGAACTCCTTGGGATGATGAATAGGCCTGCCTTTGTTCTACTGAAGAATACAACAGTTAAATTAAAAACTCTTATGCTTATGGCTGTCTCTCACTAATTAAACATAACAAATTATACTCTCTAAGCTCCTTCTAATAGGAACACAAGCAAATGGCCAGTGGTTGTACCTATACATGAGCACTGTGGGGAAAATTAAAAACTCATCTGGTAGTTTTATGGTAGTTCAATTATAACTCCAAGCACCATTTCAGATGAGACAAACAATCATCTCCTGGGAAACTCCCCAAACATTCTGCAGGGCTGCTTCTTCTGTCAAGATCCTTCATTCCAATATACATAATTAAATGGTTAATACAATTGTGAAGTACAAAAATCTGCTAGCATGCTTTTGTTTCTATAATTACACGCCAGAAATCACAGCTCTCCTAGACTACTTCTGAAGTTATAAACCTGATGTGTAAACACTACTTTCATACTTGAATACATACTTTTAGCAGGAATTCCTGAAGCTCCTGATGTGTTTTTGTTACACATGTTACTGAAAAATCGGACCAGGTTACCTAGAATGAAGGCAAAAAGAATGAGGAAAGTCTCTTTTTCCAAATTTCACAGCAATGAGCTTGTCAGAACAATTCCATAAATTTGGCAATCTCAGAGTTAACATTTGCAATTAAGCAAACACCAGGCAAAACAGGGATAAGGCTGTACTTTTTCAAAGACATACTAATATTGAGTGTGTATTTTAGGATCACCTTCATGTTATTTGTGGCTAAAGGGAGCAGGGACAGATTCAAGGAAATACAATGAAGTCCCTGAAGAGTACTGACTCAGAAAAAAGCCAGGCAGAAGGCTCTGTAATTATGGGACTTGCATCAAACAAATAATTAACCACAAAAAACAGGTACCAGAGAAAAGGACTGAAATGTTGGATTGAGCTCTCACTGTCATTACCAGGAGTCAACATGAAACAAAACAAAACAATCTCTGTTTATATTACCTAAAAAATAATTTTATCTGACTCAGATTCAACTCTTACACAGTCATAGAAAAGTTGTTTTATGCTGCAAGTCATAAAAAATACTGCAGGTTACTCAAGAAGGCATTCGAGAATCAGACAACATTTTGGCATATGCCTGTATAAAATTTCAGTAGCTTATTATTCTGACACAACATGCAAGTAGCAAAACAGCACCTTCACATGCATGTTTTCAGTAAAAAATAAGTAAGCTTGGTTAGATGAGTGCTGCCTGGCTTTAAGCCCACTTCTGGGCCAAAGATTCAAATTAGTTACATGGGGAGATTCAGGGTAACGGGAGTAGACATGACAATTATAAATATTCATTTACTCTCAAGAGTTGATAAAGTAATGTCAACCACCAACTGCCTTCAGCTTAGTCCCCAGAAATGCCAGCTACCCTTGGTGCCCTCAGCTGGGAAGCCACGACTGCAACTGCTGTTACAACCTTAACAAGGCAATATCTGAGCAGTGAAGAGCACAGTATACACCTACACAGATGAGGAAAGGAAATTTTCCTAAAAGAACTGAGGTGGAGTTTCAAGGTTACTGAAATACTTGCGAAAATATCTCCACATTCTCCCTTTAACAAAAAAACACTGTCAAGTCTGTCTACATGCTGAATCTTCAGAATAGTTTTTTGACTTTAAATATTGATAATCCATATAGGCATTTTGTACAAACTTTCCCCATATCCTACTGTATTTTACTTCATACTCACTTCATTATTTGAAAAAAAAAATCTATTACATGGCTGAAATACTTGACCAGGTTAACCTTAAAGACTTTGAAGGCTACATTCCACATATCATTGTCCTCTACAAAAGAAGAGTGCATCCATTTAGCGAATACAATATCACACAATACAATACCAAACTCTGGGATCAACACATCAACTTTCAACTCAAAATGGCTTTTTTGAAGTTTGCTTCTTCAAAGACCTCCTGTAACCCATGTCAAATGACCAGTTAGAATGTTTGATGTAAACCATTTTTTTTTTTGGATCAAAAAAGGGAACATTTAACTTTATCTTCAAATCTGGTATACTACCAGATTCACATCTATTGGCACAATGACTCATAGTGTTAGTCAGTCCTTGCTAAGAAAATTACTACTTTGATTCAATTAGAACATCACCACCAACAGCCTTAGCAACTATTATTTAATACATGCTGCCCTTAGCTACTACAATAGATGAAGACTATAACATGAAAGGTAGGCCTTTCAGTTTGTGGCCATTTTCCAGCTTGTTTGGTTTTGCCTTAAGAAACAAAGTCCAAAACAAAGGAACCAACTCCAGTTTTCTCAAAAAGCACAGGATCCACCCTCATATGGTAAACACTGAGAAACAAGATCCAAGATGACCATATGACTCCACGCAATCTACAGCTGCAGACATAACAACTGTGCTCCTGTGCCGCTTGAGCAAACAATTGACTAGTTCTACAATTCTTAGGAATTAGCAAAAGCCAAGTTTCCTGAAGTGATGTCACACACCCAGCTATGGCTGATGTTTTACACCTTCCCACCTTATGGCCTCACACTTTATGCCCACAATTACATAAAACACCTGATTTGCACACAGAATTCACAAGAATTACAGGATAATCCAAACAATCTCAAAATTGCCTCCTGTGCAGATTTTTGAAACAAGCTGTGTGTATCTGCAGTACATAGACAAAATTTGAACATTCCGGGAGTTATTTGCTTACTTTGAATGTGTACTCCAAATGTTTGTCAGCCCTTTTTCTGGATACGTCTTTCAGGGTTATCTTCTCAATGTGTACAGCTGAAAGAAAAACACCTTATTGTGCACTCCAAAACTGACAGTTTGCAAACCATTCCCTACTTTCCCAGGCTCTCAGAGCATGCCTGTAAGCTAAATCCTGATGCACACAGAGTGACTCTTCCTTAAGAGACTCCTCCTCAGCAACAAACTGCTGGGGGCAGGTAGAACTTTGCTCTCTCCAAGTATTTCTCTGGCCTAACAACAACCTCTTCAGTGCACATCCTGGGAATCTGTGCATTACTCAAGAGCTTATTTAGACAAAATGTCACATAACTACAACAATATAACCACTAAAAGTGAAAAGACAATAAAAGGAAGTCAGATTGTATCTTTACTCCCAAAGTAACAAGTGCTGATAAAAACCAGACAGTACCTTCTACACCTATGTGTAAGAAACACCAAGTAGTACATGAGGGGAAACTAAGGCCAAATAACCACATTTCTGAAGGGTACTTAGGTGAAAAAAAAAATAGTTAGGGAAGGTTTGAAGGAGACAGAAATGAGTGTCAGCAAACAGAAAGCAAAGAGAAGAAGCAGAAAATTATGACAATTGTACTGTAAAGAGTGTCATTGAACTGAACTGAGAAGGAAGAAAGGTACTGTAACTACTTGCTACTTTAACATTCCTTCTCCACAGCCTACTGCACGCAGCAATAGGCAAGTTCTGGCTGTGACCTGGCAAAGAGCAGCACCATATGGCTTTCAGGGCCTGCAGATTTTCTTCAGGGCACTCAGCATTGTTCAGGTAATACTCCACATAAAAACCCTTATGTAGCCAAGATGGGCTTTTCACTTTTGCTGCTATGCTGGCCTAAGAATTCAACAGAATTTTATTCTAGTGCAAGCCTGAACACATCTTTACATGTGAAAAATAAATGTATTTAAAAGCAGCTCGACCCGCCCAACATCATCAATGCTTCCTTTCAACGCTTTAGAAACTCCTTCTTTTTTTGGAGAGAGGTGGGTGGTGTTAACAGTTAATGTTTTCCTTTCAATTTTTAACTGCGTGTTTACATGGGATATATTGGGAACTAGTCATAACAACAGTATTTTTTCCTAAAAAAAATTAAACCTCCTGCAATTGTATGTTACAAAACTTATTAATGGGTATTAGCTAATTACCATCTAATATAATGTAAACATTTTAAAATTTATTTTGTTACAGTTACAATTCAAGTCTCATCCTCATCAAACAGGCCATTTCTAAGAGGATTAAGTATTGGCAATTTCCATAAAGGAACAATCAGCCAGCAAATAAGCCTAGAGATAGTGCTGCATCTTCCAATTTTCTTAGCGAAAAGAGGAAGAAAGTGCTGGTGTACACTGGTTGCAATCCTCTAGCTGGGTGTTAGAAGATAGACAAGCACTTCTTTTTTCCCAGCTAATAAAGATTTATTTTTACAAAGGAAAGAAATCTGAGATAAGCTAAGGATGCCAGACAATATCAATATTTTATGAAAAGATGAATGTTTAGTGACCTTAATTTTAACCTGTCTGGTATAGATTAAAGTGCTGTTAGAAGAGGGACCATGGCACAATGGAAGTTTTGCTGCAGTAAAATTTCTTAATGGTTAACATTCAAATTGATACTGGAATTCATATTCATAAGTTAATTAAGAAGTTGATTCCCATGACTGGAACCGGGAATAGTGGTTTAAATTGCATTCCACTACAGGCATATATTTAGCATACACAATTAGGAAACTAAGACCATTAACATTCACAGACAAGCTTTTTTTCCCTAATGAGACTGTGCTTATTTTAAACTATTGAGTGTTCTCAATGCTAAAATTTTGTCCTCATGTGTAAAAAAATTTATTACACAATGGAGTACCTTCAACTTCCTTAACTTCTTTCTGCTGCACGCTTCATCGTAATACATGATACAACAGGTAATTACACTGTTGTTGCTGCACAGCTTTGGTTCTGCAGTTTCAACAGACTCCTTTATAATTCTGTCTCCACAATGACATTTTAAATATTCTAAATGGCTAGACAGGAAGAAAAGTTTGAATACACAAGCCAATGAGGCATGTTACATCTCTACATCTATTCAGGACACAGCACATGCATCCAGGATGATTAAGGAAAGCATGCATACATGACACTGCTTCCATTCTAAGTCAAGATTTTAAAAATTCATATTCATCACAATGAGAATAAAACCCAAGTTTTACTATCAGTGCTATTTCTAACCCAGTAAGGAGATTTCTGTAGCAGGGAGTCTCTACCATATAACTGTGTAGCAAGTATCACAGTTCTTTTGATGCTTCACTGTGGCTTCTCACTATGATAATACAAATGCGGAAAAATATTTAAGCTCTTTGCTGGATTAAATTATTTAACTTTTTTGTGCTTCTGTTACTTAATTTGAGAGTGTTACTAAAGAGATTCCCCCTTTTAGGTTTCTAATTCATGAATACAAACACTTTGAACTCCATAAAAGGATTTGAAACAGGTTTGTTGTCTGTAATCTGCCATAATCTTTCTCTGGTTTTTTTTTTCAAGGAATCAAAAACTCTCAAAAATGCCTGCCTTCAAAGTGCAGTTAAATCTCCACACTAGAGACAAAAGGACATTTATGAGGACAAAATGAACAGCAATTGCTTTTTCCGTATTGTTGGCTCCTCGCTATCTGCAGACTATCTGTTGACTAATTTTGAGTAGACAAGTGACTTGCTAATCCTCTTTAAGAATAAAGGGTGAGAATAAATCTGTTTTCAATAATGCTCATTTCTTCAAAGAGAAGAAATTCTGCTGGCAATTGCATATCAGAGTTTTGTTTATGCTCAGAAGCCTTGTTCTTATACTCCAACAGAGCCAAAACACTGACTTCCATGAAGCCTTTCACTTCTCCAAACTGCCATTTCTATAAAACCTGCTAATATGTGGTGGTTTTTCTTTGCGTTTTTTTTTTAATTTCATCAACTATAACTGAATAAAGCAGCAAAATCTATCGATTGCTTCCCAATATTTTTGTGTTTAGTTTTGCTTTAAAAATCTAAATACTGTTAATACAATTGCATTAAGCTGTAGGTTTTCTCCCAAATCCTACTCCTTTTTCCAGTGGGAAGCCCATTTGCAGCCAATTTTCATGCATGCATTCACTAGTAGTTAGCAGCTAACACAAATGACAACTTGTTATAACAAAGAAAAGACCAAGTAGGCGGCAGAGAAGCTATTTTACTTACCAATCACTGCAGCTTCTTGTTCAGATGAACAGCAAGAGAGATACAAGAGGCTACAACTCCAAGCAGAGTTTAATGCTCAAGGAAACCCTTAAAGCCCTCCTCAAAAGGAAGCTCAGACAACATACCTTCTCGCTGAGGTCTATGGGAAGCCATCGGGAGTCCATCATGAGGTGCTGTGGCTCGTTCTAGCAAACTGGTCTCATTACTTGACATGCAGTCACCATGGGAGAAATCGTTCTAAATTGACAAAGAGAAAAAAAGAAATGTCTTAGTAGAAGGTCTGTTACCAAAGCTTGCTCTAAACAGCGGGTATAACAAAAAAACCCACAAACCCTTTATCTGGTATCCCACGGGACAAAAACCTGAAGCTCCTGACAGCGGCAAAAAGGTGGTCATTAGCCATTTCAATTCTTACTTTATTTATGTGTTTATCAAATGTCACCCATAGCCTCCAATGTTTCACTGACCTTTTAGAAACAGAATAGGGCAGGGAACAAGGTATCTCACGCTGGACAATCCAAGACCATTAGCTCAGAACTTCAGTGGTAATTTACTATTAGCATGAACTTTTTCAACTACTAACATGTCAAGTCATCAAGTCTATTTAGAATGTAGTGACATTCTAAATATATCCTCCTCAAGTATATTCATGCCCTGTACCTTCAGCCTGCCACCTCTTCTGTATCGGGAATCAAGAGTAACTGCTCGGACAGTCTATGAGGACATGTGGTCCATGCATCTCTAATCAACTAAACCCATCCATCTCTTACCAACTAAACATTCAGAACACAAGCAGTTGCCACCAACACTCTCACTTTCATAGAGAAAAGGACAGACTGAGAGCTCATCTCCCCCCACATTTACATGCAGACTTCAACATTATACACCAAGGCGTATTACTGTCTTAATATAGTGCACAAGGGGCACAACAAGAAATCATAGGATATGGATAACATGGACAGGTAAGTAAAAGAAAGAACAATCTAGGCTAACAATGATAAATAAGAAAAAAAGTATTAGAAGGGCATCGACTACAAGTGGTTTCTCTAGAGTAACAAGAGCCTACATATTTTTTCCAAATTAAGATGAAACATTTATGTATCAATTTACACATTCTTCAATGACCAGGTCTTGCTAAAACAAAAGCAAGTAAACAAACTGACCAACCAAGCTAAAACTCAGAAATATTTTAAAACATCCAGTGACATTAAATGCAGCTGCTTAATTCCATGTTCAAGGAAACAACAGATTGCCTTAGAAAGGTACATCCACAAAGATCTAGGAAATACAGGAAGTTACTAGCAAGTTTTTGGGTTAATCTGTTTTAAGTAAAGCACCTTTGTTTATCTTTAGCAAGTAGTATAACATATGAGCTGATTAAATAACAAGTTTGGGAAAACTGAATGCACCAGAAACGTTTAGGACCTGCTCTGCATGAAAACTAGATTTTTTTTCATTCAGGATGAAGAACACTGAAAGACCTTCATAGAAGATGGGTAGAGAAAAAATATAAATCTCCAGAGAGCACTCTTTATTTTTAAATGCAGGAAGCATAATATATGTGCCAGAAAATGTGTGGTTTGTTGGGGTTTTTTAAGGACTTGTGCAATGTGATGAGACAAACCATCAGCCAAGATTAGTTACCGTATTTGTTGAAGAGGACCCCAAGACTGTCACAACAGAAGGATCAGAATGAGGAAGCACAGAGGCAGCAAATGACATCTGAGTCCCCTGCCAATTCTTCAACAAACTTCTTCAGATGTGACAGATATATCAGCTAAAGCTGGCTTCATCTTACTAATCCAGCTTCACTTCGTCTGCAGCACAGGTACAAACTGTGGTAACTCCTAACAGTATATCCAACACGTGCTGGCCAGGAAGTGTCCAGGAATGAAGCCTGGGCATGCTGGTAAGCTAACTTTGGTCAGTGACACCAACAGCAGCACAGGTAGCAAGTGCCTTTAGACTGCACTGCAGGACATTTCAGCTGTTTTATCAAACTTGTGTATGGTTTGTGCTCTGAGCTGAGCATCGGTAATTTCAGGTTTCAAAGCCATCAGATTTAAAATATGAAGCCTGCTTTGTTTCTTCAAGATAAAGCTCACACCAGTCCCCAGTCACTCAGTAAACAATCTCAGCAAACATCTAATAAATTACAAGTGCAATGTCAGATATGGAGTAAGAAAGGAAAACTGCTGTATGTCAATGAGTCTGCAATTTTTAACAGCTTTAGCACATTTTCAAGCTTAGTTTACTAAAAAAAAAAACCAAACAAGCCAACACACAAGCATGCCCTGGAGAGAATCACTTCCAGAACTCTACAAAAAACCCACTGATAACTGTTTCAGCAGACATTTTGTAACAACTATGGACAGAAAAAGTGGAAGTACTTTCGTTTGGTTAACTCCTGATCTAAAAACAATCAAATCTGAAGTCAGACCTTCTTTGGCATTCAAAGTCAGGATATTTGTTTTGATTAATGGAAAACAAATTACAGTCTATTCTAAAAAATAATTGCTAGTTAAAAAGTCAAATAAACTGTGAGCAGTTTTTAGGAGATGTATAGAAATAGGATTTCCTTCAAAAAAGTATCCTGTTCAGCTCATGTCAAAGAAGCATTACATACTGCTGCTACACCTTCTCATACTGGAAAATTGCTGCTTACCTAGCACATACATCATCTTTGTAGCAGCATTCAAATCCTTTTGCAGTGGATTATTCTAGAAGGGTTATTTTTCTATCCATGGCAGCAGTCTGTAACAGGCAAACTACAACCGCATTTGAAGACCCTCTCAAAACTGCAAAATATTACATGTTTCAAATCTTACTTAAGTAACTATATTGATGATTATAAAATAATTATAACTATAACAAATTCAGAATTTATTTGCTTGAAGAATTCTTCATCTCCAAAGTTAAGTAACATGCATCGTGTGTATTCTGTGACTGCTGGTTTTCACAACAGCTAGTGCATTGCAGGAGGTAGACAGTGGGAAATCCAGAGCGGTCATGGCTTTACCTTACAGCCCGCAGAACTCCCAATCCTGTCTTAAGCTGCTGCGTTACAGCTCTTCACTTTCGGTGTCACCTGCTGTGGCAGTTCTACATCAAACTCACAAGGAACTGAAATACAGGTGTCACTGTCAGAGCAGACAACTCTAGGGCACAAGTGACTGCAAAGTCTAGGCAGTCTGAAGGGCCAAAGAACATTGAAAGTGGCGTCGTGCGTTGCTACCTGGTGCCAGTCACACCAGGAACACAAGTCCTTTAAAGCCTGGCACACTCCTGAGGAAGGTCATGCTGAACAGAAATAGCTGTGCTTGTCCTTTCCTGTCAATGAATACAACACATTCCATGTTCACACAACACACACGAGCGTAAGGTGAACTCTCACATAAGCCTTTGTCACTGTGGACTTCACTGCAGCTCATGATGCTGCTGCTAATGACTAAAATATAGTGAAACAGGAAATGTGGGTAGCCTCAAACCAGCTGCAAGATAATTAATTTGATAATCACACAGATCTTCCTGATGGGCTGGAGGATTAACCACGTTTCTCCTTGAAAGTGAAACGAGCTACGAGAGCACCCTAAAAATTATCTGCTCTTACAACCTACACCAGAGTTTTGTATGAAACAGATCTGTCTTCATATAGTTGAAAGCAAGTACTATGTTAAAAAAAACCTTATCACTTGAGACATTTCCCAGGACTGTATCATACAATCACAGAATGTTTTGGGTTGGAAGTGACCTTAAAGATCACCTAGTGCCAACCCCTCTGCCATGGACAGGGACACCTACCACTAGACACTGTTGCTCAGAGACTCATCCAACCTGGCCATGAATACCTCCTAGGATGAGGCATCCACAATTTCTCCAGACAACCTGTTCCAGTGCCTCACCTCCCTCACAGTAAAGAATTTTTTCCTAATATCGAGGATGTGGTTGGATTCTAGCCTGCAAGCACATATTGCCAGCTCACATTGAGCTTCTCATCAAACCACACTGTCAAATTCTTCTCCTAGGAGATGTTCTCAATCCATTCTCTGCCAAGCCTGTATTTGTGCTTGGGACTGTCCCAGCCACCACCAGGACCTTGTACTTGGCCTAGTTGAACTTCATGAGGTTCACAGAGATTCCTCTCTCAAGCCTGTCAAGGTCTCTGTGTGACAACTGCACCACGCAGCTTGCTGTCACTGGCAAACTTGCCAAGGGTGCCTCTGATCCCACTGTCCGTGTCACTGACAAAGAGGTTGAGCAGCACCGGTCCCACCACCAACCCCAAGGAACTCCAGTTGTCACAGGTCTCTGCCTGGACCAGGGAGCCCTTGAAAACAACTTCTTGAGCCAATTCCTTATCCACTGAGTGGTCCATCTCACAAATCCGTGTCTCTCCAGTTTAGGGACAAGGCCATCAGGTGGGGACAGTGTCAAATGCTCTGCACAAGTGGTGCACACCATCAACACTACCACCCCGAAGAAGAAGGCCACCAAATTTGTCAGACATGATTGCTCTTAGCAAAGCCATGTTTACCACCAAATATTGCCTTATTTTTCATGTGCCTTAGCATGGTTTCCAGGAGGATCTGTTTCATTATCTTGCCAGGCAGATGTTGAGACTGACCAACTTCTAGTTCCCTGGGTCTTCTTTATTTCCCTTTTTTAAAATGGGGCTTATGCGTCCCCTTTTCCAATCAGTGGGAACTTTTACTAGACTGCCATGACTTCTGAAATATGATGGATAGAGGCTGAGACACTTCAACTGTCAGTTCCCCCAGGACCCATGGATGCATCTCATCAGATCCTATTGTCTTGAGCACCTTCACATTCCTTAGATGGTCTTGAACATGATCTCTGCAGTTGGTGGTTCCTCATTCTCCCAGACCCTGCCTTTGCTGCTGTGACTTCAATGGTGTGGGCTGGAGCACTTGGTGAAGACCGAGGCACAAAAAGTTATTGAGCCCCTCAGCCTTCTCCACATCCCAGATGACCAAATATGCCATTTGCTTTTGAAGAGGGCTCATGATTTCTTCAGTCTTCCTTTTACCACCAATGTACCTACAGAAGATTTTGTTGTTGCCATTGGCTACAACATCTACCCTGGCTAGATTTAGCTCTATCATGGCTTTAGCTTTCCTAACCCAGCTGCTCAAACACCTTGCCTGCATTTCTCCCAGGATATCTGTCACTGCCTTCCACCCTTGGTAGGCTTCCTTTTCATGTTTGAGTTTGTCCAGAAGCAGCTTACTTATCCACACAGCCCTCCTAGTATTTTTGCCTGACTTCCTCCTCATTGGGATGCATCACTAATGAGCTCAGAGGAGGTGATCCTGTAATATCAATGAGTTTTCTGGGGCCCCTCTTCCCTCTGGGGCTTATTCCATGCTACTCTACCAATCAGGCCCTTGAAGAGGAGTCCAGGAGTGTTTGTGTCCCAAGGTCCAGGGGTGCTTGTCTGTAACACAAGCACCAAATATCTAAAGTGGCGAGCCATCCTGCTGAGAAAGATGTTGCTCCCTCTAATGCCATGTGAGCTGAGCAGATCTCAGCTGACCTACACATGACAGATGCCCAAACTCTCCCTTCTAGCAACGTAGATGACTGATCAAACAATGTCATGCTGGCATCATTTTGGCAATATGTAGTGAAATCTGTTATTGGAGAGCCTACTAATCATCATGAGCAAGCAATTGATGCACGTAAGTCTTCTGATGCTTGCATTGCACTTTTGTAAAAGAACTATTCATTCATCAGCTCTGATGAGCACTAACAAGGGAAACATGCTTGCAGCAGCTGGGCAGCTTGATGATGCCCAAATATGAAATATTATTCTTCTGCAAGACTACAGTAAATGTGGTATGAGGGACAGCACTACTCAGCCTTGCAGGCTGTGCAGATGCAGATGTAAACTGGCACAGCTCCTTCATTCATCCACAAGTGGGAACTGACAAACAAAGCCAGATGAAAGAAGGCATTTTGGGAAAAATCAAGGTCTAACTCATGACTGTGAGTTATCAACTACAGCATCTGCACCTTCAAGATAATTGAGTGATGTCAGAATAATCATCAAACAGATGTGGTGCCAATTACAAGACCAAAGCCATGATTTGCTTACAACAAACCTTGCAAGCTCCTACCCTCACTGTTTCACAGCTGTGGTAGACAGATGTATCGCTGCACACGGCTGTGGTAGCATAAAGGTTCAACATCACCTCTGCAGAAGCAACAACAGGTGAAACTGCCTGTGTACTTGTGTGCTGCTGAACCCTCTGCTGAGGACAACAGCAGCAGAGATGAAGCCTTACTCAACACTCTGAGCAACTGCACGCCACCACTGCGGGGTGTGCCTTGGATACAGGGAGAGAACATTCTTGTCACCTTAAAACTGAAATCCAGCATGTGCATTTAATACTCACAAATGTAAACATACAGAGCAAAAATGTTTAATGCTGACCATTGTTGATACAACAGATTGTCCCCTAATCAAAAAAATCCAGCACTGTCTTGGACAAGCTGCTAGGCAAATGCAAGATCAAGACTGCAGACAAATGCCTCACTGATGCTGCTGCTAAGCCGTGCTCCAATTGCAAACTTTGAACTATGCAAAGACACCATCCAACTGTTCTAAGATGCAGAGAAGCTGTTCTGCTCTACAAGACTAGAGCAGAATCAGCCTCAAGATCTAGGACCACAAAGACCCAACAAATTATCTCTCTTTTGCCCAAACCAAGAACTTAGATGTTTCCATGTTAACTTATCTTTTAACGTGCAGAATCAACCTCCAGAACAATAACGCTTAATGCACATAGAACCACAGCTGGAAAAACAAACTGACAGGAATCTCAGAAAGTTCAACATGGGAAAGTGCAAAATCCTACACCTGGGCAGGAATAACTACAGGCACCACACACTCTGGGACCTAACAAACTATAGAGCAGTTTTGCAGAAAAAGACCTCTACTTATAAAAATGTGTGTGTGTATGTGCATGTGTGTGCGTGCGCACATTTGAAGGGAGAATGCCAGGAGGATGGAGCCAGGCTCTTTTTAGCAGTGACCAGTGCCAGAAGCAACAGGCAGAAACTGAAACACAGGAGATTCCCTCTGGAATCTGGAAACACTTCTTCACTGTCAGGGTGACTGAGCACAGGCTGCCCAGAGAGGCTGTGGAGTCTATATCCTTGAAGACACTCCAAAGTCATCTGGACATGGTCCTAGGGAACAAGCTGTAGGTGGCCCTCCTTAAGCAAGATGACCTCCAGAGGTCGCAGCCATACTCGGTCCCTTCATGGCTCTGTGACCAGACATAAAATCCCACAATATGTGCAATAAAAGCCTGACTGGCTGAACATACAGTTCCAATGGGTAATGTTCAACTGCCCTATTAACAGGTAGGTATCTAGTTAGCTGGACTGCATAGAGAGTATGCACGGGTGCCTGGAAGTACTTTAAAGCGTCTATTCAGTGAAACTATGTTAAGAGCTTGCCTGTACGAGTCAACAACAAAACGCTTCGATGGAGACAGAAACCTGACAAAACATCAGCTGATTCAGGGAGGAAAACGACACCACGTGACAGCTCCTGCAATCACACACTCACAAACTTATAGCCCTACCAAATCATAACAATTCTGATACAAAGGCATACCCACCTTCTTAAACCACAAGAACAAATTCAGCCTGTGGCAATTACATTTGAAGTACCAGACATGGCAGCCACACCTACGATTTACAGTGCTGGGGGAATAATGCACCTTGTGTTTGCTGGAAACACAGCGTGTTCTAAGTCCCACCTCTACCCAAGCTTTTAACAGGACCTAAACCACAGTTTCAGTCCAACCTAGCTAGTCCATAACAAAGCAGAGAACTTGAAGCTAGAGCCAGCAAGCACCAGTTGCCACTGTATCCCCAGGTGGTTGCTCATCCAACAACTCTGCACAACTTCAGTACTCTTGCTATTATCAGCTGAGTGAATCAAAACAAAATAACTTGAATGTACAGTTCAGGGTAATTCAAAAAATTATTCTCATAACAGCCTAGAGTGACAGCAAGATTTAAAAAACATCTGCCCCTGAAGAGCAGTTCACTGAAGTACAGTCAGTACTCAGAAGGGACAGTGCCTTCATTACTACGTTTAATTACCATCAGAGGGCAATATGTAATTTTGTCCAACCTTTGAACTGCAGCCCAGTTTGAAAGCATTCCTCTACGTACAGCATCTCTGAATAACAGAAAATCTCTGTCTTGTGGTTATCTTGCTCCTATGACACTTCCCAAGACATTAAGTTTTCTTTGGCTGTTCGAAGTATTTTTAGTTTCTTCTCCCAAAAAGACAAGATTAAGAAGTTGAGGAAAGGCAAGAAACTCGCAAAGGAATACAGCTTCTAGCCAGATCTCTGCCAGTTTTGGTTTCCAGAATCATAAACCCTTAAGACTTGGAGAATACTACAGAAATGCACCAACTCTTGAACAAAAAGCAGGTTTTTTTTTAATTACAGTAATGAAGTATCAGCTGTAGTGTCTTACAGGACATCTATGGCTAGAGACTGATAATGGCAAGCAAACAAGGTGACAGATTTAAGCAGGCAGAATCCTACAGACTTCAGAGGTGTCACAGACACAACCATCTTACTGCTGCCTGCACTCTTTTCTGCAGCTCTTCAGAAAAAGTTGAGAGTCCTCTACACTCCAAGCCCAGTGAGATCCTGCTACCTACAATAAGTCAGCATTGGGCAACCCTGAAAACAGGGCCACAGCTCAACTAGAGCAACCTAAGCACAAGCATTAGGAAGTCAGGGGTGTACTTTCAACACCCTCAGTACTCATTTACTCAGCTGGAGAACACACTGTCAGGGACAACAGCAAGAGACTGATTAACTCTGGTATAATGGGACTGGGAAAGGCTACAAACTTCTACTAACACTTCATATTTAGAATTAAACAGCTAAAACAGCTCAAAGCAGTGAAAGCTTTTACTCTGCAATTTCCTGGAGCATCAGCATGCATATTTAGATAGAACTCATTCATTTTAGTCATTGTCTTTTATCTATCTATGACTTCCTTTCCAGAAGACTTCCAGTAATGTTTCTGGAAATTCTCCTGTTAGGAGACAGAGAAATTCCTGTGCAGAGACAAGGCTGTTAGGTTCACCGAGGCAGCTGGAATACTTTTCATTTCAGTATGCAAAGTTTGTAAAACATTTGTATTTCCCTGGCATTCACCACCATTTAAAAGACCTTGGCCAAGAGTAAAATGACATTTCTTTTATCTTTATGTCTCTTATTTAAACCAGACTCTGAAGACATACTTTTCCTTATACTCAACCCTATGACACTGAAAACAGTGCACTGCAGACAGAGCTCTTAGATTCTAAAATTAAATTCTACTACCTTATTCTGCTGCAAGTGACTGAAGATCAATTATAAAAGCACTCTTCTAATTTGCATGCAAAATACCCTATAAATAGAAGTGTACTAAGAAAAATACTCTGTAAATAGAAATTTACCCTTTGTTTGTAAGTAGAGGCTTTTTTCTGTGAAGAATCCTCCAGCCAGCTAATTATAATACTATTCAACAAACCATTATCTCCAAGAGGTTGCTTATTTCAACAGAACCTTGGTTCTAATGCCTGTCAAGTATGCCTGATAAAATGTTCCAATGCAAGCCACATTTATTATGCTCAGAGCTCCCCCAGTATTTCAGCATTTTGATCCCAGACATCTGATGGGATGGAAAAAGATGAGCAATAAAGTTAAACTACTTTGATGCACTTATTAAGCAAAAATAATCAATGCAAGAGTTAAGCTATGTGTTCTGTCACTTAAACCAATATACAGTGGTAGTAGCAACAGGATCTTTGCACATTAACACTTCTTTTATTCAGCAGTGAATGCTGCTTATTTATTCTTATATTTCAACTTGAAATTCAAAGTTGATATTCTGCAGCTTAATGCATCAATGACCTTTTTTCCAGTAACTCCACACCTTAAATTAAGAATTTGAAAATAGTATCAAGTGTTTCTACTTCAAGTATAAAAACTCCCAAACCTTAATTCAGAACACTTCAGAAAGAAACAAAATTTATCAATTGTAAGGTGATCCTAGCTCTGCCCATCCCACTCCAACAGTTCCACCTCCCACAACTTTTGAATTCCATTTTGAGCTGAATTTGTTAAAATGTATCACTAAGAAATGCTACATTTTTCAAAATCATTGAAATAAGACACCAAAAATACCAACAATCTTATTAACTCTTTGCCACGAAGCAATTTTATCGCGAGCTCAATTTCCTCAGACAGCACAGACCCTAACCAGAAAACATAACCCCAACAATGGGGAAAAGCAAACTGCTTCATATTCTAGTAAATCACCCATAAATTCTTCGCAGGTGAACCTCTCAAGCCTTGGTGTTCACTAAAGCTAGGTGTTACAGCTCCTTGAAACCTCAAACCGAGCCATTTTGTCCGCTATGCCACGTGCAATGGCACGGCCCTTTGCCCTAAAGAACTGACAAACCACCTGATCCTACTCCAGGTCTGAACTCCCTCACGTTTGCAGGCTGACTTCACATCGCTGCCGCCAGCCACGGGAATACATTAGTATTTCATGGCCCAAGTGAACAGCAACAGCTCCGTGACCATCTTCCGACGGGTCAGAAGCCGGGAGCTGAGAACGCCCGGGAGCGCCAAGCACGGGAAGACCAGAGCTGAGCTCGCGGCCCCTGTGCACAAAGCCGCTCCTGCGCCTTCTGCGCCCGGTGACCGGGCAGGCCCCAGCCCCGCACCGCCGCTTCCCGCCGGCCGCCCGGGGAGCGGGGCTGGGCAGCGGGGCTGCGGGGCGGCCCCGGCCGATCCCCCCGTTACGCAATGGCGGCACCGCCCCTTCCCGGCGGGACGGGCCGGGCGGGCGCCGCCCCAAGGGCACGTGACCGGGAGCCAGCGCCGCCATGTTGGACGGGGCGGGAAGCGGCGGCCACCATAAATCACGGCATTCCTGTCCGCGGCATCCCACAGCGGGGCTATCCCCTCACGGGCGATCCGCGGCCCATCCGTCCGCCCCGCAAACAAAGAGAAGGGTCACCCCCTTTCCCCGGGCCATGACGGTGCTCGGTGGTTGGGACGCCGTGTCCACCCCCCGCTCCCCTTTCCCGCCGGTCCTTCTGCCCTCGCCGGGCCCGCCCGTGCCCGTCTAACGGGGAAAAGAGAAAGTCCCTGACCCCCTCCCGGGCACCGCCTGCCCGAGCACTTCCCGTGCGGCCGCGACCACCGCGAGGGCTCCCGAGTGGAGCTGCTTGGGCTGCCCGGCACGGAGCGCGTTATTCCCGGAGATGGAGCCCAGCCCTTCTGGCACGAGCCCAGCCGAATAAACTTCCAGAGAGGTCTTTATGAACCATTCTAGTTCACGAACGCAGAGCCCTGAAGGCACTCAAATTTCAGAGATTAAAGAAGGAGAAAAGGCCTGTGGAAACCCGACGGGATTTTAAATTAAGTTCAGTGTAATGCTACGGCAGCATTTTGCCAAGGAAGTCTTTAACCCTGCTAGTGGCTCCATCTCCTCCAGCGTTTTATCGGCGACGGTCCCACCGTCCCCGTGGAATGTTGACTGAAAATACTCAGCAGAAACCCACTGATCCCTCTGTTCCCTTATTTCCCTTAAAGCCATTATTTCCCAGAAAGGCTGTGCTGTATTTACAATTAGCCATTAAGGAAGGGGGGTCGGGAAGGAAAGCCTACGGAAGCGTTGCCGTTTCACTGCCGTTCGACTACGGAGTATGTGATGTGCGTGTTCAGCCAAGCTGACTCGGGTCTCTCGGTGTTCCCCCAGTAAACAAAACCACAACTTGGACAGCTGCTTTTGCGCCGAAGCCAGAACACTGCACAAAACTGACTTCAATTCCAGCAGTTCACGGGAGCCTGCTCTCCCAACTGCATTCGGTGGGACACGCTGAGCAGCTACAACTGCTGTGCCAGTTCCAGGCAGGAAGTATGTTTCCGGTCACTGGCACTTTAAACCCAGAAGGGCCAGTGTCCAGTCTTACCACTTCCTGCAATTCAATCTTTTCCCCGGAAAGATGGACTTTCAGGATTAATTCTGGGATAGAACTAGACTTGATGTAGGCCAGTGAGCGAAAATAAACACTTTTTAGAGCGAATTCATTGTGATTTCAGTCCTGTAACATCTACCCACTAGTTTATGACCTGCCAAATGCTTTTTGGCCTTTAAATGATATAAACATTTAGTTAATATATCTGAAGGCTTAGTAATTGATCCCTATCTCCTCTGAGTACTCCCCAAGAGCATACCCCATCTTTAGCAAACAGGAGCCATTCCTTTCGTACTGCAGGAATGTAGAAGTTTTCTCTGAGTGGCTGAAAGGGATTGCACTGCAAGCAAACTTAGAAACAAAATCCCAAAACCTCAACCCTTAACACTTTGTACCCTTTTCTGTCAAGTAGCTCATGAAAACCTGATGGGTTCAGTGGAACAGTGCTATAAACACCCATCTTCCAGCCCTTCCTTCCCCTTTGCACGAGAGGCCATCTATAGACCAAAAACTGCAGAGCTCCAGGACGATGCCCTGACTGCATCAATATGGGGCAAATTTTAAAGCCAATGCTCATCAAGAGGGCAGCAGTGAATGGCACTGGGGGAAAACCTCTGCATAAACAGAGCTACTGCACAGGATAATGCTTTCGTTGTCACTCACTGCAAGTCCTCATCCCCGGTGACAGCCACATCCTAGCAACAAGTGGCACATCTGCTTTCAGGATGAGCTTTGCTGTTTCCTGACAGCCACTCAAAAAAATCAGATTTTTTCTGCACAGAAGCTCCAGTTGTGACATTTTAGTTTTCTTTCTTTAGTGGAAACATTACCACCCCTTCCCCAACGTTGTCAGCCATCTCACTGAACCCGCTGTTTCAGAGGACCAGCCTCAGAGTGGGTGACCCGACTGCTGCCCTGATTCTTGCCAAGTTCAAGCCTGTGCCTTATTTTAGGAAGGGGCAAGGAAGCAGGCTCCCTATAAAAAAATGTTTCAACGTATTCTATTGGTTTGAAGCCCCTAGAGAATGCTCTGTTAGGCAATCTTGTCTCTATCTAGCATTCTTATTCCTTCTATTTTTACAAGTTTAGTCAAGCTGTTGCTTGTACTCCTGCTTTGTACAGTGGCCTACAGCATATGAGGCAGCCAGTTCAGTACTGTGCCCCCTGCGCTCCAGCACGGCAGAGTTCCAGAGAAAAAAAAAAAAAAACAGCGTTCCAGAAAGCATGGTAGGCTAGGAAAATCAGCCCTTCCCCCCGCCAAGAAATTCGTAGTAGACACTCTGCAGCAGGTTGTGCGGGCGGCCGGGGCTGACACCGCCGTGGTAGGGGGAGGACGGAAGGGACCACATCCCAGTGGGGGGGATTCGGGGAAAGCAAGCGGCCGCTCCTGCGAAAACGGGAGGGAGCGATGGAAGAAGGACGAAACCACCCCTGAGATGGCGCAGTAGGAAGAGCGCAGGACGCGGCGTTACCTGGGCTGGGTGGCGGCCGAAGCCCTCCTCCTCCTCCTGGTCCCCGCACAGGGCCCTCCGCAGCCGCTCCAGGTGCTCCCGCAGGGTGACCCGCTGGTGGAAGGAGAAGGCCGGGTGCAGCGAGGCCATGGTGAAGAGCAGCAGCAGCTCCTCCTGCGCGCCGCAGCCCAGGCCTTGGGCGGCGGGGAGCCCGGCCTGCCCGTTCTCCGCGGCTCCGTCCATCACCACCACCACGTCCCCCTCCTCCTCCTCCTCCTCCTCTTCCTCCTCCTCGGCCGGCGCCCGCCGCGCCACCGGGCAGCTCTGCAGGATGGAGTCCACCTGAGGCAGGAGGCGGTGCAGGCGGCCGGCGGCCTCGCGGTTCTCGGAGCCCAGCAGGGCCAGGTAGACGATGAGCTTGGAGCGCACGGCGGGGTCGCGGAAGTCGCCGAGCTGCCCGGGGTCGCTGAGCCCGTTGGCCTTGGCCTCCGAGTCGCGGAGGCAGTGGTAGTCCTTGCGGGCCAGGTCCTCCAGGCAGGAGCCCAGGAATCGCAGCTCCAGAGGGTTGCACAGGTCCAGCAGCCCCACCATGAACTCCAGGCGCTGCGCCGAGCCCAGCACCAGCCCGAACCACTCGTACACCGTCTCCTTGTCGGTGCGGGCGGCCGCCGAGCCGGGACCGCCGCCGCCGCCGCCGCCGCCCGGAGCGCCCAACGAGGCGGGGGGGGGCGGCGGGCCGGGCCCAGGCCCCGGCCCCAGGCCGTGCAGCCGGCTCGGCCTCTCCAGCCCACACCCCCTCCCCGCCGCCGCCGCGGCGCCCCCGCGGGCCCGGGGCACCTGCTGCTGCAGCGGGAGGTGACAGTCCAGGGCACCGCCGGGCTCCTTCAACCCCGCCGCCGTCGCATCTTCCGCCGCCGCTGCCTTGTGGCTCGTCTGCTTCAGGGGCAGCTTCATCTTCAGCATCCTCGGCGGCGGCGCGGGGGGGACGCGACGCCCGCCGGGACCCGGCGGCAGCAGGGAGGTGGCGGCGCGCGCGGCGCTCAGGCGGAGCCGCTCATGCCGCTCATGCGGCCCGGCCGGCGCGGGAGCGGCGCGCGCGCACGCGGAGCGGGGCGAAAGGCGGCCGCAACGGTCCCGGCGGGCGGGGAGGGGGGAATGGGGAGTGGGCGGGCGGGGCGGGGCTCGCTCGCGCCGGCGGCCGTTCCCCGTCTCCGCCTCTCCCCGGCGCGCTCCCGCGGCGGTTCCCCCTCTCCGCTCCTGTGCCCGGCGCCCGCGCAGAGCCGGTAGGCGCCGGCGGTGGAGCGGTCGCGGCCCTGGGCCGGCGCGGCGGGACCGGCTGAGGCCCGAGCTCCCGGCGGGGGAGCGGCGAGGCGGGGGCAGGGGCGGTGGCGGGAGGAGCGCGCGCGCGCCTCTCCGCCTATGGGCGCCGCCCGCGTCAGCGCGCGCGCCCGCCCGCGGCCGGGGGCCGGGGGGCGCGAGGCGGGGCGGCGCGGTGTGCGCGGGGCTGCGCGCGCCGCGCGCCCCTGGCACGCGCGGCTGCCACGGCCCCGCCCCGCTCGCGGCCCGCCCACAGCGCGCGGTGCGGGGATCGCCGCCCGCTTGGGGAACGGGCGGGGGTCCGCGTTCGCCCCGTGAGTTCCATTGGCCACGCCGATGGGAACCGGTCAGTAGTTCGCCTGGGACCGGTCCGAGCGAGCCTCCCTATCTCCTGGATTAAAGGTTTCCCTGAGACGAGGCCGTGCGTTGGCTGGTGGCTGTGGTGTGCAGAGCCACGTGGGTTTGCCCAAAGCCGGCGGGAGCGGGCCCGGAGCCGTGCCGTGCCGTGCCGTGCNGTGCCGTGCCGTGCCGTGCCGGTGGTGGAACAATGCTGAGTGTGGAAACATGGCTGCTACAGGCCTTTCTAATTTTTATGTTCTATTTTCTAAATTCTAATGCAGTTGAAACTTGTGCCATTGTAGGATGTCTCCTTTTTAAAAATTACTATTTCTACAGCATGGTGGCTTTCCGCCTAGTTTGTTGGTTTTTTTGGTTGTTTTTTTTTTACAATAGTGAAAGAAAGAAAAAATTGCAGAAAAGAATACAGTATAGCAAAATAGCTTAAGGATACTCTGTTAGGAAATAGGCTTGCTGTGCTCTCATTCTCCCAGTTGTGTTCCCAACTGTTGTGTTCCACGATGAAGAGCCTACAATGACAAGATTAAGCAGTGCTCTGGGTAGTCAGAAAGTTGCAATGCTCCTCACTTTGATTCCCCGACAGTTACATTAAGGAAGTGTATTTAAAAAGGAGAACCAAGGCTTGCTTAACATCACAGTGAAGAATAAAATTAATTTTAATTACAATTATGCAGAGCAGCATCCCTGAGCTGTTTACAGCCATAAACTGCCTGAGCGGAGTGCCCCTTATCTGTTTGTCCTGAAGCCGATGGTGCTGTGAGGAAGGGATTTACCAAATAACTAAGAAACTGTCTTGGAGACTATAATAGTCTTGTATGCATCAATCAGATTTGCCAGAGAGCAGCCTTGAGTGGTGGTTACAGATTTTACCATTTCCTGCGTTTTTATGTACGTACAGCAAACATATGCATTTTATTTTTAAAATTACTTACTTGAAGGTAGCTCATCTTGGGTTTACAAGTTCCTAGTGGCTGCTCAGTCCTCTTCTAGTGACACAAATGGGCTTGACCCTGGCTCAGTGCAGCTCTCCTAATTCATTGGCATCACAGGAGCACTGTCACTGTCCTCACCAAATCTTTAAGAGGGGAGTGGGGATTGGGAAGTGGGTCAGATCTTACCCTTCCATCCCAGACTGCCAACAGTTCTTTGTTGGTCCCAGCACTAGGGAGCTGAAGAAAAGTGTCATGAAGTCTCATAAACTTGTTTTATCCTCTTTTATTTGATTCTGTTTGCTGGGTAAGGCTGGGCTGGACCTGTGAATCACTCCGGATCCCTGCAGTCATTAGTCAAAGCAGCTATCATAATGCCACAGTAGAATATTTTCTTATGTTGCCATTATGAAGCGGTAATTCTAGAATTACAGCAATTCTCGTCATATTATTGTTTTATTTTTTCTCAAAGGAAAATTACCATGACTGTCCTGGGTGATGTGCCGAGCTGGAACTGTGGAAGCACAGAAATAAGGCTTGAGGTTTCTGCTTAGTAATTTGGACAGATATTTAGTCTGAATAGAATTCACAAGATCAGAATTACAATGATCCAAATGTTAGAAATAGCATTTCCTACTTTAACAGTCTGTGATTCAAATAAAACGTGACATAGTTCCAAACAGATAACACCATGGGGAATGGAAAAGGAATTTATTTTTGTGGGAATGAGCGGAAGGAGATTGCAGAAAGAGAAGGTACGCTGGTCCGTTCAAAAATCCACGTAGGTAAGGTAAACAACAAATTCATGAAGGTAGTGGTCAAACGTACACTCTCCTCATCCAGAAAACACTTGAAGTCCACCCCTATTTGTGACAGTTCCCAAGCTGATTCTTAGTTTCACAAATAAGCTTAAGAACCTAATTAACTCAGCCCTTCTTAATTTTCCCTTCTTAATGGCTTAAACTATGGTACTTGAGGAAAAGAGACGAGAAAGATGTGGAGTCAGGAAAGGAAAAAAAAAAGGAAAAGGAATGTTATGAGAAAGCAAAAAGAAGACAAAGATATTTCCAAGTGAGCTTACAAGTAATTCAGTAGCTGAGGGAGGTGTCAGCAAGGGAGAGGGCAGTGCTGAAAGAGAACTGAAACTTAAGTGCCCAAGAGAAATGAAAGTGAAACTCCGGACTGTGAATGAGGACACGGAGGGGAAGTGCTCAAACACTGACAAGCTAGTACAATGGGAAAAGCTATTGTAAAATTATCTTGCCTAGGGCAAGTGCCCTGGAGGTTTTTCTAACCTGGTTTTCTTTAAAAAAATATATAGCTTTGCATAGGTCTTTAATGACCTGGGCCCACAGTCATGCTGACTTAGGGTGAGCAACTGTACAGAGCCTTAGAGGGAAAAGTATGTATGTAATCTGTCTGAGCTGAAACTCTGATGCAACACAGAGCAGGCAGAGGAACAGCAGGACAATGCTGCTGGTTCAGGAGCAGCCACTTCTCTGGGAAGTGGCTTTCTTTAGAGTACAGCAAGGATCTGGTCTGACACCCCAGGACAAAGGGTAAGAAGCCGTGTCCAAGCGAGCTGTGGTTGCCACTACTGGATTTGCAGCAAAAGGAATAGTGACTTTTCTGAGTCTTCCCCACCTACTCTCTTTTCATCTGTACATCATAACTCTTGTTTATCAAAGTCCTAGAGCTTCCTGACTGCACAGAGGCTTCATTGCCAGTCTGGAAATGTCCTTACGGACAGGTCCTTCTGTAAGAGCCTCTTGGCTCAGCTTTTTCCACCTGGCTGTGGCCATGACTGCTTGGATGTATGAGCTGTGCAGAGCACCAGGAGACACACAAGCCCTGGAGAGGCAGTTTCCTGCACTTTGTGTGCCACCACGCCAAGTAGAGGCAGCCACAATACATTTTTTGAGTGAAACCTCCTCCCTCCCTAAAGTCTTCCAAAGAGGTCATGGACCTGGCAGGATTTTTTTCAACAGGCCTAAAACTTCCCCAGCAACGCTTTTAAATGGGGCAACACCATTAAGAAAAATTAAATCTACAACACTGGGACAGTGGACTGAGTGCTGAAGCCGAGAGAGGAACCAACAAAGCAACCTTCAGCTCTATCAATATACATTTCTTTGTTTTTTGGTTTTAATCCCTTTTTTTTTTTTTAATATTGACTTTTCTTTCAGCAACATATAAAATCAGTTTCACCAGTCTCTGTTTGTTCCTTCTGCTAAGGATCTACTAAGATTGTTTTGTAAGAACAGGAATGAAATTGATCTGTCACCCATTTAAAAATCAGATGGAGACATTGTAGGATATGTAGATATATATTTCATGTAGAGTAGTATATATACATATATATATATGTATCAGGATATTTATTCATGTTGATACTGTTCCCCAGGTGCTGTCTCTGCTACTAAGTATTTTTGCTTTTAACAAAGGCTGTAACAAATCCTCAGTGAGGATCTTTGCATGGATGCTCATACTACAGGGTTGAAGATATATAAATAAGAAAACAAATCTTCCTATCCTCCTTTCCTCCTTTATTCTCTTTCTTCCCTTCCTCCGCTTTATTCCCTCTCTTCTTCTTTCCCAGACTGTAGGATGATCAATTGCTTCTTTGTATGAAGTTTGCAGGTGTGATTAATCCACTGTCAGTAATATTGTCAGGTCTCCCAGCAAAATTCCCAAGGTGTAAGGAAATCATTTCAGGCAATGTCAGACAAATGTCACACAAAAGAAAACAACAAGAAAGAAAAGATAAGTTCCTTGATAAAGCTCTGGAATGGTTTTGCTGACTCATGATTTGTCCTTTATCTCATGACAGTTGGTATTTTTTGTGTAGTTTGCCTTTCGTTATATAGGATGTAGTTACCTTTTAGCCCTGGGATCTGGAAGAAAAAACCCTGAGAATGCGACAACTTGAAATTCACTAAAAATAACGTGTCAAATTGATAGGTTGTTATTACTTGTTTTTTAATTCTTATTGCTGTGGTGGATTTCGAATATTCAAGCTGGTTTATTCTTTCAAATTCTTTTTCAGCAGGAGTTGACCAAGCTTATGTTTGAAAACTGAAGATATGTCTAATAAAGCACTTTTTTTAATATGCATCTCTGCAATGAAGACATGCATATTAAAGACATTTAGGACATTATATTCAATATGAGTAGTTAAATGCAGAAGATGACCCATAGTCCTAATTATGTTAGCATCCAGTGGAGGAATGAACATGAAATTTTAAGCATAGTTTAAATGGTTCAAACATAATTTTTGATTTAAAGTTACTGAAAAAAAAGTTCAGTGTAGGCAAAGGGTGTGTTCCCAGGATCAGCTTCATTATGAAAGACTATTTCTAAAGTCAAAGTTGTTGGTTATTCATTTGCAAAGGTCACCGATCCCAGGCCTCTTTGGCAAGCTTGCCAATAAAGGTACTGTTATGAAACATGGTTGCAAATTTCAGCTCCCCGTTCAAGGGAAGCTGAACTGAGGCCGCAGTCTATCTTTTACATAACTGTCAAAGGTGAGTTATTACTATTTTCAGCTGGATCCAGCTCAGAAACCTGTGAAAGATGGAAACATTACCAAGCTGCTAAAATAGGGGAGCCTATTTCAACTTCAGTGCAGTGCTCCAGCCTGTGAAACACATGGCCATCATACTGGTTTGTTTTTCTCCTTATAAAGTTATCAACAGAATTTGAGAAAAGTTAAATGTGCAGAAGCACTGGTATACTAGTACCCTTTGGGTTTCCTTTCTGGCCAGTGGATTCCTTGCACTGACTGAAATTCTCCATGGGATTTTACCATCACTGAGCACAGCCTGAACTGATTTGAGTCCCCCTGAGTTAAGGCTGGTGTAAATTGTGCAGTACCAGGATACCTTGTATCCAGAACTGAAATTTGCACAGAAAGCCACTGCCCAATCTAGACGACAATTCCATTTCGGGCAAGAAAGCAATGGACTTTTCAACACCATTCAGCTTCAGGCTTTCTAACGTTTCAGCAAGGAGAGTGGTGAAATGCCTGCTATTCCAGGTTGTTACAGGTGAACCATCACTGTGTGCTTTCACAAGGTACAGCAAACTAACTCAGGAATGTGAGCAGCCTGCACGCACGGCTCAGTTAATGCCAGGGCTTTGCTGTCAGAGGAAATACCACCTAAATATGACCAGTAGACAGAAGACCATTTAAGTGCATGCCCAAACCAGTCTCTGTTCTAGTTAGCAGTGAAATACATCCTTAAGTATAAAGCACTGAAATATAAACACCTACACAAAGAAGAAAACACTTGGGCCACCTTAAACATCTGATGAAAGTTAATTGAAATCTGTTCTGAAATAAGGGCTCGCAGAAGGAATGTGGGTGTGGCTCAGGCACCAGGCCTGCCTGATATTAGTCATGTACATGATAGTTATGTATGCAACGAGCACCCGGGAATCAAACTGAGAGCTTTATTGGCTAGATTATTTCATAATCTCTACACTTGGGCCAGAAGGAGGAGAAGAGCAACCTGCTGATCAAACCATATGGAAACCACCATGTGCACTGGAGGTTCTTCAGAGCAAAACCCTCACCTGTATGAATTCCAAGGTACCAGGGAGAAAGCACTATATCCTGACCTTTAAAATGTGCAGTTACAGTCACAAAGACCAAGGGATGCCAGCGTGAGCTGTAGAAGAGTCATGAGTCACTTGTGAGATTTGTGCTGCAGAAGGAACACGTTATCCCTTTGCTCTGCTGGTAGTGCCAGTCTCTTTCTGTCTTAAACGATCCATCTGCTGCTGCCCAAATTAGACACACAGCTCTCGCCGTCACTGTGCAAAGCCATCGCCGACAGTGCTCAGAGCGTGGTGTTCTACGTAGCTCAAGCCTTGCTTAGCATCTCACCTGCAGATAGGGAACCTCCTCGTGCCAAGAATGGCTTCTGTCCCACTGAAGCCCTCAGAAGAGGAATTGTGGCCGCAACTGCCAGAGGCAATTAGACAAAGCTGGGACCCTGCAGGTGTTTGCCAGGAAGTCCAGCTGAAGGCCAAAACGGGAGATCTTCCTCTGGGGTGGGAGTTGCTGTCATAAGCCTATGGATGAGACTGGGTCTGGTGGAAAAACGACCACCTCAGCTGCACAGCCTAGTGCTGCTGGAGGTGTGAGGTGGTTGTCTGCTACTTCTTGTTTGTCTTCAGCTCCACACCACTTTTTTTCTCAGGGCACACAACATCACTGTTAAAAAAATCCTCAAGCCTCAGCACACCTCGGTACGCTGTTGCTGTTTGTTTGTACCCATTGGATGCATTAACCCGAAAACAGTGCAGGAGTGCTCACCAGAGGAGGTGTTACACACTGACATTCAGTTATGGTAAAGTACCTTGTGAAAATAAGAAAAACCAAAGAAGCAACCTTCACTTCCCTCATGCTCTCTCCCACAATACTTGTATTTATTTTGAGGTGCCCATAGTTCAGTTGTCCCTGAGAGCTTTCCTGTTTGCTCTTTGGGGGTGTCCAGTATTCAGTTCAGCTGTGAATCCCTGCTTGTAAAACAGGAGTTCTACATTTGGCAACATCTTGGGAATAAAAGAAGGAATTGGAAGTCTCTCCATGTGTAGGTGTTTCATTCTGGAGGTGTTTCTGGCTTTCCACTTCTGAAGAATGAGTAGGTTGCCTCGAAATAATGACATTTACGGAAGCTCTTTAAGTCTGAGCTGTATTTATTAGGATTATAGCATATAAGCAGGATGTCTTACAATCTGGGGTCTATGCATTACAAAATTTACTCTGGAAAAAAAGAAATAATTCAATGAATAGCTGAGTGGATACCTCCTACAGAAGAAAAAAAAGGAATCTACATAAGCTCTGGTTCCTACTGAAATTAATAGCCCCACTTCGGTGTTTTTTAGTGGTCCAAGGCATCAGGTTTGCTATTTAGTGTCAACATCTCAAATCCCAAGTAAAGCTGAAGAAGGGGACTGCAGTACAGAAAATATCTGAAGTATGTCTGGGCACTGAACAGCAGCTTGGGTGCCTGGAGTTACCAATGCAGTGCCCTTGCAGTGCCCTCAGCTCAGCCAGGCTCCAGCCTCATGCCCTGGGGCATCGCAGACTCCCACCACAAGGACCTCCCCTGGCTGAGTGGTTTGGCTGTTTCAGCAGTGGTGCCCAGGCTCAGGAGCAACTGTGTTTCTTTTTCGTAAGTAAGAAGAGTTAATTTCTAAGTGGAGAATACAGGGTGTCTTCTGTACCCACGAGATGAGTGGGTACTCACCTCTTTCCCACTCTGGTTCAGCAAGGCCACTCCAGCACATGCTTAGCTTGAACTTGAATGTAAAAGTGGTGATGTTTGTGATTCATTTAGCAAAGAGATGTGTTTCCTGCGGCTGAAGCCCAAAGCCTTACTCTTTTTTTTTTTTTTTCCCATCAGTTCAGGCTGTCATTAGTAATTGAAGACAAGGGAAGGGTCACAAATTACCCTATTCCATCCCTATCTCAAGGGATGTCCTCAACAGGATATAATTATAATCCACAATCATCTGCTAACTCTTGAAATAATAGTTTAGTCATGCCTAGCTCTCTCTATCATGTATCGAAAGAGCAATCAGAGTTTAAAAGAGGAATACCCTTTCTTTCCCAGAAATCTGTGAAGTATTGCAGGCTCTGAAGAACAAAAAGCCTACTTCTGGAGTCATTGGCAATAGGCTGGTTTTTAATTAATAAATTAAAAAACTTTTCTGTCAAAAAACTGCTTAGCATCTTCTCAATTGAGCAGTTTCAAGATTTTTCTGTATTGGTCCCATGTTTTCCTCTCTCTGGGCCATTTTATTCACAACTGCTCTTCTTTCTTGAATACTTGCCATTGGATATCAATGAGCTTCAAAAGTCTTTTGCTGAGCTTTGAAATCCATTCCCTTAATAAATCTGTTCTTGGTCCAAATGATGCTTTCTTGCTGTGACTTGTGCCAAATCTCTTGGTCCCTCCTGCTCCACCCATCCCGTCCTGCTCTTGCAACATTGACCAAACAAGGTTGCTCAGTGTCTTTCCTGCAGAGGCCCCAGTATTGCCTGATGGAAGGGAAGACATCACGTGTAGAAATCAGGCTGCCTCAAGGACAATGTGGGCTACTGTGTTTGTCTCCAGTCCCCATTCAAGGACTTCCTTTTCTTCTGTGCTATAATATAAACTCACCTGGCCATGACAGAGACTTCCTCTGTATTTGTGCAGTGGCCAAAGCATTGATCAAAGCCTCTGGAAAGTAATAAGATTCATAATAAAATAGTAATTAAGAAATCCTCTCTTCGGGACCTGTTGCTTTCTCTATCTTTAATATGCCCGATGCACTTTGAGACACTGAAAGAATTGCAATCTGTAATGCTTTGAGTTTGCCTGAAGATGAGAAAGCCCTGATGATAGAAGGCTCAAATTGGAAAATGTTGTGAGCACACAGTCCACAATGCAGCACTCTTATCTGTCTTGACAACCTGCTTTATCACCTCCCAGAGAAAAGGTGGCAAAATCAGTTGAATCAAATGAATTACCATTGCAGCCTTTTTCAGGATCCTTAAAAAGGCACTCAGCTCTTTGGGAAAGGATGCTCTGTGCATGCATTTTAAATAATTTCAAGAGTTTAATTTTTTACCAGTTTAATTGCTAATCAGTGTCAGAAGCCAGTTGCAACATAATCCTGCCCAATTCTTTCTTTCTCTACATTTCCTGTTTTAAAGAGTCTCTGGGGATTGCCCTTCCTCAGTCCTGAATACTCTGTTTAAATATGTTAAAAAATAATCTTTGAAATGTGAAAATCTACTCGGATGTGTAGTTTAAATCTGGCATCTAATGAATTCTAAGGAGTTCCCAGCTCCCTCAATTCCTCTGAACATCACATTCTGACTAATTTAAAAATTCTACTGTCCTAGGAACTCATGTTTTTTAAGCACTTAGAGAGCATAGTAATGAGCACAAGAGAAAAGCCGAAAGAATACGCCAGAGACATGAATTTCAAACAGCAAGTGTCCAAAAACCTGAACATTACTTTTGCTTTTAAATAAGCTTGTAACCATAAGGGAAAAAAAATAAAATAATTGTTGAAACTGACTTGAGACATGCAGCTTAACAAGATGTTTCCTCTCACTAGATTTCTGGAAATGCTTGGACTTCTTTTGCCATCTGCAAAATGCTTTTCAAACATTGTTTACTTGATCTTAACCTTCTCCTGGGAGAGCAGTGGGAAATTAGTGCATTCTTTTTCAAGGTATAGAAATTGGAACAAACATGGTTAAGCCTCATCATTTAGGAATTCATTCCCAGTGGATGCAAGCTCTTTGGCAATTCTACCTTCAGAAGTGATGGCTGGAGGGAGCAATTGGAGAGGACAAGAATGGGGAAATTAGAGGGTTTCTAGAGGAAAGGATCTTTAATGATGAACAGAGACTAAAGGACAGTATGTGAATTGGAATTGTGCTGAGGTATAGGAATGGTTACTTGGAAGTCCTGTAAAATATTTGAGTTAAACTGAAATGCAAGGGCCTGGTGGGGCAGTGGGAGATGAAGCCGTGCCCCAGGGGAGCCTGTGTGCTCTGAAGGAAGCAAAAGGTGAGTTGCACAGTCTGCCTCGGGCTGTGGCACCAACCCACCCTTGTCTCACCTTCCTGTCTCCTGTCTGTGAAATGGTCCTAATACTTAGGCAGATTTCCTCAGGCAGGAAAGCAGGAGGGCATTATGAGAGAAGTGAGAAATGCAGCTGCACCTCATTACCTGTGATTAGCCAAACACTGACCCACCACCACCCACCATTGCCACTGCCAGGGTGGATATACCCAGTCCACGTTTCAACACTGTCAGTTCTGTCCTGGTCAGAAGCATTGGCTTGCAATAAAAACACCTGCAGGTTGGAAAACCTTGATAGCATATCTGAGGAACACAGGCTCATTCTGCCACGCAACATCATCAGAACAGCAGTGGTTTCCTTGTTGTCTGTAAGACCCAGAAGGCAACATCTAACAGCTTGCTTCCCACTGCCTTGTCTCTCCTGTGGCCACCTCAAAGCTTCAGCCTGAGAAGGTTGGCAGAATTGGTCCACAGTGTGCAGTTAATTGCAGATTAAAACTGCAGATCAGGAACTTTGCCAATGAGATAATGTGAGACAATGAATTTAGGCCCTCAAGTAGACTGATTTATCCCTAAGCAGTATCTGCCCTTCTAAATATCATCAGAACAGTCAGAACTTTTGACTTTAACCAAAAAAGGAAAAAAAAATTAAAAACAAAAAGGAAAAAAGGAAGAAAAAAGCAAAGCTTTTGAAAATTATCCTGCATTTCATTCAGTGTGAATTAGTGAATGGTGTCAGCCTTGAAAAGTATTCTTTTTCATAAACTATATTATTTGCAATAAATCCTCTTTCAAACTGTCATTAGGGACACAGCAGAAGCGGGACATTATGTTGGGAATTATTCCTAACACCTATTCCCTAACCCCATTGACAGTCAACATGAAGATCCTTTTACTGCCCTGTAGCCCATTTAAAAAGGATGTTAAAGTGGAAGTGAGATGATTGGAACCAACAAGACCATCGAACAAAATGAATTTGCATTGAAAAATGTTGTCTTGTCAAAGCCGAAATGATCTGTTGGGATGCATTGGTTGTGATGAAATTCTTGATGTCTCTGAAAACTACAGCATTACCTTCTTACTGTTGATCAGGGCACGAACAGAAACAAACATTGGAAGTTTTTTTAATCTTGCAGTAGATGCCTCAACACAATTTTGTTCTGCTGCATAAAAATTGTTTCGAAACCTAATGCAGCTTGCTAACACATTTCCAAATGGTGGGAGGGAATTAATGTCTTGAGGCTGGCTACAAATTATACTCGTGTCTTCTTAAGAGCCCATTTACGTGTCTATAAGGGTGCAGAATTGCTGTTGTATAAGTGAGACTTGGAGCACAGTGAGTAGGATCTCAAGCAGAGCTTGCATATACACCCACAGTGTAAGTATTGGACACTTTGCTTTTATAGATGTGACTTTCTGTGCCAAGAATCCTATAGTCCTAGAAAGATGACCAGCATAGGTGTCATCAAGGAACAGCTAATAAAATAAAAACAGTGGAAATAAACAGACCCTGCACCAATCTTTGTATCATCATTTTATGTATCAGAACCCCTGTCCTGCAAAGTCCATGAAACTAGCCAATTCCAGATACTGTTTATTATATAGGTAAAATGGACACATATATTTTTGGTGGGAAATGCTGCCTTTTAGGCTCATGCTGTCTTTAGTATACAGAAAAGTCTTTCAAACTTCCAAAGTCTAGACCACACCAAAGGGAAAAGCAGCCAACAGGAAAGCAGGTCCACATCACTTACAGGAGGCAATTACAGCAACAGCTGGAAAAAAGAAAAATGCAAAACAGCCAGGTGTCAGCCACACTGAGGGAGGCAAAATGGAAAAGCTGTGAAGGAAAGTCAGGTCAAGAAGAAAGGATAAGACAAAAAAAAGGTGCCAGTGATTTCCAGTGCTCAGGAGAGAAGCCTGAACTCTGCTTCTGTGTCTGACCTGTTCACATACCTCAGCTGTGTAAGGCTGCTGCACAACAGTGTCTGCTGCTGGCATTTTTCTCTCTATGCAAATCAGTTCAGGCAGTTGAGTGAGGAAAAATTACAGGATTTTTTTTTTTCCCTCAGCTTGCTAATTTCAGGTTTTTGTCTGTTAATTTTCTGGTTTGCTCTTTGAATTGTCCTCATCGTGAGACAAACGTGCAAAGCAAGTGCCTGGCTGGACCTGTGCTTGTTCCAGCTCTGACTTAGACCAGCCTCAGCTGTCATGGAAATACACCCAAGGTGTTTCCTAAGCCCAGAGTGAAATCTGCTGGCTTGGTTCAGTGGTAGTGGCTTTAGAGCTATTGCTAGCTCAACACTGAGAATCTGTTCCAAGTCAAAATTTGGTATTTTGCAGAGACCACCAAGCAGACAACCCAGACATAATAGTAATGAGCTATCACATCTGAGCTTACTTAAACTTGCAATTGATTTGGCGGAGGCCTCATCTCATATTACACATGCTTTGAACTATTCAATTTTTATTTTCAATATCCTTTTTATTTTGAAGGGAGGTGGTGCTTCAGTCGCTTGTCATATTGAAAACAATTTTTGTACAGTGCCCTGGTGGCAGCGGCGGTGGGTTTAATAATTTGCATGTCTAGTTTTGGTCAGCACTTTGGGCACCTGGCCACGTGTGGTGGTGGTGTCGAGCCGATGCGCACGGCCCCGGTGCCAGTCCAAGACTCCAGCAGAAGAGATGAGCAGTGCCCGCAGTAGCTGAGCCCAAGGCACTTTGATTTTCCCCCATCGGGGGGCTCTCCCCGGAGTGCTGGGAGGAGCCAGAGCCGGAAAAGATGTCGGTGGTGGCATCATATGACACTGTATGATTCCAGTCTGATGGGGCAGAGCACTCACAGATCTGCGATGTCTGGTGCATGCACAGAAATGGGAGGAGTGCGACTGCCCAGCACGACAGTTCATGGCCATTCTTTGCAGAGTTTGAAGTGACCGAAGGGACCTGGCAGGGTTTCTGATTCCAGGAAGGAGAAGATGGGGGAAGGCGAGGTGTGTGCATGTGTGTTTGTATGTTAAATACTACCCGAAGCCTGAAGGAAAGGCAATCGATACACTTTTTTGGTTAGGTGATTTCTGCTTTTTTTCTGACAGTTTTTTTTTATGCGCTGCTGGGTGCAGTAATGTAAGAAAACCCTGAGTTATTCTCTGTAGCGGCACTTTCTGCTGCTCTCCTTTCTATTTACCTCCATGAGGTTCTTTAGTCTCCAAAGCTATTGAGAGAGAGGAAGGAAGCTTATCTTCCCAGTCTCAAGTGAAGGAAGAGGGGAGCTTATTTATTCTCACTTTTGTTGGGGAGAGGGGAGAACTTCTTCCTATGCTAATTCTCTGAAGATAATTTGATTGGTATCAAGCCACAAACTCGGTAAGGGAAGGGATTGCTTTGACACAGTAGTGCTGCCGTGGACTGAGAGGAATGCTCACCTACGTGGGGGGCTGGTAGGAGAAGTGGTCAGGATGAAGTGACATGGAAATGCATCAGGCTAAAGCATAAATTAACTGAACAATTGGGTAGAAGTAATGGATATATCCCACAGAGACGAAGGGTGAAAGATTACACAGGACTGAGGGGTGGGATGCTATCACACAGTGGCTTGATCCCAATCACTGGTTTTCACGCACATTTTAAGCATGCAGTGTGAACACAAAATGTCTCCCACCAGTCCCCTTTGCTGTTTGTTACACTGTTTTCTGACTGTTTACTGACTGGTTACAAAAAAATGCAGTGCTAATCCATTAGCAGCGCCCAGAAAAAAAAAATTTATGTCTCTGCAAAACTCCCATCATAAGATCTTACAGCAAATTCCCAAGAGCAATGTGGTAAAGCTCAGAACATCTAAGACAGGTGGACTTTTTTGCCATCTCACATTGCGGGTAGAAGGTTGAGGTGCTTAGAGATGTTATGTACCTGGATGAAGCTGCAGAGGCTTGAGCACAACTCAGACCAGTAACTCCCGACTCTGACTTAGCTCAGCACAATGAGAACCCTCCTTCCCTGACATAATGGCTTGAAAAAGGAAGCAAAAAAAGAAAGCTGCTTTGACCAAATTTTAATTTTAGTTTTAAATTAGAGTGAGTAGATAATAGGAACATGAATCAATTATTAATGAATGTGTGTATGATGGGGAAGCCTTGAAAGAAGGTAGGCTAGGAAGAGGTGGTGGGATTAAACTGATGAGATGATTTTCTACTAGCTGTGACAACAAACTGCCCAACAAAAGCATAGAGGAAGCACATGATGGTGTGACTGGAATAGATACACACATGGGCCAGTTCTAATCCTGCTGCCCCAAGTAGCAATGAGAGTAGCAAAAACTCAGCAGTGTAGATGTACAGAATTGACAAGCTGGTAGGGACGCGTTGCCTCCCAAGGCATGTAACACCACTTGCTCCTTAGGGCATTCCACCAGACAGCTCTGGGTTGCAGTGCCAGTCAGGGCATCGCTGCCTGGCGGGTCTCTGCACACTTTGTCCCATGGCCAGGATGGGCTCTCAGAAAAAGACCCAGGCACTGACCCGGCTGGAGAAGTGCTTCACCAGATTGGACTGATGAGAAGATCCAGACTGGCCAACCAACTATTATGAGAAATGAGTAGGGTTTTTCCTGCCTTTGAGGAAGAATCCTTGCCTGTTGCTTTCAATTAGCCAAATTATAGCTGTCATTGTGTTCTGCAGCTCATTAAATACCAGGAGTCTGCTTCAAATAGTATGGACAAATCAAAGAGACAGTCTTGATAAGATTCTTTCTTTTAACCAGAAAAAGTATGACCTCTCTTCTGTCATGACACTTCACTGAATCAAGCCTTTGTTTCATCCAACCTCATTTTTCCCCTGCATTACACCTTTCTACTAATATCTAAGGACTTCAGTGGTGCTGTTCTCAGGAAAGAAAGAAAAAAATAAAGTAAGATCAATAGATGGACAGGCATGCTGACCTCTTTCTCTTGCAGCCAGGATGTTTGAGTACTGCATAGCAGCTATCATACAAGCTTTAGTTCAAATACAGTATATGACAAAAACACCTTTCCATATTGGTCATATTTTTTCTTGCTTTGCTGTTTCTCTAAAGGAAGTACAGATTCAAACTTACTTGGATTGTAAACAATTCACTGTAAAGCACGTGTTTATATACAAAAAGCACAGGAATAATCTCTAAATAAAAACTTTCCCTGTTTCAATTCTGTATTAAAATTTTTTAATCCAGCCAAACAACTCTTGGTAATGGATAAGTTAAAAATATTCTTAAATATTTTATCATAAAAATTTTATTATAGAAAGCCTTTGGGATCTTATAGAGGGTGTGGATCCCATTATACTCAGCACAAATCCAGAACAAAAAGATGGAGAGTTCACAGCACACATATAAGGCCAGATGGAGTGGACAAGGAATGGGCAAATATACGGAAAAAATGAAATCATATTAATCCGTGTGCAATGTTCTGGTCTCAGCACCCTAATGGCTTAGCCCTTTTCTTTTATCAGTACCATAGAAAAGCAAGGTTCTTTAAGGTTGCTAGTGAAACCAGTTAATAAAACCCTTGTGCACACCTTCAGTAAACTCCATTAAAGCAGGAAAAGTGGTGTCAGAGAAAACCGGGTGGTGTTCATTTCCTTGGCTGTTCAGAAAGTGGAGACAGTGCAGGGTCATAGGAAGATCACTTCAAGGGGCTGTCCATTTTGGCGGGGACAGGGATGGTGTTACTCAGAGCAAGGACACAGAAAAAGCCAGAAAGAAGGGAAAAAGGAGCCCAGAATCAAAACCAGGGAGGAAGGCTAGGTGGGAGCAGTTGGAGAGATGGAAGACTGACAACATATGGCAGTAATATGGGGGATGGAAACAAAATGCTGTGTTGTTTAACAGAGGGCAAAGAGCACAGAGGAGAGAGGTCAGGTGGGGCAGCACTGGATAGAAGCGCAACTCTTCCAGTACATTTGAATCTAAAGCAAAGAAAGGCACACGAGGAGACGTCTGCAAGGACTCTAATCACAGACGCTTCTACATTGCATAAGATCCTGGGAGCAATATAGCTATGCCTATGTGGAACACTCTCCCCCATGTATCTCTGTTATTAAATACAAACACACTGTTTACTCTCTCTTTCCCTGAGAAATACCAAGACACCCTGGGGAAATACAGTTAAGCTTTTATAAAATCATCAGCATGCTGCTTGGTAATTTTATTCCCATCTAAGTCCTGCTATGTGGTTAAAGCTGGGCCACGTGCTTCCTGTTAAAGCAGAACACTGTGTCCCACCTTGAAAAACGCACCATGTCCAAATCTCCACAAACTAATAGGTCTGAAGGGGCAGCAAATCTGAGACCTACATGACACTGGGCCACTTGTTTATCAGTCTTGCAAATGTGCAAACAAAATACATGCTTGTCAATAAAACACATTTCAATCTGATTTTCTCCAGTGAAGAAAAATAAGACACACAGAAAGAGAAATGCATTTTTGGTGCCTGAATGTCTATCGGTCCATTTTCAAAATCTGCTTTTATTTATCCTCTGGTTTTCATTGATCTCTGGCAATAAACATGCCAGCTGAGAGAACTTAGTTCTAAGAGACAGTTTTTCTTCCCTCTGCCAGAAGTGATCTGGTTTCATCTATGAGCTGTGCTTGGGAGTCTTCAGTCAAGTTGAAATATATCTCAATTCAGTGGATTATAACCAAATTAAATACAGCTTTGCTCTAAAAGATTTATTCTTTTTTAGAGTCTTCAAAATGAATTTTCATTCCTTTTCTCTCTGAAACACACAGGTTTATTGACAGCATGTGTCGTTGTCTGAAATCCAACACGTTTCTTACTGCAACCTTATGAATCCCTTCTCTCATCTTTCTCGGCCGAGCATCTCCCCACCTGCCCCCTCTCTCCTTTGTCTCCTGTTTCTAGACCCAAGCCTTCCTCCGTCACGCTTTTGGCATGGTTATCTTCATGTGCCCAGATCTACACATCCCCAGTTCAGAAGCACTCTGAACACACCTGTGAGGCTCTTACCAGTGTCCCAGAAACTCCACAGTGGTTTTCACTGGACTTTGTGGGCTCCTAGGCCACCTCTGGTTTGCTGCTGCTGAATCCCTTTTCCTAGGATGCTTTCCCCAGCTTGTTTCCTCCTGAGCCTCCCTGTGCACATTTGGGTATTTATTTTCTGACAGAAAGCATCTCAGAGGCAGCTCTCATTCAACCTGAGGAGTTGAAAATCCCTTTTACAGCATAAGAATTAATTCAGTAGGAAATCCCAAGGAGCAACCGATTTAAATGTTTAATAAAGGAAAAGTGCTTCTCTTACCTTAGATTTGATGCATCCACATACCCCAAACACAGTCAGGGGTTGAAATACCTTGATCGGGCATACAGAGCATGCCACGTTTGCATTGTCAATATTGGCACTTTTCATGTGAAACAGTGGGAACAGTAAGACTACTGAGTCACATTTCTCTATTTGCATACGAATACTTCTGAGTTTTCACACAAGGACTTCTGAATTCCCCTTGTGACTAAGGCACGTGAAGCACAGGTACATGCCAGAGAGGAAATGCATGTCAAGAATATATTTGTACCTGTGCCTGCTCCATTTGGGTGCTTTTCTCACCTGCAATAAAATCTCCTAGCCCATTTAAACTGGGAGAGTTACAGATTCGTGGTTCAAACAGCCCAACTTACGACTTGAGTGACAAGGGGTGACTTGAACCTTGATTGAGCTTTGGTGAATCGGGAGTTAGTCGAAAGTAATTAACTATGACTTAGTCTTTACCTCACTGGAGCCAGTATCTTGAACCACAAAGGGGATAAGGACTTTTAGAGAAGTGATTCTGTTTGAAGCCCTGTTGCCATTATTGTCTGGTTGGTTAATATTACTTGTAGTGTAAACTAAATTTACTTCACTTGGTAATGGTGAAACAATGCATCTATAAATAATGCTCAACACCTTATGTAAAAATATTTAACACTGAAAAAAAATTGCATGAAATTTTGCCTTTTCTGAAATTTAGCTCCCTGTCATTACAGAAATTCAATTTTAAAACCGTGGTGAAGTCCCAGCAAGCAAAGCAGTACAACTGTTATTAACAGGTTAAGGAAACCTTCCTACAACACCATTTCACTTTTAAGTGGGGAACACGTTCTACTCAGAACTAAACTGTCTGCTTCTGGTTATTTAACAGCAGTAATCTAAATATCCTTTGATGGGGCGTAATGGGGCTTTTTGTATGCAAATTCCCACGGCTCGAGTAAGAAAGTGAAAGTGATTTATTGTACACGCAGCCAGGTGCATTGAGTATCCCGTGCCTCTGGGGCACGTTAGATCCCAAAGTCCTGGCAGAGCCAGGCGTGGAAAGGGGTCCATCACTTCTTGACTAGCGCGGCCAATGACCAGGATACCCCAATCCCGGCCTCATGGTGAGCAGTGGAAGGGCTGCTGCTCACAAGGAGGAGGAGGAGGAGAACATGGGACCAGACGGTGGTTGTTTAGCTTGGCCGTCCTCACCTCCCGCGGCAGCCAGTCTCGCTGCCAGCATCCAGTCGTTCCCACAGTAAGCCTGGTCTTAGGCTGGGATGCTTGCATTCAGTTATTAATTTGGATGTAGCTGAAGTTTTCCTGAGAAGCTCGAGCCACGGCACGGGAAGCACATATTTCAGCTTTCAGCCAGGGCCAGAGTGAAGCAGGATTTCTCTGGCAGGAGGAAGAAGGCAGTGGTTTTGCCTCGGGCCGGTCTCCTGACTGGATAGTGAGGGCTGGTGGCAAGGGCAGGTGGGCTCTTCACAGAAACACATAGGAATCTCCTCGTGGAAAACTTCGGCTACCTAAGGCACTGGGCTTGGGCCAAGTACTCTGCAAGTGAAAACAGCTACTTAACAGTTTCACAGCCTTCTTTATGTTCATTTGTAGAGCACTTTGTGAGAGGTGGGTTAACATTAACCCCCCTCCACAGAGAGTAGAAGCAGGCAGACGTGTCTAAAAGCACCTGGCAAATTAATGACAAAAATGTGAAGAGCAGCAGAAGCCTCTCATTCATAGGCCACGTTTGGGCAAAAAAGAAAAAAAAAAGGAAAAAAAAAGAAAAAAGAATATTAAATACATGAAAGGTAACAAAAGCACATCTGTCTGTAGAATTGTTTTCATAGGATCACTGAGCTGTGACTGCAGCTGCTGTTGTTTAAGTCTGTGAGCAGACACTGGCTTTGCCATGAGCTCTCCTGCCCTGAGGAACCACACCAGAAAGAGTTATTTGGGCAGAAGAGGAGATGGCTTAGATGCTGAGAACCTGACTTCATTTCTTATTTCAGGGTGACATAAACCTTCAGACGTCTGTATCAGTTAGATCACAACTTGTTAATGATGTGGTAAGTCACCACATCTCCATTTTGTCTAAGAGAAGTAGAAGTCAAATTAGTGCTCTGCTTTATTGTTCCTTGAAGAAAAACAAGAGTATTTTGATCTGTTTCAAAAATGGAGTATCAAACCCACTGTTTTTATAAAAAATAATGAGCAGACATGTGCTTGCTCAAAGCCACATAACACACAGCATGTGCCACACACACAGAAAAAAACTCTACAAAATAATGCAGCAGCCAAACGAATGCGAAATAACATCAGCAATGGCTCTGAGGGAAATGCTTGCCAGAATCACTCCTAGAAAAAGAGTCTGTGGCTGCTCTGCTCTTTTTACTGCCAGAGTTGAGTTCGATGGCAGTAGAGTGAACCATGGTTTTATTTGTTGCACAGTTCCCCTGTGGTACTGCTTTATGCCATTAATTCACGAGTGGAGATACCACGCTGCTCAACCAAACTGCGCCCTTGCAGCAGCAGCAGCACTCCTGGAGAACCGAAGGGATAACTTCGTTAGCTCAGCCAGCAGAGGGAACTGCTAATCAGCACTAATTGCTCACTCAGGGCTAACAGATATCCTACCAAGCTCAGGAAAAACCCAGTAAACCATGGCACTGCACACTCTCTCTGCTGTGCCAGACTGCAGATGATCCGGCAGATTCCAGCGCCGTGATCTCCCTCCGAAATACTCCCCCAGGCCTTCATTTCCCTTCCCTTTGACCTTACGGCTTTCTCCCGGAAGGAGGGCGAGCTCTCAAGCAGTTTTGGCACCATGGCATTTCTGTCTCTTTCGGGTCAATTGAGCGCTCAGATGAATTAAAATCCTGCCTGAAACACACAAATTCTTTCCCCCCCACACCTCCTCTCATTCTCCCCTAGTTCTGCTCCTGTCCCAGATGTTTTCTGCCAAGCAGAAGGGTTAAATCACGTAGCTCATATTTAGCCTCAGCTTAGCAAAATCAGAGCAGGTTTGACCCACACTGACTGGCTTCACAACTAGGCTGTGATCTTGTGCCACAGTGCCAGAGCCACAATGCCACAGCCAGTTCCTGGGCAGGTACTGCTCCTTCAGAGTATCCCCTGTAATTTCTTATAGCTTTCCACAGAGGAAGCACACATATAAGGTGGAAAACATTCTTTGCTTTATAACAGTTACTTCAAAAGCTCTGTGGTTATCAACAGCTAGTCAAGGTATGTGGCTTGGTTGCATCCTCCTCCGTGCTTCACCCCAGGCTGAGCCGGTGTGCATATCTTCCAACATGAAGTACTTCCCAGTGATATCAATTTGCTTCCAAGAGGGCAAACAAAAGCAATCCCTTATGCCATTTGTTATAACAGTCCAACTTGCTTTATTCAGTGCTAATCCTGGTGTTTTATTTCTCCAAACCAGATAAAATAAAAGGTGCTTGCAATGCCTCCTCCCTGCCAATAGCTCCCATTCCAGCAGGAGCAACCCCACCAGCACAGCTGCACAAGATAGAGCAGGAAATGAAAAATCCTCCATCAAATGTAAGGACTCCAAAGGGGATCCATTGGATTGAGAACAAAGAAGGCATGAAGCAAAAACCTCACTAAACAACTTCTGATGATCTATCTTGGAGGGCATGGAGCAGTGAGAGGAGCCAAAGGCAGCTCCCTCTTATACCCATCACCTGTGGGCCACCAACATCCTTTTCATGGCCAGCAAAGAGGCAGAGCACAGCCTGTCAGCCACACCTCCCTTGCAGAGGCCATATAGAAACCCACATGGCACCTTCCTGACACCTCATTTCCTACACTCCATACATCCTATGGAAAGGCTTGGGTAGCTGAAGACCTGGCCTGCTGCATTCACATAAAATCAGCAGGGGAGCCTCGTTTGCAGGAATACAATGCATTAAACTGGATGAGATCCAGGACTCAAGTTACACTAATTATGGGTTTAAAATTAATGTAACACTAAACACCTGCTTCCTTCCAGCCTGAGAAAAATGCCTTAGAAGGGTGTTATGTCTAATTTCTTCTTTTACAACCTTGAGAGGAAGGTGCTTTTACCATGTGAAATTAATTGCTGAGGTGCCCTCCCTGGGCTCTCACATGGAAATAGGACCTTTTGAAAAAATGAGGGAGTGAAAAGACAACAGCTGTAAGATGAAACCCATGATAGAATAAAGGCAGCACCTTACTGAATTAATTTTACTTTTCCCTGTAATACATCCCTGGTTGGCATCCCTGGTTGGCATCCCTCTTTAACCCTTCCTTTTCCATTGCAATTTATTTTTTCAGCCTGGATTATTTTTCTTTTTTTCATGCTTAAAACAGAACTAGTTAAGACACACAAAAAGCTGTACAAGCTCAGGACTGACAAACCTCACCCAGGGTACCCCCATCTCGCACTGTCCAAGGGAGTCAGCTTCTCTCTTTTCTGGGGTACCTGTGTGGCACAGAACCATCCTCCTCCTCCTCCAGGTACCCTTTGTCCCAGCATGGCTGTCAGCAGCTAAGCAGCAGCCTTGCCTGTGCACGGCAGCTTGGGAGCACAAGCAAAGCCACCCATACAGCATTGCAGCTGGAGAAAAATTCTTTAGGGACCACATGCTCCCAAAAGAATTTCTGGAAGCACCTTTGACTGCAGTCTGGTGATACACCTCCCACCCATTGTGTGGCAAAGGGCATATTCCTTCCTCTCCTACCTGGCCTGGCATGGAGGTCCCTCTCCACCTATCTCATGGCCTTTTTGGAGGAGCATGGGAGGGAGACATAACCATTGCTGCTCACCGATCTTTGAAAGTTCTGTCACTTGTGCACAGCCATACACTTGGGAAATCAACTCCCATAGGGACTGGCTCACATCTTGTAAATATTACTCACCCAGAGCAGTTATCCTACAACAGGGATTTCCCACATGTGCATGCACTGCCATTCTTATTTCTTGCAGCACCTTGTGCTTCCTGCATTTCCAATGCTGTATTTCCAATTCCCTGTGTGCTGTACTGCACCTGAAGGAAGACTCGTTCCAGACATCCAACTCTTTGGGCAACTTGGAGCAGATGCAGCTTTATAAAGGAGAATAATTATAGGTAAGAAACAATTCATTTTTCTCTTTGCTGGCTCAGCGAGCTCCTTAGTAAGGTGGGAACAGGGATCAGCCACTTAGTATTTTGATTTTGACCAGTTTGGCCTGAAAACAGCACCACTGTTGGTGTCTTAGAAGTCACTGGTTCTCCACAGGGCAATACTTAGAAATCAGAAAACATCTGGCTGTCTTGCAAGCATTTTCTTATTAAAAAACCCCCAAACCAATAATGAGATAAATCCTCCTCATTCTGTGAGTAGATTTTTCCCAAACTGAATAAAATCAGGTCACTGCTTCCATCTCTGCACTAACTGTAAACACCCCTTGCTCCCCCACTGCCACATTTTCAACATGTTGTGAGCCCAGAAATATATCCTTGATAGAAAAGTCAAGCAGTCTGACGGCCATCCGTTCTGGGGGAAGGGGAGTGGGGAATCACTCCCTTCCATCCCAGACACTGGGATGGCTACAGCTCCAAACAGCTGCAGTAGACAGGTGGGAACAGGCCAGCAGGTTTGATCAGAGGAAGTGGCAAATTCCAGAGCCAAGAGGGAAAGAGCCCTGAGCAGCTTAACTCAGGCAAAATAGTTAAAACATTTAATTTTTGTACTTGTTGATGCTATTTCAGTGCCTCCGTCTGTAACATCTGGTTGCCTTAGATACACGAGGTAACTACGGCAACTAGTTATTACAGGGAGAGGGATAAGAAATAGATCAACATTACTGAATTTGGCAGGCTCTAAAATAGCTTTTCTGTAGAGCAGAGGCAGGTGCAGAGGGTACAACAGCACTGCGGGGCAATGAAAGGCAAAGGTGGCCACAGCAGGACAACACCCTGGCATTAGGCTGCTGAAGCATCTGGATGCATTCATTACCTCTTTAGGTCTCCTTGCAGCAGGATTACTGGCCAGAGTACCAAAACACTTGGAATGCTCAAGGGGGTTACCCAGCATTTGTATTGGAGCTATCCTCACTTCAAGTGATCCCATCCCCACCACCCTACCCTCCCCAAACCTCTCCCTCTCAATAACAAGGAAGATGTTGGGAAGTACTAGCTGTCCTCCACAGATCTCTAACTAAAGAGAGGATATATGAGGGGAAAAGCTGTAGTGACCAGAATCACTGTGAGCCTGAACACACATCCTAAATATCAACACTTTAATGGCACAACTGACACCATGCCTTGGTGATGTAATGTAGTGTAGTGCACAAAACAGATCATAAAATGATGCACAGTTCTCGTTAACTGATCATTTTAGTGCTTTTCAGAATAATTAGTTAATCTGTTAGAAGGTGAGCAGCTTTCAGGCTGGGTTGTCTTCCCTGCAGAAAGTCATTAAAGTGCACTGAAACACCCCAGTGACCTCCTTGCTCCAGACAGTAGGGAGGAGTGGGTGTTCCCAGATTTGAAAGTGAACCATCCAAGGCTGCCAGAAAGACATGTTTGCGCCTGAAATGTCTGACTTTTTTTTCCCCCCTTGGCTTGCAGGAAAAGCTGTGTTAATAAACCCTTAATAAAGCAGTGCCTGAAAAGCTGGATCCGTGTGCTGTCTGAATATCCTTCCCCAGGATTATTCCTGCACAGAAATTTTCCCTACATCTCTAGGACAAAGCCTTCATTTCATATTTGACTCAAAACTACAGACATTTACAGAAAGAAGCCAGCACCACTGTTTCATCTGATGCATTTCATTAAAAATACCTCTTAGATCAGGGTGTTACAATAGCCAACCAGCCCTGGTTCTGCAAATGAAAAGCATCATTCACTAATCCTGGCAACACTATATTCCAGACCACAAAGGGCGCTGCCTTATAATATTGTTTACATATGAAATCCGAGTGTCTAAACCAGAAAGTCCCCACCTTTTCACCTCAGCAGGCTGCTCCAGGGAAGTCTACACGGAGTTTTGCTTCTCTTAGGATGTTTTCCTCATTAAACAGGCTAGTTGGTGTTGTAAATAACCTATGTGTATTAATTTGTGCCGGAGAAATAAAGGAATTACAGGCAGGAAAAGAGACATTTGTCGAAAGCCACAGGAGAGAGGGGAAGAGCTGGGGGGAAGATTTGGAGCCATCAGCATTTGAATGAGTGTGGCTCGGCTGAACCAACATGCTTGATGGTCGAAACATCTGCCCAGAGACAGAATTGACCCTGCAATGAACATCCCTTCTGTTTGCCTGAAAAACCCCACTCAGAACTTGAATATGATCTACAGCAAACACTCAGACACCATTTTGTTTCTTCTTAAGCCCACTCGGAAAAATAAGAATCCCAAAAGGGGCCAATGAATACCAACACCCGAACAACTGGACAAAGGAAAACCCTGCCCCAGGGAAAATAGAGAGTATAAAAACTGGACCTTGTTATTGGGACTCTGGGGCGAATAAAGGGGAGACACGATGCAGACCGGTCTCACGTTTCACCCCCAATTCGATCGAATTTGTTCTTTATTGTGGCTTTGGTTTTTATCTGTTTCCGTACTCGCTGTAACGCGAAAATAAATTTTTTTTTTTATTATTTACGATTTGGCTCACGATATTTATAACATTGGTAACTAACGTAAGTTTGTATTTTTTCCCAGCAGATTGCCCTCTTGGAATTCTTTGCTATCTATCTTCAGAGATGAGAACTGGTTAGATGAACAGAAATGAGATTCAGTCTCACTAAATGTAAAGTAATACACTTGGTAGGAGTAGTGAGAGCATTTTCAAGCACTTTAAGGGCTCTAAACTAACTTCCTCAATTTCACAAAGCGACCCAGGTGGCAATGCACAGCTCAGTGAAAGTCATTGCTTAACATGCAATCAAAAATGCTGACAATATATGAGACGTCTTAAAGAATGGGCTGCAAGTAAAAAAAAAAAAAGAAAGAAAGAAAGAAAGAAAATGTTTTAAGACCACTTCAAATGACTGAGCACTGGGCAGACTGTGGTATAATATTGTGTATTTACTGATTAAAATATTTCAGAAAAAGTATCACGAGGGTTCATAAAGAATAGGAAGTAAGAAACCTTTCCAATTAAAGAGCAATCTTAAGGAGTGAGACTGTATTCTCTAGGAAGCAGAAAACTAGGAGAGGGCCTGAGAGCAAGCACGAGGAATGAGAAATGATCTGGAGATATCAAGAGCTTCTCCTTTCCTTTCTCTGTAATAAAAAGAGGAGATATTCAGCAAATTAGAATATGGGAAGTGCAAGTGAAAGGAAACACTTTACACAGTCCATACACTTCAAAATGCTGTGGCAAGTGCTGTGAAAGCAGCCTAGGAGGTTACTGCCTGGATATCCTTTCCTGTTTGGTACCTGCACTGCAGACACTGGGAGGACCATGTGCTGGCTCTCTGGTCACTCCCCCACCAGTGGCTGAAACCTTAGCCTGAAAGAAACCTGAATGAAAGCGGCCACGTAGCAAGATGTATGAGGTCTGGCAGCCGGGAGCTGGGGCACACGCTCCACTCCACTTCATTATGGGGCTGAAAGCCAGCAACAGAGAGGCAGGAACAAGTATGTGATGAAACAGAGCTGCAGCTGCTGGCTCAGCAAATATAGGTCAGAGCTACAAAACCTTCATCTACGGAGGAAGCGTGAATGTCAAAAACACAATCAGATTCAAGCAGGATTACAAGTTGTGTGGCTAACCAGAGCCCTCAGAGTTCACCTAAATTAACTGATAGAGAATTTATCTCTCTCCGTGTAAATGCAAATGGGACTAAGCAGCAAGACCTTCTGAAAACACAGTGACCTTGTCTGAAACTTTAGAAAAATTGCAAACTTTTTCCATCCAGGAGGCAACATAGTTCCAAGACCTTTCAACAGCTGTGTTGCAAGCTCACTCCTACAGTCTGCTGTTCAATGTTAGCTGGGGGATGTTTGAAATGGGAGGGCAGGTAGAGGAATGGGGTCACAACACCACAGCTTAGCAGAGAGGAGCAGGTCACTCTTTTGGGGGACACCAGAATAGGGGTGCATCTCCGAATGCTAAACAGGGGTGTGTATACGTTAAACAGTGAGCATCACCATGTGTTAAATAGAAAACAGAGAAGCAATCTAAAGTCAGACAGAAATTACTCAGAAATCAAATAGCTTTTTACCTGTGGAGAAGTTCCCTTTATGACAAGTCGAACCCATCTTCAGAGCTTTACTCCCTGTAAAACTGTTGGAGGTGATTGCCTCAGTGTCACCAAATTGCCTGTTAATGTTGCAGCCACTGAGGCAGCTGTGGAGGGCTGGCAAGGGCAGGATTCCTGCTGTGGGCAGGAGGGGTAGAAGGGCTGTTAGCAAAGCAGGTGCCTGGGGGAGGAGCAAAAATAGGTGAGCAAACATCATAACTTCTACTCAGAATGTAAAATACAGGCTTCAGTTTTGTGAGGCCTTTCCGAGAGCATTTCTCCCCACATGTGCCATTATTTATGTGTGGCCCAGTCACACAAGCAGTGCTTCTCAGTGCAGGATCCCTAAATGATTCCAATGGGAAAGTTGTATTTGGGCTGCCTGCAGAATCCAGGAGTCCTATGTTGCACATAACATCTTTGTTACTTTGACAGCCTTAGGAGGGGATAAACTGCTCTAATCAGACATCCCTTTCGAGAGGGAAAAGAGACCTTTCAAGCCTTGCTCTTTGCAGACACGGGTCTTTCTCACTGTCAATCTGAAAAGTGACATTGATTTCTTTCTCTGTAGCACAACCACAATTACTTAATTTGTAGCCACTGGAGCCTATGGCAAAAACTTTTGAGAAAAGAAGCCAGGGATTTTCACAGATGACTTAAAACCTAGAGTGAGGACAGGCAGAAGAAGACCGAAGGCTACTCAAAATGGAGTGAAAAAGGTCTGCCCGTCCTAATGGGACGAGGGCTTAAGCCCTCTCAGGGAGCAGGGTGAAGTAAGGCTCTACCCCCAAGATCAGGCTCTTCATAGTGCCATACAGAGTGGTTTGAACGCTACCCACCTTTGGTCATTCTCTGATATTTGCCCTGCTTTAGTCTACACAGGCAGAAGAACAGCCTGGGCTTTGTGTGATGGGACCTGTGTTTTATAGGACTGGATTTTTGAGACTGGTTTGAACACAAAGAAACCAAGCAGACTCCTCCATGGCCACAGAGATTCTGAGGGTCACCAGCCTCCCGTGAGACACCAAATGGTTCACCTCAGCTGAGTCAGGTAGTGGGAAAAGATTTGCAGACAGAAAATCTTTCTGGCAGTTTTGTCTTTAAATCTGTATGCATGTAACTTTGGGGAAAACAGAGAAAAAATTCTTGCAGAATTCATGCTTTTTCTTTAGAGGTGTACACCATGTATTTCCTATATACTATTAATATTACTTATCAGCATTGCAATACAACATGGACTCTTTAACCAACCATGCATTGCCTCTGTTTTGTTAAAAGCAAACCCAAATCTCTTTGTGTTGTTTTTGATAAAGTTTGAGTCTGTTCACAAATATTCTACTATTTTTTAACAGTGTGTGATTGCTACTAGTGCAGTGAAAGACTATCAGGATATTACTAGGCTGCCAATATTTGCTTCAAAAATGTAACTTTTTGTAGTAGCTTCTTTTTTTTTTTTTTGGCTGCAATATGTAGTTCTTGTTCATAAATTTACAGTCTTAATGTTTTCCATTTCAGTATATATATATGCTCTTCACACTTAAGCTAGATTTCAGCCATACATCATGTTTTACAGAAATGGCAATGGGATAAATGCCACACAAATGTATTCCATCCTTAAAATCCAAAGTGTCATCATTCAGACTCAAAAGTGCAGAGGTTATAGTAGTTCTAAAAGGAATAATTTTCTTTGTGCTGAGTTTATTAAGCAGAATGCAGTTCTTACTTCAGGAAAGTAGGCCTGGTTTAGACTCAGCAGGAAAAAAAAACTTCCATACAGTAATTTTCAATGGAGTAAATTTTAAGGGATCTTTTTCTCTATTAAGAAAGGGGCGTTGTTTTTTCTTTCAGAATTTCTGCTCTCAAAGGCAGCTCAGAAATGAGAAGAAATGAGAAGACTTCTAGGAAATTATTTCAAATGGAGGCAACTCTTGTCCCAGTACAACAAGAATCAGATAAGAAAGCTTTAATTCTAGTACAAAACAGTCTTTGACTTCAAAGGTTTAATTTCTAGCTGGCACAGGACCAATAAAACCAATAATTTCCTCTTTGGATTTTGTTTTCTACTAATTGAATGTCTGTTCTTGTAAAGCACGTTAGTGAGTGGAACACAGGGCTGGCTGCAGCCCAGCTCGCTGAGTTCCTGAGTTTGGTAAAATACATAATTATGTGCATTGTGTGCACGGAGCCCAAGGTCCCACTGACTTTGTCAGCTGATAAGATCTCATTTTAAGACCATCAGCATCTGTTCATAAGTTATTATTTCTCCCATTCAGATTTCGTTATGTTATTGGTTGTGGCTGTTTATCCTCGTTGGCTAAGGATTTCAAAGCAGCTTCAGGGATTTAGATACATTTTCTATTTTGAGTCCATATTTACATTTCCTTGAAGAACCCCGGTCACTCTATTTATAGACCTTTGTTAAGCTCCGTGACAGCAATCCTGTGGGTTTTGGGCACAACATTTATACATTTCACTTAAGGATTGCTCTATGGGTGACACAGGCTAAAATATGTATTTGAAGAGCACAGGAACATATATTCTCTTTCTATACAGTGGCCTGAAAACGAGACTATGGATTTGAACCATGGCAGTGGTGTCCTAATTTAGACAGCAGGAAGAATTATTTAGCCATAGAGAAAGTGACACATAGGACTATGTTGCCACAGGATGCTGCAGTGTTTCCATCTTCAAAAGCAGTGTGGCCAGCAGGTCAAGGGAGGTGATTCTATCCCTCTACTCCATCCTGGTGAGACCCCTCCTGGAGTGGGGCATCCATCTTTGGGGTCCCCAGCAGGAGGGAAGGACATTGACCTGTTGGAGTGAGTCCAGAGGAGGCCACCAAGATGATCAGAGGGCTGGAGCACCTTTCCTATGATGAAAGGCTGAGAGAACTGGGGTTATTCAGCCTGGAGAACAGAAGGCTTCGGGATGACCCAATTATGGCCTTCCAGTACCTAAAGAAGACTACAAAAAAAATGGAGAGAGATTTTTTACAAGAGCATGTAGTGCGAGGACAAGGGAGAATGGATTTAAACAGAGAGTAGGTTTAAGTTAGATATTAGGAAAAAAATATTCACTGTGAGGGTGGTGAGACACTGGAACCGATTTCTTAGATCAATTGTGGATGCCCNGATTTCTTAGATGAATTGTGGATGCCCCATCTCTGGAAGTGTTCCAGGCCAGGTTGGATGAGCCTTTGAGCAACCTGGTCTAGTGGAACGTGTCCCTGTCCGTGCCAGGGGGGTTGAAACCAGGTGACCTTTAAGGGCCCCTCCAACCCAAGCTGTTCTCTGCTTCTGTGGCTTTAAGGGTAGGTTATATGGTATTTTACGTACAGCCGTGTCTCCTTTCAGGCTGGCTCTTCAGGACTCCTCTGGCCCTGTGGCTCTGCAGTTTCACACAGCCCGCGGGCAAAGTGCTGCCCGGGGGTGACCGAGGCGACGGTGCTGAGGGCACCGGGCGCAGGGACGGCGTGCCAGAAGCTGAGGGCTGCCGGCCGGGCTCCGCTGGCTGCGCCTCGCTTCGCTGTCCGGACAGCAAGCAAGCTTTCCTTCCTGGCTGCTGGCAGAAGCCATGCCCGAGGGAAGCAGCAGCCTCTGGAGAGAGGGGCTGGCTGCGAGGCGCGCCTTCCCTCGGCCCCGCTCCGGCCGCCGCCGCCGCCTCCTGAGGGCAGGGGCTGCCCTGCGGCGCCACCGCGCGGCCCCGCGGGACACGGCGGGACGGGCCTGCACGGCCTCCCAGGGACCGCCCGGGAGCGCCCTGCCCGCCACACCGCGCCGGGCGCAGGCCGACACACAGACACAGACACAGACAGACATACAGAGCTGCCAGAGGTGTCACATGCACCTACCCGACAGCAAAAAAGCGATCTGCCTTATTTTTCCATGCAGCGCTGTCAGGTTAAAAGCATCTGCTCCGACCTCGCGCTGAAGTTGTCACAAACACGACACCGGTTCCCTTCAGGAGAGCCAGCCTCCACAAAGGCATTCTTCGTGCGCGCTAGTGGCAGGGGACACACACCACACCGGGAATTCTAAGTTTCCATTTTGATCACATTGCTCAAACATGAGAATGAGTCACCCACCGTACTGAAAACCATGACCTTTGTATTTACACCGAAAAAGGAATGATAAGCTTAGGAAAGGGAAAGAAAACTAGAGGGGAGGAAAAAGAAAAAGCCCAAACCCGTAAGACACCCAAACCCAGGCATATTTTTGCTCTTTGAACTACAGTCGGCTGATGTTATTCACATGCAAGTTAAAGAAGTTGTGGCTGTGACTGGGTTTGTTTATGCATGAACTCCAAGGGAATCATGTCAACAGCTCTGCAGTCTCTGCAGCAGGCATATTCTGGTCACAATAAAATAGGACAAAGCTTTTTGTGTCCATTCATCCAGTAAAGGAACCATGTGAGATACTTTACTTAGAAATAGAATCCATCTTTAATTTAGAGCAATCCTGCCCCTCAGCCATCCTCAGCAACACACAATTATCCTGCGAAGGGAAAAAATGCTGGCATGGAAGAGTTGTTACTGCCAAAGTAACCAAAACATGAAGATCCAAAAGGCAATAATTCTTACAAGACTTTTAAAAATTATTAATGGGCAGAATTCTTGAGTGTGTTTTTCCATCCCCTCCTAAATAAGAACAAAAAAATACTAAACTGATGTCTAGTATTTTTCATCAACAAACCACCAGCTGTAGCACTTCCTACAAAGCAGACAGAAGTGTAGTGCAGTGGACCTGAATGGGACCTGTCAAAGAACACGACTTTGAAGAGAACGGACCCAAAGGGTATTAATATTTAAATATAGTAGGCCAGCCTGACTGAGAAAACCCAAGAATTTAAGTGGATATTTTTTTTTTATGACTCTGTCATACTTGAAGCATCCCTTCAGACAAAAGGGACAAAATCCTGGCAATGATTGTTTTGTGTAAGTGAAGACAATGAACTGGACAGGTTTCTAATGTATCCCTGAAGTGTGGCCCATCCAGCAGACAGGTTGGATCCATGGGGTGTGGATGAAAAGAATAGGGGTTGCAGGAAACATTTATGAACAGCCTGCTGAGACAATCATTAGAGCTGCTTGCATCCATCTCATTCTCCAATACATTTAGAGTGTTCTCAGAAGAAAATTTGGCCGTGCACCAGTGGGCAGCTGCATTTTTAAGTGGAAACCCCTGTTAAATTAAAATTTTCTGTCTTATAGCATGAGCTCTACCATCTGTTGTCTAGCTCACTTATGACCAGCTAAGCTTGCAAAAAAACCCAACAAGGAACTGAAATGATGCAAAAGGCAAATGTCCCTGAGGAAACTGTTTTATATTTCCCATAGGAGGAAGAACTTCTGTGCTTGAGTGGCACCTACAACACTAAAAGAGAGATAAATGAATGATAGAACTGAACAAAACCAGAGAGAATAAAGAAAGTAAGCTGCTTCCTAAGGATATGTAATTGAGAACTGTAATGGCAAGCCTGCATGCTAAAAAACACCTTCTAAATACTCATCTGAGGTGCTTCAAATAATTGAGACTTTGTATAAATAGCCTTCCATTATAATCCAGTGACGATCAATAGGAACAGCCTGTTGATGCAGTGGTTTCTGCATTTGAAATAGTTTGTCCTCATGTGCTGCTTATGGCAAATTCAGTTCATTTTGTATTCACTGATTTTTTTTTCAGAGAGACATGCAGGCCTGATTTCATCTGATGGAAACCCTGGATGAGTTGCCAGTTGCTTCTTCCCCTGGAGGACAGAGGAGACTGAGGTCTCATTGGACAACACCTGGTACTGGACACTGGGAATGACAAAGCCTCCAGGATAATGCTGGCCACACTGCCATTTCCAGAAGCAGCAAGTTGCCGTCTTCTTCCCACATCTCTACAGGGCAATGGGAAAAAGGTACACATCTTTCAGCCTCTGCTCCTCACACCAGCTCCAGCCCTTGCCTCTCACCCTCCCCTTCTTACAGGTGGGAAATTCGCAGGCACAAGGTAAAGTTTATTGACCTATAACCAGACAAAGGCACAACAGTGGGGAACTTGGTGAAATGTTAGGTTTTTCTATCATTTTAGAAACCAGCTAAGGAAATAGGTCTATTAGGAAAAAAACCAACAGCTTCCAACCTTTTGAGGGAAAATAGAAAAGGTGGAAGAAGAGGAGGCATTATATTATACATAAAAGAGTGATTTGAAGACATGGGCAAGAGGACAGATCAGCTAGGTCTTTGGGTCAAAATCAGAGGAGTCAACATCAAGGAAGTGCTTGTGTTAGGTGTCTGCTATGGAAAACCTGATGTAGAAACAGATAAAATCTTCAAACATTTGAAGACTGGGAGTGGCAACCTTCACTGCACTGATAAGATTATCCTAAGGAGTGTGAAGAAGGTGAGTAGTAAAGCCCCAGACCTTCGTAAGAGCAGAGTTCATCTTGCTCAGAGAGCTATCAGGAGGTACCCCGGAAGTCTGTCTTGAAAGCCAAAGGTGTTCAAGGGCACTGGGGGACTTTCAGATGGCATTCTGCATGCACTAGAACAGTCCATCCACCTAAGCAGGCACAGCAAGAAACCAGCCTGGTTAAACAGTGAGATACTCAGATGCAAAGAACTCAGATGCAAAAAAAGGAACAGGAAAGTGATGGAAAAAGGAACAGGCTTCCAAAGCAGAATATAGAAATACCACTCAGGCATGCAGAGATGCAGAGGGAAAGGTTAAAGTCCAGCTGTAGCCTGAGCTGGCAAAAGACGTCAAGAATAGCAAGAAAGTACTGACATAGTGCATTGTGTGTTAGCAAGCAGGGCAAGGAAAAGGTAGGTGCACTGTTGAGTGGGGTTGGCCAGTTAATTACAAATGACAGAGGGAGACATGAAGATTTTCCTTTATGCCTTCTTTGCCTAGATCTTCATGAGGAAGGTCATGCTTCCAAGTCTCTATGGAATCAGTGATGAAGCAAATAACAAACTGCTGACAGTGGGAGAGGGCTGAGTTAGCTGAGGTATGTGTTGGCTTCTCCCAGTTGCCTTCTTCTTCTTCATGCCCAGAAATAGCTTCCAGGAGAGCCCACTCCATAATTTTTTCAAGGTACTCAAGTGAGGTTGACTCATCTGTAATTTCCCAAATCTCTTTTTTTTCCTGTTTTTGTAGATGGGTGTAATATTTGCCCTTTTCCAGTCAGCTGGGACTTCCCCCCAACTCCATGACCTGTGAAAGATGTTGCAGTGTGCCTCTGCAGTAATGATGGCAAGCTCTCCCAGCAGCCTTGGATGCATTCTGTCAAGTCCCATCGACTTGTATATGTCCTACTTGTACAGGTGGTCCCAAACACTCCTGAGTTCCTTTGCTCTCCTTGGAAACCTTTCCAACAGCTTCCTGTGAAGCTGAAATAGGAGTAATTTCATGTACTACCATCTGCAAATATTATATAGAAATGTGAGATCACCAATAGAAACGTGATGGAACAGACCTGTCAACTTTGATGCAAGTAAAAATCAGTGCAATGCCCAGGGACCAACCAAGTGGCGAGGCATGCTTAGAAATGAACCAGAAGAGCTGTGGTAATCCTGAGCCAAAACAAAGAAACTATAAGCCAACTAGCCAGAAGAAAAAGAAATTAAAAAAGCAGTGTTAGAACACATCTGACTGGACACTCGGGCATCCTCACCTACCGCAACAGGGTTCATTAATGTTATGCGTTAATTGCCTTGTTGAAAAGCCAGAAAGAATTGCAATAAAGCTTTCTTTCACAAAGTCCATGCTTATGAATGCTCACATTTTACAACACAACAGATGTTTAATTGTGTGACAAATCAGCTGGAAGGCCTGAAGGCAAGACTGGAGCAACGTTTGCTGCAAAGACAACACAATCATCTTGGAGGCCACAACCAACCTGGATACCTGGCAGAAGGAAAAGCCAAGCAACCACACTATCAAAGTGAGAGCAATGGGAAACAGGGGTATATGATGGGGTCTGCCAAGGTGCTGCAGAAGTAATTTCTCCAGTCATGGTAAATTATTTTTACAGGGGCACTGCTGCCTAATGTGCATGGAAGTATCTGATAAAATGAGAGCTCCATTAAATACCTGATAAGCACAAAGACATCTTTCAGCAGAGTACTATTTTATGATAGACACAGGGGTGTAATTGCTCAGATAGCATCAACATGATAAAAAGGAGGAAACCTGAATGGACAAATAGAAATGACATTTTAGTGGTGCTGCTCCCAGGCAGCACTTACAGGTGCTGTAAGCCTTGGAGAGTAACTTGAAGTCTCTGTGTACATGTAGCAAAGTACACAGGTTAACAGCCATTAATGTCTATACTGATGTTGTGTTCCATAGGGATAAGAAGGGCTGCTCCAGTGTCCTTGTTTTCCCATGGCTATATGCAGAATTACTCCTGCCCTGCCAGGTCTGGAAGTGGCTGACTTTCAAGAACACCTAGTGTATTCACCAAGGATAATTCATACGACTCCTCAAACTAAAAGACTTGTAAAAATACATGCTGCTCAGGAGGAAACCTTAGGAATGAGTTGGAATCAGTGCCTAGTTCTCAGCAGTAAAGCATTACCATACCAAGTCTATGAGAGCTCCTATCTGGCTCAGTGCAGGTGCAGAATATGCATTGCAGAACACACTGTGGAAGGTAAGCACTTCTTGTTAAAACAATTAAACATACAAAAAATGTTACAGAATCCTAACTAGGAATGTAATTATACTCACATTTTGCTCTTTTTTCTTTTTCTTTAAACAGGCAGAGGCATGTCTATTTTATTTTTCTTATTTATTCAAATAAAACGTTCACCTTTTCTCAAATAGGTAATTCAGATTTTTATTGTCATTAATTATGTGTATTACAATAGCAGCCAGAAGCCAAATTAGTGCCCAATGCAGAGGTCCCTGTTGTACAAACAGATGCTAAAAAACCACTCCCAGCTCCAAACTGATGACAAATGAAATCATGAGGATAAAGAAGTCCGTTTGGGATCCTTGTCTAAGGAGTCAGGCAGAGACCCAGGGAACATGCAGCATTGCTAATGGCTGTGATATTGTTTTTTCACCTTGGAACAGATTCTGGAGGAAGAAAAAGAATTGCTGGTGCATCATGTTTCCCATATGGGACTCATTTCTTCATGCTTGTTGATGATCCTAGTTTCAATCCTTGCTCAGTAGGAACCCAAAATTCAACAAGTGAAAAATGTGTCCTCATTGAGGACACACAGTAAATTCTCATTGTCTCCTTTCAAGCCAGGATTCTGAGCTGCTCTCTGGTGGCAGTTACAAACCAAAGGAAGAAAGAAGCTGCAGAAGAAGACAGACCTGGGTAATTTACCCAGAGATGAGTGCAAGAATTCAGTCCTGCCTGTCCTGTAAATGGGGCTGTGGTTGGATACTTTCCAGCAGAACTGATATCTTGGAGAATGCTTTCCAGAGAAAAGCAACTGAAAAAATTAGGATGAAATGGGAAAATATCTATTCCACCTTGCCTGAAGGTCATGGTGGTTCTGCTTCCTTGCCCCTATTGTACTAGTGCCATGGGGATACAGAACTACTCCAGAAGAGACTAGAAAGAGGTTGTAAAAGATTCAGCAGGGAAGACAAAAGAATACTACAGACAAGAGAGCCTCAGTTACACACCTTCAGACAGGCCCTCCAAGCCCGGGGCCATCACTGAATGGGACACTCTACCTGCCTGAGTCTAGGCTAGGGTGATCTAGTTTTTTGAAGGCCACATAGAGGTGGAAGTGAGACTGGTTGTTCATTTGCCCTTTTTGCCACGCACTCAAGACAGAGTCTTGCACATTTGTACTGAACTTTATATCCCAGATATATAAACAATGCAGAATTATTCTCTGGAGAGGTGAAGGTGGCTAAGCCCAACTTTTTGTTTTATGCATGAGAAGCTCATTGTGACACAGCGATCACTTTGCCAGCTTTATAGGTGCTCTTTCCCCACACAGAAGTATGACTGCAAACAGCAGCTATGCAGTGAACTCCTCAGCTTTAAAACCTTCCTGGGAAGAAGCCCTCCCAGCTAGACAGCATTTCCATCAGGGAAGCCAAAATTACACTAGGCAAGAGATCCCTTTGCTGTCTGGCAGGAGACAGAACACTTGCCCTCCTGAAGGCTCCAGCTGCAAATAAGATTTCTGCAGCACTTACACCTGCAGGAGAATGTCAGAAAATTATCCCTTGTCAGGAAATCATTAAAAATGTTATCTTTTTCTCTTGGGACTCTGTTCCCTTCATCTTTCTCTCCACAGTGGCTGCTGGAGAAGGCTGCAGGATATTGGACATGAACCAAAGCCAGCTGAGTAACCAAGATTCCCTTCTAGATACAACTACTATTGTTCTTTAATGCCAAACCTTTGGTCCCATTGCTCATCAGCTCTCAGTGTAACAGATGCTACCCTCTGATTTCAGCTCACACTGGCCAAGTTCTGGAAATAGCTTCATGCCACCTAAGTAAATCTCTGCCTATTAATGAAAATAGCAAAGGGAATGACAAAATTGTTTGGGGAGATAAAAGAACGAGTGTTTGATCTTGACCAAATTCTCCATCTTTGGGTAATCCCTCCTTCTCCTGTAACTCAGGAAATATCCACAGCTAGTTGTCAGAGACCTTTTCTCCACCTACTAGCAGCAGCTCTTTGTCTTGAACTATAGTGATGTTATTCCTGCAGCAGTGTACCAGGCACACATCACTCTCATCTGCAGAGGTTTGAACTCCTCTGGAGAGGTGCGGTAAGGCAGAGGTGAATCAGGGTCACTATAAATGCTCTTTGCTTGAGATTAATCTGATATGCTTTTAAGGCATATCAGCTGTATTTTGCATGTTATCATCCGCTTGTGGCAGCATTACACACACCTATTTATACTCACAAGTCAATAAGGGGCAGCCCAGGACCTTGCCCCTGGCGCTGATTTGGGACTAGTATGTCTGCTTTCTTCGGGAAAGATGGGAAGGGATGATGCCACCTGCCACATCACCATAGAGAGGCAAAGGCTGCAGCAGCACCATGGCTTCCTTTCACCTCCAAGACCCAGCAAAATAGGTACAGCTTAGTTGCAAAACAGAACCCCCAAGGCAGAGCTCGGGGGCCCCCATGAGTCCAGTCCTTGGCCACACTGTTCCCTCTCCAGGAGCATCCTGCACACCTGGTCAGCAGCGCTCTCCTCCTCACAGAGTCCCCAGGTCGATAGATCACACCTCCCTTTCGCCACTTGCCAGGGAGAGGTGGCAGGGAATGGGGTGCGGGCAGGGAGCCCATCTCCCTGTGTGGGAGAGGAGAAAGCCCTGCTGCTGCTTCTGCAACAGGGGCTGCGTGTGCGGCTTCACGCGTGCGCCCGTCCCCACCAGCCACCTCCACCCAGAGCACCACCACCGACACGTGTGCCACGAGGGTCCTTCCAGCTGTAAAATTTTCCAGGAGACACCAGGGGCAGCAACAGTCTCCCAGTCTGTCCTGACACCCAGGATTTCGGCAGCACGGCAGCAGCCCCACACCCCGTCGGGGGCTGTGTGCCGGCGCCCTGGCCCGCAGCGAGGACACAACGTCCCCTCAGTTCAACACCTTCTCCGAGAAGTGTCCCAGCTTCCCCTCCTCCTGCACGGGCTGGGAGGCTTGTCCACAGCAGGAAGGGCCCCGCTCCTGGGCCAGGGCTCCACCAGGCCACCGCGGCCCCCCACTGCCCGGGGCCGGGCGGGCGCCCTGCAGCTCCGCACATTTCTCCTTGTAGTGCTGGGCATTGCCCGCGAAAGTCTCGCAGCGGCTCAGGTTCTCCTCCTGCACGGGGCTGCCCACGTTCTCCTCGCTCAGCCCCGAGGCCGTCGCCCCCTCCTGAGAGTTTTGGCTAAGGTAGACAACAATGATGTCGCCCTTGAAATTCATTACTTGTCCACTTGAAATAAAGGTGGAGTTACTGTTTCCAGTCACATTTCCTAAGGAAGGAGGGGGGAGAAAAGAAGACACGCATGATTAATACATTCCCCTCACAAGGTGGACACTTCGTGCAGTGAACTTAATCTGCTCTGGTGGCTTTGTTCTTGTTCCATTATTTTTTCCCCTGTGACATGAGGATGCTTTTATAATCAATGCCTTCCACTGGACCTTTTCATTATTTCCATTTTCATCTTCTCAGGACAAAGTCTGTCATGCACAAGGAGCCTGTCTGGAAGGGTTGGAAACATTTTCCATCTGAGCTGTGATCTGGGAAGCCAGAGAGAAGGTGACAATCTCATGTTCCCTGTGCTGCCTGATGCACAAAGCTGTGTCCAATCTGCCTCTGCCTGTAGTTTGTGAGGAAATGCTAATTATTTCTGATTATAAGATTTATTTTTTCTTAGAGTCCCAGAAATCACACTGTTTGCCAAAGAGGCAATAAACCCCCCCGTCAAGCCTACCGTTTGGGTTAGATAGCAGGCCTACTGAATAAATACTGAAAGACTTAACATCAGATCACACAGTCACACAGCGTCCAAACAACACAGAGCTTATACAATTATGTTTTATAGTCCAGCTCCTCCATGTAGGTACTCACTCTGGCACTCACCTTGGCCCTGCACGGATTTAGCTGGATATAGACTGACGCCGTTGAAGAGACAGAGTCTATATTATAGCAACTTAATAGAGTTATGGTTTCAGTCAGTCTGCCTGAGGTTAGAGATTTTTCAGTATAAATGCAATCTTTCTGCTATTCAAGGACTGGGCTGCTGACCTCAGTGACAGTAGGACTGGCCTCTGGGAATTAATAAACTTTCTTCAGAGCAGAAAGAAAATAACTGAGAACAAACTTCCAACATCAAACTAACAAGCTTACTAAAGTTTGAAAATTAAACAAACTGAAGAAACCAAGTAAACAAAATTTTCCTAGGTTGTGAACAAACTTACTATGAAAAGTTTTTTATGGTGTGCTTCACCTCATTACTTGCAGACTGATCCGACTTCTTTAAGATATTTTGTGTCTTTCTTCATTACATTCCTCAACACTTGAGACATTCCCATTTTCCTTGCAGATAAACATGGCCCAGCCCAGAGAAATGTTGTTTTTCCAGTGGCCAGGGGTGATGTTTGCACACCAGCACTGGGCACTGGTCTCCAGCTGTGTGGAGTCAGGATCTGTGCCTGCTCAGAGTTGAGTCTGGGCAGCACTCGAGCATCTAATAGCCCCCCCTTAAGCAATCTGATTTGTTTCACCTAAACCACTGCATTGCTAGCTCTTTGCTTTCTTTCCAAGTGCTGTTGATTAACATGAGATGTCCATAAGGGTTTTCTCTGTGGGAGATTTTCCCTGCTGGTTCTTCCCCCTGTGTTTGATTCAGTTTGGCTGTTTCCCATGAACAAAACTCTTGGGCATAATGGTAGTACAAAAATAACTGTTTGTCTTTAAACAGATTGCCTGTCACTTGCAAAAGGTGCTGTGGAGAACGTTACAAGTGCTCAGCAAGAGATCAAAAATTTAGAAATATATGTGACAGTGGGGAGGGGAAAAAAAAAAGACAGATCAACACATTTATAACGTTTAGCTGAATGTGGCTGGCAAACGTTCTGTGCTTTCTGAAGACACCATACTGAAACAAAAGGATATTTAAGGCCCCAAAGCACAGAAAATGGACACAAGAGCTTCCTACACTGTGCAAGAAAAGTGCTTCCAACCTGAAAAGTATAAAGGACACGTTCAGAGTGAAGGCATTGTTCTCTGCAGTGTTTCAGCCTTTTGATCTCTTCAAACTATCTGATATTAATAACAAAGACAGATTAATTTCTGTGGCAATTATTCACTAAGAACTGGAACAACACAGGCAAATGATTTTCTCTGGGACATTTAATGGCCTCTAGGTGGTGAGAATTGTTTGTCACTGCCAAACCAGGCTGGTTTGGGATCTGGAAGTGAAAGGCTTTGCAAAACCAGTCCCAGTTATGAGTCAGCTAAGTTTTCTTGCACTCATGTGTTACGCTGTAGCCCTGCACAGAACTTGAGGTGGGCCCGAACTGACCCACCCTTCATGTTCTGACTGCCTCCAGGCTTGTGGGGTTTGAAGAACTGCTTGAAGGCTTACCTCCATCTCCAGTGGTGACCCCTGGAAAGGGGCACCTGTCCTGAGGTTCACTTTGGTCCTCTAGGATTGTTTCACAGCAGGGACAGAGTTTACCAGTTCTGTTGTCATTCTAAGTGCTAGTGAACCAAGACCAAAACTTCATGGAACTTCCCACGGTCTTTTTCTTCCCATTTTTCATCCACCCTCTTTTGTACCATTCTGTTCTAGCATAACTGTGTACAGAGCCTGGTAGCTTCAGTTGCTTTGAAAAGCTTTACAGAAAGTTATTTTACATGCACATTTACTCCATCTGGGCATTTCACAAGGCCTAGCAAAATGACAGATGCTGATGCACCCACACGTGCAGCCCTGCCGTGGCTGGGCTGCTTCAGTGAGGGACTATGGCTAAGCCCTGTCCTGGTCCTCATGCAACCAGGCACTGCCAGGGGGGCATGGCCATTCTGTGGGCAGAAAAATTACTCTGCCAGAAAGCCAGGGTACCCACAGATCAACTAACCCACGCTCTGATACTGCCCACAGCTCTGTCAGTGTCCTCCTGTAGTCATGCATAAAAACTGGCAAATTAAGAGCATGGTATCTGTGCTCAGGTTTCACCAGATGGCACTATAGCATGTACATATCCAAAGGCAGACACAATTAAAATCCCATATAAAGAACTGTGCTGCAGATCTAAGATGGCACTTGCTAGCACAGTGCTTATATCCAAGCTCTCCCGTTTGCTCTGTTGTTCCTTAATATTTTCTCTTTCCCTTTGTGTCATATTTAGAAAGAAAAGCAGTACCAAACATAACTTGACTTTCAGTTGTACCTCAAGAGTCCAACAGTAACAAAAAAGGTAATTTGTGTTCTCTTTACTCCAGCTGCATTTTGTATAGACCAGACAGTGAAACTGCGTCAAGATTTCAGGAAACTGAAGCAGAGGCAAGTTTCTGCTCTTCAGAAGATGAACGCTACACACTTTCAGATTCCCACATGGAATGCAGGCTGAGAGAGGAAGGGCCTTCAAGTGTGTTGTTTTGGGGCTTTGGCAGACTGACAAGAATGTCTCTGTAAGAAATTTTAAGGCACGACATGGTTTTAAAGAAGGGCAACAGCTTACAACTGCTGTGGGTATTACAGTAATACTTGGATATCTCACTCAACACTAAGGTCTCATTATGCTTGGCAGTGCACTGATACAAATAAAAATAGAGCATCCAACTTTGTGAGATTATAATCTAAAATGACTAATAACATATGACAGGCAGATTGCAGACTTTTATACTGAAAAAAAGTCTGGGGAAGGAAGATTTTATCCAGAGAGGGTGCACATCTTCCCTTCTGCTGGTTTTGCTTCAGTGACTTTTTTCCCCATTTTCATTTGACAATTTTGATATATTTACTCAATTAATAAATTGGTAGACAATTAGTAAACTAATCAGTGCTACCGAGTTGTTTAGGGGACAAAGCATATGTGTATGGAAAGACAGTGTCTGTATGAAACTATTTTATGTGAATGCTTATATCCCAGCAAATAAAAGCAAAGAGAAAGAACTATAAGCAGAAAATTGCAGATAATCTCTTAGACCCAGTCGCAGACACCAGCTTACAGCTCCAGCTGGAGTTTCACTGACCACTGTATAAATGTAACTAGACTTTAATCTAATGGCAAAAATTATGTGTGCACATTGGTGAATGAAAAGTATCTGCCTGAGCATTATGCATCCTTCCTTAGCTCAGCCTCTAGGTCCCTATACCGTGTTCTTTCTGATTTTCTCCAATACACACACCGGCCAGAACTGCCTGGCCTCTGCAGTGACAGCCAGAAGGCGGGTTCTGCATTGCTGGTTAGATCAGGGTGGGACAATGGTCCCTTGCTGGACTCATTTTTCTTGCAGAATTCAATACAAACCAAATGCCCTTACAATTTCAGATTTTTTTTTCAGACTAGCTTCAGGGCAATTAAGTAAAAAAATCACCATTTCCTTCTCCTAAATCAGTTCCTCTGAATACTACTGAGCTAGCAAAGAGAACAATCCTATACAACTGCTTATGGGTGAAGCCTAACGGACTCACCAGATGCTGGAGGGAGGTCTGAAGTGCTGCTGTTTGTCCCTGAAGTGCTTCTGTGTGTCCCTGAAGTGCTTCTGTTTGTGTTCTGGTACTTCATGTTGGTACTATCTGAAGGTGCATCTTCCATACCAAGATCATTTGCTAGAGTGCTCTGACCAGCAGAGAGAAAATTCAAACCACAGGTGCACTGGGAACAGGAACCAGTTTCTGGGGAGTTGGAGGTGCTGTCAGCCATAGCACAAGAGGGTTTGCCACACTTTTGCGGAGATTCTCTGTACAAAATGCCACACCTCACACAGATCTTCTCTGAGTCACAGTTTGTTGCAAAATGATCTGTGTCTTTGTTGCCCATTTCCTTCGGGCAACTGTGGGCATGTTGGCAAGATTTCTGCAGAAGTTGTTCCGTGGCAATGTGTGCCCCATCTGTGCTGGAGGAAGGGTGAAAGCCTTGAGAGACTGATACATCCTCTGTGCTCCCAATACCTGAAAAGTACTGGTTCAAGCTGTCATTCTCCCCTGCCTCCATTGGTTCTGAAAATGATGTCACAGCTTTACTGGCAGGCTGATTTAGCAAAGATAAATAATCAGTGTTATTGAGATCCTTATCCATGTATTCATCCTCCGTGGGAACAGGTGGGAATTGGTAGTCGTCAGTCTCAGTTACCACAGGAAACTCTCCTGCCTCACCAGGCTCTGTGCTGGGGCTGTCATTCCTGCAAGGAGTGTGACCAGAGGTGCAGCACAAGTTTCCAGGGACAGGAGAGCCCGAGGGGACCAGGAGACACGTGTCTTCAGAGGTCTGGGGGACAGCAGCATTTGTGATGTTCACAGTGACAAATGCATCTCTGGGAGGTTCCTGAAAGAAATTAAAAGTAAAAACGTCTTTAACAAATAGATTAACATGGAGATATTTTTTAGACAAAGAAGGAGAAGGCAGATCATGGTCCTTCCTCTGTGTGGAGCTGCTGAGGTTGAGCAGTGCTGCTATATTTGAGTCTTGATATGTAATTCTACTCTGCTGTGAAACTGTGACTGGTGATGCTGGGCTCAGCAGGTGTTCAGAACAAAATCAGAGCAATAACATTTAATCTTGTGAGACAACTATTCCTGTTTTTTTTTTTGAGGGCACTTAAGAAGAGTTAATAAACCTAGAAGAGTTACTGGATTCTGCTGTTCCTTATGGACCATTAGTAAGACCCACCTAACTGCTTATTAGGTTTTGGAAACATTCCCATGTGTCTGAAGGGCTATTGATCTGTGAAGGTCTTACTGGGGGCTGAATTTTTAATATCAACAATGACTGAAAGAACCCCAGTTGATTCAGAAGTTCTGAGACAAGCTAGAAGAAAATACAAACAAGGCTGTATTAACCTGAAAGGTTAGGACAACAAATGCAAAGGCCCGTGACATCCTGTTGTCATAGTACTCGACAAAGTAAAGTTACATTTTCGGTAGCAGCTCCGAAAAAAGGCTTGGGAAATACTTCAGGGGTTTTCTTCAGTTTGTACAAGTTGTGCTTTAAAGATGGGTGTTTGGGAACTGACACCTTTAATTTCTAGCATCTGTTCAGATATTCCAGGATAGAAAAGAGAGTTTAACTGCTGCCAGCCACTAATGGCTGTTGATTCACTCCTCTGTCCCAGAGGATCTGAGCGGCTGCCAAGACAGGAGGCTGCATGAAGACTTATGAGACAAAAGAGGAACTGCCTGCTCAGAAAGGTGGTTTTTTTTGGTATGTTTGGTTTTTCTTTTAAGCAATGAAATTTGAGTCTTTCAACAGCTAAGCTCATCACAGCTCCTAGGAGGGGTGGTGGGACACCTGGGACACCACAGTCCACATCCACGGCGCTAAGCCGGCTGTGCACATGAATTTGAACCAGTGCCACCATCTGTTTCAAGCATGGGGTTGGTGTTCTTCCAGAGCAAAAGCTCTTATTTATTTCATACTGGAATGCACAAGCAGGATTTGTCCCTCCCTAGAATTAAGGAGTCAAACAGTTTCTTTAGCTGACAGCTCTGGGTTTAATGCCTTGCATGCCTGGCATTTTTGGCATGACCCAAATCCAGGTTTCTTCTCTGTGTGCACTCTGGTATGTAACAAGGGGCAAACTCAGCTGAAGCTTCTCCTGCACTTAGGATTTAGAAAGACTCTCTCCTAGGTGTTCTGATTAACTTTCTCATCATAAATATTAAATAATCACAAGACCTTGATCTCTGTTAAAACTGGCTGAAACCAGAGAGCAGGTTCAGAAGTTATTTGTGAACAGTGATTTCACATTCCTCACATTTACAGAAAACCAGACTGAAGAAGCCAAAGCTGCGAGCAATTTTTGAGGCACTCAAAATTTGTTTTCTAGCCAAAGATTACCATGGAGTCTGCTTCGGAAGGGGTGTCAGGAATACCACAAGGAAAACACAAAACAAAGAGAAAATGCTACCATCTTTGACTTTACCTTTGTTCCTTTTATTTGGCTGCACACTTCATTAGCCCAGTTCTGTAGATCTGCTGTAGGGAAAACAGAAGAGTAGCTGTGACATACAGCAGGCACTTGAGTTAACCACAGACCTAAACACCCACAGTCATTCCCAACCCACAAGATCATATTAAATAAAACCAGCAAGCCTGTTTTTACTGCCTGTTCAAGTGTCCCAGCACCGGTCTAGCTGAGGATTCATTGTAACTGGAACAGTGATATATTTCTGTGGAACAAATGTTTCCAAGAACCTAAAATAGCCCACTGTTAAACCGTGTTTCACATCAAATGGAGTTTCTTTCCTGGTCATATGTCACACCAAGCTATGACTGGCCCAACATCGACCCGCTCACAGCAGAAATGGTCTATTTCAAGAGAAGTCACATGGATGGCCCAGAGGCCCTTCCCAGACAGGAGTGAGAAGCCTGGAGAGATGAGGGTAAGCTACTGAAACCACAGAACAGGCTCAAATAGAGCATATTCTACTTAAGCGGAGTATGTTTAACAGGGAAATTAATTCCAATTTCTTTGGAGTATCTCCCGAGGAAAAGCTTTAAGTCTCACACACTTTAGGGCAACAACTGACAAAGTGAACAATTCTTAGCTTGTGTTTATAAATGCAAGGGCTCAAGTCCCACACACATTTGAAGTTTGTGATGGTTTTGCATGGCTGAAGATAGATCAGCTGTGCAGCCACTGCCAGCTCCCAGCAATGACTCTGTTGCTCTGATGTTGATTTACCACCAGTATCCACACCAAGCAGGAAGGGCTCCTTCCTGAGCCTGCAATTCTCCCAGGCTCAGGTGACCACGATTCCCCATGCAAAGGCAATGAGGGACTGTCACTGCAGAGCAGCAGGGCAATAGAAAAGTCAAAGAAATTGCATTCCCCCCTTAACCTGCTCTGCATCTCAAGTATTTGGTTTGCAAGCAGAGTCACCATTTCCTCCAGCCCATCCCAGAAATTCCAGATTTAGCACAACCCATGTTTAGTGTGGCAGAGGCAGCCTACTTCTAAAACACAGGCTGAAATATACTTTACAAGAAGTGAGTTCTGTCTTCCTTTCCACTGCTCTCAAAACTTTTCATAAATTGCTAGCACTTGGGAAAGGAAATGATGGAAAAAGCTTTCCACGTTTAGGAGGGAAAAAAATTAATAATCAACAGAACAACAGAAGTATGTCCTTCACTAAAGAGACCCAGGGCTTAAGAGAGAGTGGAGGAATGTGAACGTATTTCCATTGTAGTAATAATAAACTCAGTACCTCACTGTTATCCAGTATGCCTTTGGCTAGAATTTTTCTATTTTTCTATTTTAACTATTCATTCTATTTCCTTCTAGTATTTCTTCAGTACCTCATCAGAACTTCAGCTTCCAGCTAAAAAGATTGTCTCCATCATATTCTCAAATACATATTAGGTCTTTGCCTTGAAATCCGAATTTTAACCTGTCCAGATGAAGATTTTTGGGTGGAAAGGAAAGTAAGGTGAAGAAGACAGGACTTCTATCTGTCCCTGCTTCCCTTCAGCCAAGGGATTAGCTGTGCCAGGTGCTGCAGAGCAGCCAGGCTGCTGTGAAAGCCCCCAGCACCAGCCATCCTCCTTTCAACCACAGTCATGCCTGCCCTGAGGATGGTAACTCCATGGGTCAAGTGTAATACACTACAATTACTGCCTGCCTAGGGGAAAGGAATTTTTAGCCTGGCTTTGTGCTAGATAAAGCATATCCATATGGACAGACACAGGGATGGCCCAGAACTTACAGTGTAATTCCTGAGCTTCTTAATCTGTTGGTTACCCATGAAATCAGAGGGCACAGTGAGCCCCAGCTGTCACACTCATGAACACCATTAGCTACGATGTACCTGTCAGCTTTTTCCCCTTCTTCTTGTAGTATACAATGAAGACGACGATGCCAATTAGTGTCACAAAAAACAAGATGACAATCAACACGTATAAGATCCTGTTTGTTCCTGCAGGGTGTAAAAAAGATAGTGCCATCAACACACAGCCTGCACTCAGCAGTATGACAATCCTTGCTCATTTTACCTGCTTTTCTACAGGACAGGACTGTTTTTCCTTCCTATTTGATGTTTAGTTTCTATAATAAAGAACAATAACTCCAGCACTCATGCAGTTCTGTGACAAGCAGCCACACTGGTACCAAGACATCTCCATAAAAAACAGAATCCTGGTGTTCCAGAGCAATGTTGTCCGGTCAGGCTTCCCTCAATGTTCCCCTGCAAGCTGCCAGCAGGCCACGGGGCTGAGCTTGATCTCACTCAGGGGACAGAGGACATACATTTCATGGAAAAAAAAGTCCTTTATCTCAGGTTATGACGGATCACTGCATGCCAGGCAAGCAACCTCCTTGTACCATATCCACACTGAAGAAAGAAATGGACAGTCGGCAAGAAGGGATATCTGAGAGGGATCAGGCTGAGACTGTATCCATTGCTATAAAATAAGCAAGGAGAGGGGTCGCCAGTCTTTGCACATGTAATGCGTGTGTGGAAAGCACATAAAAATGAACAAGCTGTAAATATGATGGAATCATGGGTATAGCATGGCTAAAACAGCAATGCTGTAATGCAATTTGAGTGGAAGGTGTCAAACAGTTTAATATTGGACATAGGCCCTAGAGTCACCAGGCCTGAAACAATTTTTAAAGGTGGCATTTTCCAAGAGCACTGTCTTGGTCTACAGCTGCTCTCCCTAGAGTCACCCACAGTGAGAATGGATTAATGCCAGCCCAAACTTCTAGTAATCACATCCCTCCTCCTCCCTGCTACTTTCCACCTTACAATCCATACAAGGACACAAACCATCTTCTGATGGCTCAGGCATCTTCCGCTCTTTACAAACTGCATCAGATTTGTCAGTCCCAGGCATGCTTTCTTCCATTCCGAGAGCTGAACAGCTAAAAAAGAAAGACAAAGAGGCTAGGTTCTGTCAAGGAAGCTTGTTGTCCCTCCTACACTTATGCAGAGCAGTACTTTCTGTTGTAAAATACAACATTTCTCCACCCCTAAGAACCTCAGATACTTTATTTTCTGCTCAGCAGTTCTGTTGTCACTGCTCTCTCTTGTTCTCATACAAGGAGAATTCAAGCTTCAGCCTGAAAATGCCTCCATCACTGGACAGCCAACGCTGATGCTCTGTGTGCTCTACAGGCAGCCTGAAACATCCCACTGGGAAATGCTTTTGCCCAAGCTTCTCCCTGGCTTCTGGCTGGTGTGGTCCTTTTACAACACCCAGGGACTTACTTGGTCCAGGATTTACACTCGTCGGTGGATGAAGAGACCTTTGAGAAGTAACCTCTGGGACATGGTATGCACATTGTGTCCCTGTCTTGTTGCACTGTGTGTAGGAAGGAAAAAAGCCATAGATGAGTTTCTGTGGGTTCCTTCCAAGCGAGAGGACGTGACTGTGCTCCCCGTTATCCTGCTCCACTCTCCTCCCACAATCCCCCTAAAAGCTTTCATAAAGAGTGGGATCTTAGGTTATATTAGGGCAGCAAAGACAGTCCCATGTGAGCTTCACCTGAGCACTTCTCTACATGATCAAAATGAGAAATGACCAGGAGCCATTTGTGTTATTTACTGTAAAATAACACTCAGCTGTTACGCCCTTCCCCTTCAGTTTATTCCCTCACGATGATGCTGTGTCACAGACAGTGATGCTCACTGGTATTGTCACTTCTATGAAGCCACAGTAAATAAAATGCTGTATCAGGATTTGTTAGGCTGGAGAAAAAACAGCAACTGTCCTTCAGACACACGAAGCATTCCTTCCTTCATTACTCTATTACTTGCTGCTTTTTTGGGCTTCTTTATGCCTGGTGCAGCTGTTCCCAGTGTTCACTACACCTCTGAACTTAACTGTCTGTCTTCCACCCACAAAACACCAGCATCTTGTTTTAATTAGACTTAAGAGTAAATGAAATGTCTGTAATAAACCTTTGCACTACTAGCCATCCAAAACAGAGTACTTGCTAAAACAGAATACATGAGCTATCTGAAAAGTGTCAATCCCTTTTAACTTGTTTGTAACATCAAAAAACGGCAAGGCAAAGTCATTGCATAAAATGAGATTGCAAATCTGACCTCAGCAACAACTCCCAAAAGAGTGCTTCTCTGAATACAGGAGCAGCACATGGCCTAATGACTCACAGTCAGACACCTCAGCAAACATTAGAAATGTACTGGACACCTTGCAACTACTGCCATGTCCATGTGATGTCTTCCAGAAGTCACTTGATCCAAGATACTATTTAAACTGGGAGGCAAAAGCCTTGAAAATGTGAATATTCCGGGAGGATTATATGTGGTAGTAATGACAACCCAGACATGCACCTTCTGTTGACAGTCATCTGGGAATCTGAAGGACCCTCTCTAATGTCACATGATGTTGGGCTCATCCAGTAGGCCTGAGCTGGACATTTCACTTTGTACATCCCCTTTCTGTATCTTACCAGGAGGCTTGACTCCCAGTCCAGGAGCACACACGGTATTCCGCTGACAGCAGTCGCAGTCCTCGTTCCAGTGGTAGCCCATGGTACAAGCACACTGCCGCTGGAACGTGCTGTTCCCGGGGTTCACTTCTCTCAAGGCCTTCCCTAAAACAGAAAGCAGATGAGAGTAAAAATCTCTCTGATAACAAGCCTCAAGTTTCTGAACCTCCTGTTCTACCCACTTGCTTTGCTTGAATGGCAGATGCAAAACCATCCATGTTAGAGGAAATGGTGTCTTTCAGGAAGCACGGGAGACCCTTGATCAGCACGGGGCTCCTCACCCACTGCACTGCTAAACAATACATTTCCTTGTGGCTTTTGTAGAAAATAAACACAGCATTTGCAAGGGTGAGACAAACATATTAGGGGAAGTGAACGCAGAGTGTGCTGGGCAAAAGGACAACTTTTAAAATCAGCTCACAGGGGTGAATGGCCCCAGTGAAGATAATCAGTATCAGCAGCACAGAGACCGCAGTCATGGTGTTTGCATAGCACAGGATCTCTGCTGTCTGGGGGCCTCCCTCTCTGCCAGGGTCTTGTGCAAGCTCAGCCTCCAGTGTTGGGTACCTGAACAAAGCAACTTCCCTAGATCCACTTTCCCATCCTCATGCTTCACTAGTTTGGATTAAAGGGTTCTGCAGTATGAGCAGCTCACCTTGATCACATATTTTATGTAGTAAGCATTTATCTTCTTCATTCCAGACATCCATATACTCGTTTGGGCCACACGGCAGGCACACACTATCAGAAGTATCAGTGCATCTAGCAGACAAATACTTCCCTGTGATTGAGAAAAGGACAAGTAGGTCATCTGGAAGCTGCACAGCAGCTTTCTAAGAAGGTTAGAGAAAAGAAAGGGGTTGGGTGCTAACACTGCTGTGAACAATTATTTCTTCCTGCACCTTTTTAGTCTGTCAATCTGGTCCCCATTTAGTGTGGCACTGAAACATCGGTGAAGTGGCGATGGCCTGGGAGCACAAGAATTGAGCTGCTTCCTGTCTCCTGCAGTGGTTAAGTGCTACTCCAAGAAAACAGCTGCTGTGGCCTTTGCTGAGGCCAGCAGGACCACTCCTGCCCTAAGAAGGCACTTGTAAGCCTGAGATCAGGCACCTGCAGGGCACGTGCCAATCCACCAGCAGTCAGGAGAGCTGACTGCCTCACCAGCCACCCGCAGAGCAGCAGCTCCTCAGGAGCCTCTCAGCCGCACAGCCCAGCCAGAGCTCACATACCTGGCTCACACTTCCTGCAGCACCGTCCAGAGTACTCATAGTGTTGTTCGCTCTCACACGGCGGAGTGATTTGTAGTGACAGCTGGAGCAGGGAAGGAAGGAAAGAGAGGACTTGAGAACCAACACACCTGGACAGCTTCAGACCTACCCAGTCCCAGGGATGGCAGAGAGAAGGAAGACTTTCTGTCTGTACAGCATTGTGGACAGCCAAGCAATAAAACTTACCCAACATTTGTGAATTCAAAGGTGCTTTGTAGACATGGTAAGGGTATGTCTTGATGCTATACACAGAGGGACTTTTAATAGAGCCAGGTGACAAATAAATAACCCATCTCGCAATTTGTCATGAACTTTTGGCCTGCAACATAACCTTTTCTTACAGTACTCTTTTATTTAAAACCTTCGACTTTAAAACCATTGTAAAGACAAAAAGGGGCATAGAGATACCTCTGTAGTCTCTTCCACAGAAATTACCTCAGATCATGACCTGGAAAACTGCCAGTTTTAATGTAGAGCATTAAGCAAACAAGCAAAGTGAATGATTTACATTCCTGAAAAAGAAGAAGTTCCCAGCTTCCCACTGGGATACAAAATGCTCCTGGCCAGTCCCATAAAATATTGGACTTAAATTTTGCAGGTTTTTATGGCTCCCACTGTGCCCTGCAGAGGTGGTCTCATGGAACTAAGGCAGCCATCCAGAAAGGTGATGCAATTAAGCCAACAGCTTTTTGTGTTTCAAAAAACCCCAAAACAAAACCAACACAAAGCTACACAAACCACCCCCTCTCCCCCCACCCAGCTGACATGGGTACATGACAGGGCATCTGCAAGGTGGGCAGCAGAGTTGCCTCTGGCCCTTATCAGCCTTTGCATCCCCTGCCAGCTCTCAGCTGCCTGTACACACAGTGGTCCCACCCAGAGCCCAGGCTTCAGGACATGGTTTGTGCTGGGCATCCTGGCCAGCCAAGCATTGTGCCCAGCCCTTCACTGACCCTGCTTTGGCAGACCAGAGTCCTCAAGGCAAACTCAACACCTCACAACCAGTTGCTGATCTTGAAATTAGACAAGGTGATTTAAAATCTAGCCCATAGCAAGGAATTCTTCACTCTTGGATACAGCCCCGAAAACTGCATTTACTTGGACAAAGCTGCAATAAAGCTTCTGCTGGTGGTTAAAGGGAGCTTTTGCCATCTAATAGCACATGATGACCCTGTGCCTGCTGGTGATGGTTCCCATTCCTGTACTTAGCATTCTCCCCTTGTTTCCCCCAAGTCTTTACATCTTCTCTTTCCTCCTTTTCTAGTTTAAGCAATAGCAACCACTTTAAAAAGAAATAGTTTTCCCCAAGCACCTTGCCCTCTTGTAATGCTGGGAAGGGTCTTGTATATTTAGGATGACCAAAAAAGATTGAAATTTTTTTTAAACACCACCTTTTGGCTTGGAGTTTGAGCCACGGGTTGGTGCATGACTTGTGTTTATCAAAACTGCACTAGCTGTGTCTGGAATAGAAAAAGTAGCACAAGTCAGAGGTCTTGAATTCATATATTTTTTGCAGGGTATAAACAACTTACAGTCTTTTTTTTATCATCAAAACAATCCCGTGTGAAATTAAGAGTCTAGTCCTCTGTTGTCTCCTTGTTTCCTTGTCTCTCTCTTTGCATTCATTAGTGCTACTCTTCCTGTGATTAGATAATGCGTTTTTGGAACAAACACTGCATTCCCTGGTTACACAGCACCTCCAAGGAGGGCCACAGGATAACAGCCAGTGCTGGTGAGGGAAGAGGCAATCTAGGAAAAGGAATGCTGGGCCAGCCTGGCAGCTGACACAGCTCATTGACCTCTATACTTGGAAGAGCTTGTTTTCTGTAACCCACTTCAGGCTAAGACACTGAGAAGGCCAGCAAAGGGTTGAGGTGATGATGTGGAACCAAGCACAAGGAGTGTCTTGAGCAATTGATTCTCTGCCCAGCCATCCCCAAAGGTAACAATTGTGGTGAGACCAAAAGCAGGTCCAGTCACTCGCTTTTTGTTACGGAATGTCCTCTTCTTCCTCGTTTGCCCTGTTCAATAGTTCCTCTTTAGACAAAAAGACAAAAAAAATTGTTGAAGTGTCAAACAAGGGCAAAGTCATCCTTTTTACGGAAGGATATGCAAATCTGCTAAGAAGCATTCAGCAAAAGGATCTGGAGTAATTTCTGAGAATCACAACTCAGCGTGAGGAGAAGCAGCAGGGTCCTGGAACCAAGGTGAAGGGAGCAGGTTAATTGCTCAGACATCTTTTGGACAATGTTTTATACCACCAAGCTTTAGGACAGAATTGCTCACAGCTGCATTAACCTATGCTCTGTGTCAATAAGCAGCCTCTTCTGTGTCTGTGTCCCTCCCCTTTTTCCACAAGCCAAGGCATTCATAAAGCTGCAGTACTCCCTCTTTTGATTCATGCCCAATGGTGCAAAGACAAGGCTCTCAGCACCCATGGGCTGATCCCCCTGTAAAGGTGAGGGATCCTAGCCTAGTATGGACTGGCTGGACCTGCTGAGCGTGAAAGCTGGGGCAAGAGTGGACAGGAAGGGAGACCAGAACAACCTGGAGTTTTCTTATGGTGGGGGCCAAACTCACGACGTTCTGCTAACACAGCTCTATTGATGTCAGGCAATCCCGTGTTAATCCCTCTGCCAGGCAGACGTGTCTGTCTCAAACTGTGCATTAACTTCCTTTGGAGGATGAGAAGTACTTGTGCTGCTGGCAGCACGATGATCTGATGCTGCACCATCACCAGCACATTCCTGCCAATGTGTCCTTCTGAGACAGGGAAGTGCAATTCATTTGCAGATGAGGAACTTGTACCAGGAGGCCATCTAGCTTTACAGAGGTGACAGGAAACCAAACCAAGTCTCCCAAGGCTCAAGTTTGCTCCGTAACCCCTGGAACATCCTTCCTCTCCTCGGATGCTGGCCTGTGGGTCAGAGTGATTTGGACACCACCAAGCTCTTATCTAGAGAGAGAAAGTGCCAACTTCCTCTCAAGTGCTTAAATGAGATAAAACCCAGCCTTTAATGGTCATTTCTTTAATGGTCTCGCTATTGATGAAGCTGCTCATTAAATCCCACCACCATGTGCATATAAGTGCTTCAGAGAGCTCTAGGTACCCCATGCAAGTTTAATTTGTTACTTCAAAAGTGTGCAAGGCATCCAGATTTGTTCCTAAAAAACCAGGCAGCTTTCCCATTTGATCAATATTATTTCAGAACAAGTATATCCAACACGGGAAGAAGCCAGGGGGGAAAAGACAAACCTCCTCCAGGCTTGGTAGATCCAGTTTGGTAAAGCACATGATTACTACAATGGACTTCTTTGGAAAAACAGGCATGCTTACATCAAGGTTTGCAGAAAAATTATGTTTGGGTGTTGAGCTGCAGGCAGACTTTTCACCTTTGGGTTTGGTTTTCTTTTTGCTTATTTGTTGAAAAGGACACTAAGCAAGAGTGTGCTTGTGCTTTTAGGGTTGGAGAACATCGATGACAGCACTACAAAGCACCACTGTGTTACTCACACCTTAAAAAACCACACACACAGGTGTTTCTGAAGGGGAGAACCAGCAGCATTCAGAATCCTGTCCTCAGGCTTAAGGAAATGTTGATTCTTTGTGCCCTTGAGCAATCAGAGGGCAGAAGAAGCTGTGTGTCATGGACGCTAAGATTACTCTTCTCACTCTTCACATTTCAGAAAAGATAGAGTTGCATGGGCCTCTTTCCTTTAAAAGAAAAAATCTGGAAGAACAAGGTCGGGGGTTTCCATGGCCTTTTTCCCACGACACTTTTGAACAAGAACCTGAGGCCTCAGTGAGAATTGCTCATTAGCAATAATCTCAGTCTTGCAAAAATTGAGATGGAAAGAGACACGTCAAGGGGCAACTGTCTTTTAAGATGACACCTTCTCGATCAGTATAGTTGTTTCTGGAAAGTATTCAAGTTATCTGTCATTATTTCACTGAGCAAAGCACATTTTTTTCTCTATTTATTATTACAGCATCAAAGTACCTATGGGAAAGCCAACTACGGTCTGTCCTGCCTTGCACACACCACTTCTTTATACTTTGGAACACAGGTTTATTCAAGCCACTTGCTTTTGAGGTCCTTAGACATGCCTGCTATAAAACTGAAAAAAATCTGTGGATTTGGGGCTTTATTAGCCTTTGTCAACAGGAGTGAGCTTTGAGCAACATTTCCTGAACTGAAGTAGCCCCTGCAAGCACAGCTAAAATGGCCTCTGCAGTTGTCTGCTGCTGCTTCTTCAAATATGAGCCACTGCCTCTCCCCTCACAGGTAACAACTGTGCCCACAGCCTTCCAGCCTCCAACCTGATTTGGCTCAGTAGTTTGTCTAACCAGATCCCAAATTTCTTCAGCCCACTGCCAGTTTCAGAGGCTGGCCTAAAAAATTATTTAAGAGTAAAAATAGAATCTGGTTCTCGATGGGCGCTGCTCTGTGGCTGGTGCTCCCAGGCACTCTGTTGAGGCACATAATAGTAACAACTCTGGAAAATTTTACAGTTGTGGGTGTACAAGGGGAAAGAGGAGTCCTGTGTTAAAGACTTAATCATAATCACGTTGAATGTGACAGTTCCTTCATGAACAGTCTTCACTGTTGATAAAAACTGAATCAAAGCAGCACCCAAGTCACAGCTTTGCAATTCCAGTTATTTGCTTGCAGGCCTGTAATTCATCACAAAAATCTTAGATTGTGAATGAAATGCTTTTGGTGATGTCAACTTTCCAGTGACCAGTAAACCACATCACAGAACTACCACCACGTGGTAAATAGAGCCGGGAAATGGGAACAGCTTAAACTAAATATTATTTCACTTTTAAAAATAGATCCTTAAAACCCTGCTAGAGCCTGAATGCTTGAAGAGGCCAGAGAGAGCGTGAGGGATAAAATCAATAATGGAGAGGTGAAGAGAAAACTGTAACGTGCGGCCAGGACTTGGGCAAATGGTGGCAGAAGTTCCATCCTGCCCATTCCCCTTGTCCCTTTGTTCCAGCATGCAGCCAAAAGCAAACACCTGAGCAACTGGTGCTGCTCCACCGGTGGGAAGGAGCATTCCTCAATCTCTAACCCACCAGAGCTATTTCTGGCCAGCAGCTACGCAAAGGAGAAGTGCTGCACTGACGGCTCTCACGGCGGGGTGGGGGCAGGCAGACAGGAACCTCAGGTATATCAGATATATCAGATGGGAGACACGGGAGGTGAGAGACAGCAGGGCTGAAACAGGGACTGACTGAAGCTGTGAATCAGCCAGCCTGCTTCTAAGGGCTGAAGACTTGCCATCACGTGCACAACATTTGTCATTCAGGGACAAAGTCATCTCCACACTGCAGGCAGAGGGGCACACTTAACATTTTCACTGCCTGGGCAGTCAGTAGTGCCTGCACATTGCCTGCACTTTGCTGCAAAACCTCATGCTTTAACCTACATGCCCCCACAGCCACAGCAATTCAAAGACCAACAGCTACTAGACAGAATACTCTGAAGGTGAATCAGAGAATAAGGACCCAAGAGCTAACCAAACCAAAATATTTAACAAAAAGGCTTGACAGCAAGACCAACAGTCCATAACAAGCAGAAATAAAGACTGCAGAATAATGACATTATCAAAGCTAATACCTAGGTGTGCTTGTGGTACACAAGGCCTGCAGAGACAAATCTCTTCTAGATTAAACAGGTGCAAGAGCAGTGTTCCAAAGGAAAGTTTAGTAGCCTTACCACTCCAGGTACAGTCTCAATGACTCATCATGAGTAACTCTACACCCATTCATGCTTAATTAAAAAAAATAATAAAAAAAAACCCAGTAAAGCCACAGTGATTTAGAGGGAGCATGCTCCTCTTGCATTTTAGTTCAGCAGATCATTTTTCTGTGCTTCATCAGCTGAAGTTGAGTCTTAATGAAGAAACGACCATGACAGATTTCTTGGGCTGGACGCCAGATTAGGAGTCTAATGGGGACTTTCTGTGCTTAAAATCTGTATATTTATGTACCCTCTCCTTCCAGCACGCCCTCAGAGTGCAACATAACACACTAATCTCTTACAGTGTGAGGTGAGATCCCAAAATTGTAGCTGAGCAGCTGGGCAGAATGAGAAAGCTTGTAGAAGAGAGGAAGCTTGCTTTCACCACCTGATTTTCTGCTTTGCCTTCCTTCTCCTGGATTTTAGGACTGCCCGTGGAACAACTGCTGAATAGTCTGCAGGCAGAAACATGAAGGGCAGTGGTGGGGCTGCAGCCCTTGTGTGGGATAATGGCTGTCTGGAGGGACGCATCCCACACCCACAGACCATTCTGCTTCAGGGTGAATTAGAGGGAGGACTGCATGACTGTATCTGCACCTTCTCCGTTGTGAGGGAATTGCTGCCCTTGTGAAAGGGCTCAGGACTGGGCTGAGAATTGATTAATTCACTCTGTAGGTGTCATCACAAGGAACCAGCTCTGCCAGTGACTGCGGCCAGTAATGTCTACGGAAATATTCTTCCCTGGTTTGAAGAGGCTCTGGCTGCTTTCCATTAGCAGGCTGTTTTACAACATGTGGTATTGCAGGGGAGTGCTTTTCTTCCTGTGAGATCAGATTCAAGGAACCATCACATCCTTGCGAGCAAACAATGCGAAGTTACTGGAGAATATGTTGCTCGTAAGGCAAAACTCTTCACCGTGGCAAAATCAGGCACTTGAAATAGATGTCCTTGTGTGCCACATAAGCAATTTTAGGACTTAGTTGCACATTTTTCCCTATCTGTATTTCTGCATTCCAGATTAATGGGTTGCCTAACAAAACTTCACAGTATTTTTATTTCCATACAAGAGTCTTTTCTTTTCTCTCCATTTTGACCACTGACTAAATATATTCTGCACCCATCTGCAGTCACAAATGTTGTTCTTTGTCATTCTTGAACAGACCCTATATACTTTTTTTTCTTTTGGAGTAGCCACAAAGTGGTGAGGGTGAATGACCTCATTTTTTTTCCCCCCTCCTTGGCTAATTGGCTCTTGCAGGGTGGATTAAACCGGCCAGCTTGGCTTTTTTACCAAAACACAGCCTTTCCTGGTCTCTTTTATCTGGATTTTAAGAGGGGAGGCGGCTAGAGGGTTCTGCAGAGGCTGAGAGGCAGCCCTGGGTCTCAGCTCTCTGCCTGCCCACTGTGCTGCCATATTCTGCCAGAGCCCCTGCTCGAGCCACTCCTTTGGGAATGCTGCAGGGAGGCAGCACAAACACATCTGGCCAAGTGGTGTGGGGAATGTTCCTCTGCCGTGGGGATGCTGCTGGGGTCCTGGGCAGAAGAAGATCCAGAGAACAAGGGTGAGGGTTGGATGCTGCAGCCTACATTGTGGCACCCGGCCAGGGCAATGCATCCACTCCCTTCCCGGGCCTGCGTGGGCAGACCTCCCTGTGCCTTTGGTGGGAAACAGATGGGGCGCTATCCCAAGGTGATTAACGACTCCTTGGCTTCGTGTGCAGCCATGACATCCTGGGCACTGCACAAACACCAAAGAAAGCCGTGCCCAGAGAACTCACACCCTGACAAGGCAAACAAAAGAGGTAACCATTGGAAGCTCTGCACAAAGCAGCTCAGGTGGCTACACAGGTATGGGACACAAACCAGGATGTCCTGGAGTGCCAGGGTGATGTCAGCATTGCTTCTCCTGCACAGTGCTGAGCCCTCCAGAAGGCATCCCACCACAGATACGATAGCACACTGCGGGGGCACACAGACAGGGACAAATCAGGAAACCTGCTTTCCCCAGTGCCAAAGCATCACACCAAGTCGTGCTCGACAGGGCAGACACAACAGCGAGCTGCCCTGAGTGCCAGCACAGCCAGATCCCCACCTGCAGCCCACCTTGTGACTTCCATCCATTGCTGCTTGTGGAGTTTTTCCTCTACTACATGAACTTTGGACCATTTTCAAAGAGTAAGTCATAAAAAGGGGCAAGTTCTTGCAGGCAGGCTATTGTGCAGCACAGACCAAGGCCTACTGAAGTCCAGAGTGCAACCTGGTTAAACATAACTTAATTTTTATCTTGCATTTATAACACACAAATATTTGCCTTTGTGGTGTCCATCAGCAATAATGAGCCATTCTCAGAGCAGCTGCTTCTCCGTGCAAGCAATGCCAAAGAAGGCATCCTTAAAAACAGGGGTGTGTGGCTGCAGCAGAAGCCAGTGCAAGTTGAGTTTCCATGGAAAGGAAGGGGACAGTCAATGCAAGGGGCAGAGCTGCAGCTGACAACATGATGAACCAGCTATCTTTGTTTCCCTCTTCCCTCCTGTGTAAGCCCAACCAGCTCCTGAAGCAACCACCTCCTCCAAGAGTCCAGAGCAGCTCCCTGCAGCCCTGGGCACGGGATGGAGGGAGATCTGAATTCTGTGGTCACAGCACGTGGAGCCAGGAGGGGGGTGACCCTCCTGGCTCTGGTCACCACAAAGACTTCCTGGAGACCTGGTCATACAGAGAGGAAGTGGGCAGGGAGAAGCAGGACAGCCTAGCAGCAAGCATTGCCTTTTCCTCAAATCTGCACATGTACCTACTACAGGGGAATCTTTTACCACTTGAACTCCTAGGCACAGATGGATGAACATAGCAAAGTGACTCAAGTATGATTCCTCTAAATGGTGTTAAGGTATAAATGCCAGAGGGCACCACTTTGAGGTTCCCATGATTTTCTGTGTCGTAGTTATGCATGCATTCCTTTTACCATCTCTACTGGTTCTTGCTCAGCTGTCAAGTTATATCCCGCTTTTCTGAGCTTCAGGGTAATAGACAGTAATGGGCAATAGAAACAAAAAACGATCCTTAGGGATGCAGTTAATTTCTCTGCTTGACCTGTTGCTTTGTTGTTTTTTTTCTTCTGGCACAGTATGAAGAAAGCCCTGTGACCCAGATGACATTGGTCAGTATCCTTGAGATGTCTGATAAGCTTTGAATTCTACCAACCTGTGAAATGTGGCAAAGGTTAGTTTTAGTCCTGTTGGTGGGAAAGAAGAAATTACATCATCCAGATGATGCTTAACATGAAAAGAGAAGTGGGACAGATTTCTTAAATTGTGGGTTGATGCAGTTTTACATACATTATGTTCTGTTGGTATGAGGTGCTGTAAGATTTTTCACATGTTCTATGGGAAACTGCAAAACGATGAAAGGTTTGCCAGTGTTCCTCACGGGAACCATTGCTGCAAGGGAATTTTTACAAATGAACTAATTGAATTACAGTACCTTTGAAGCCCATGCTGTTAATGGTAGAATAAATCCAGGAGTTTAGAATAGAAACTGTAGAAGTTTTACTCTACTGAATGATTCCTTTGGCCCTGATTAGAGCAGGAATCATGGACCATGGTGTGACACAGTATAATCACTGTTACACTCTTTTTTCCCCTCTCTCATACAGACTATGCATTTTAGGAAGTTAGAGAAAAATCTATATTTTGGCCAAAACTTTTCTATATTGCAAAGAATTCCAAATGCTTGCAATGAGTGAACTTTATGAAGTAAATGTTACAGAGTAGTGGAAGGACCCATCCCATGCCACAAAAAGGGAGATGAATGTGATGGTGCAACTGATTTATTGCACATTTGCAAATGCACGCTCTCAGAGACTTTGACTCCCACTGATAGTAACACTGATACTCTTTACTGGTGTTAAGCAAGGAAAGGGATGTGACTATTCTGTGCAAAGAAGCCAGGCAGACCATGCCCCAGAAAGCACAATACCTCTGACAGGTGCCCAGAATGAATCACTTGGAAAGATCATCTTGTGGCTGAAGCACAAGATAAGCAGGGCTGAGCTCTGCTCCCAGAAGTTCTGCTCGGTGTGTGACCTACAGCAAGTCACGAATTCTCTGTTCCCATTTCCTCTTTGGTGAAAATGATGACAATGACCATGTCTATTCTCAGCAGAATTATGAGTGAGTATGCAATAACTTACATTTTCAAATGTTTCTCATTCTTTGCAGGAAATATTAACAAATATCACCGTTTGAGCACTATTCCATCCTATAAACCAGTCTAAACTAACACAAATGCATCAGAAAAACCTCAATCCTCCCACAGGTTTTCTCACATTTGTTCCATCAGAAAGCATCACTCTTCTAAGAAACCACTGCCCAAATCAGTCAGACAAAGGAGAAACTGTAAGTCTGTTTCAGAGTACCACCTCTCTAAGTTTGCCTTTCACATTCTTGTAGGTTCTGCTCACTGTTAAAGGGAGAAAATTAAATTAATGGGCTCTTTGACAAATTATGTTTTATCCTTATCCTTATGCCACAGCTCTCCTGAAGCCACCTGCAGTTTTGTCCAAAGCAATGGCAATGCAAAGTTGCACACTGTACAAACACAGACTCAGAATTAAGCACGTGTTGGATGCAGTGGAAAGACTTTACACACCAGCCCAAAATAAATACAAGTTCCTTGTTCTGCGTCCTGTGAAAGGCTATGAATCAAGAGGTGAGAAATGATGAGGAGCTCTGGCTCCTACATCAGGGTACCTTAAACATGCTGGGAGCTATACCATGGAAATCTGAATTTCCAAGGTTTGGTCAAAAGCTGAGCCAGTTCCATGCAATGAGGATATTCCAAAGGGGAAAACTGTACTAAACCCAAATGGCTCCAGAAGGAAGCAGGCATGGAATGGTTAGTGACCTGAACTAAAGGTATGAAGAGCATTGATGTCTGCTCTTCCTGCTACATTGATCAGGCCTGAGCACCAGGGCAGGAAAAAAGAGAGACACGGAGGATACCAAGGGACAGGATAAACCATCTGAAAGCTGTGATGTAAAAGTCACTTTTGAAATTTGCAGGCTCATTCACATACATATGGAGGACACCTGGAAAGCAGTGATTTGAGAGAAGCCTGAGAGTGAGGGTGGACAAAACGAAACGTATGTTTTAGAGGGGAAAAAAAGGCCTGTGTGGTTTTAGGCAACATATTTAGGACCAGGGATCCAAAGGAAAGGCTCTCAGGACTGTGTGGTCAGACATTAAATTGTAAGCTGTAGACGGCAGAGGGTTTTCTGTTTTGGTTTGGGTTTTTTATCTTTTTTTTCTTGAAGCTGCACCTTGCTCTCAGGGAACTCAGCCATGGCCTGGTTACGGCCCCATGTTGAGGGAAGCACTTTAAGTTATATAACTTGTGAAGAATAATGAGACACAGAAAAATACCAGAAGTTCACATGAAAGAAATACAAATGGTAACGAGGCTGCCAAACATTGATTAATGGAGGAAATAAAGTGGAAATAAAGGGCAGCATGGTATTTGTAAATCCTGCAAGTCTAGAAGGGTCTAAATAACCAGAAGGGAGAAGGATAATTTTAAAGCTGTATAATCAGAAAGAGCAAAGCAAGCTTCTGGCGATGTAAACTTCTGGAGGAAACGCGATGTACGCCATTCACAAGGCTGAGCAAGAGCTGGCTGTAGAAAATGGTCTTTCCGACAGCAGGGGAAGACCAGCCGCGATCCCCAGTGCACCACGCTGACCAGCAGCCACCTGGCATGGCACAGAGTGCGACCAGAGCACGCTGTGTTTGCAAACAACCGCAGAGACAAACCTCGCTCAGATCTTCCCCCGTCAGAGGCAAGGGCTGCCCTTCGGGGCAGCTGACCCGGCACCGGGTTGGGTTCCTGCCTCTGCCATGAGCAGGACATCAACCTCCGAGCGAGTTATGCGGCCGCGCTGAGCCTCAGCCTCCCACTCGCGGAGCTGGCTGGGGTCACAAGGCCGTCCCGGGCCCCGGGGTGGCTCGAGGGCTGCCAACATTTGGGATGGCGGGATGGCCGGAGCGTGAGGGGACTCGTCCCGGTGGGGAAGCTGGAGGGCTGGACCTGGGCTGCGAAAACCCCGCGTCCCCTGCCCGAGGGACAAGTGCGCCCACGCTCTCTCGAATAAATCTGCTCGGTAGGGTGGAGTCTGCCTTATTTTTACTCTACATGCAAATTATATCCCTCAACAACCTCATTGCAAATATTTTCTGGTTTCTCACACCCTGTCCTGGGTAGAAGCAGGCTGTTTTCCCTGCAGATCCCCTGGCTTCCTTTGCAACTTTGGGTTTGGACTACTTTGATTTTACAGAAGCGAGAGAAGCTTATGAGTTGCCGGGATAAAAACAAAACCAAAACCCAAACAAGCGGAGCGGGGAGCAAGGCAGGCGAAGCTGTTCTGCCCAGCCCCGCGGGATGCCGCCTCGCCGATCGCCCCGAGCAGCGGGACGAGCAAACCAGCCCTGAGGGAGGGATGCGACACCCACCTCCCCTCCGCCGGCTCCCAGCCTTACCTGTTTGCCAGCGGCAGCGAGGCACAGGAGAAGGAGCCAGCAGCCTGACGGGACGGGCATGTCTGGGTGTCCGTCTCTGCCTCCTCCCGTGGCTCCTTTTCCTGCCACCGAAGGGAAACTAGATCCTTCCAGCCAAGCCCCCGCGCCCCGGCAGCGCAGCGAGGCACATTTGAGCTGACTACTTCTCTTTCTTCCTTTCCTTCCTCTCAGCTACACGAGGGGAGAAGAGAGAAGAAGAAGAAGAGAAAGGAAAAAAAAAAGGGACGCCTGGCTGTAGTTCCCACAGCATTTCCCCAGCCTTGACATGCAGGGCTTTTTCTTTTTTTTTTCTCTCGCTTCTTGTCCCTCCCTTTCCTTTCTCCACCCCTTTTTACAAGAAGTTTAGTCACCATGCCCATGGCCCTCCTCCGGCCCGTGGGGATTGCATTCCCGGTTAGTCTCTCTCGGCCGGGCCATGCATCCACCTGCCCCCGCCTCTGCGCCCTCCCGTTCCAGCCCCCAGCGCTTTCCCTCGCTGTCCTCTCCGCTGGAATTGCTGCCTTCCCCTCACGCCCCCGGGTGTCGCCTGTCACTGTCAGAGGACATCTTGGGTCTCAGGCCGCCTCCCCACCTCGCCTCTCATCCGCCCTGGGTCTGCCCCCAGCACTAAGGAATGCTCCTGTCCCATCCTTTCCCGGGCCCTGTCCCCTCTCGGTGCCCGTCCAACATGTGGGTGCAGCCTCGGCATTCTGGCACAGCTCGAGGACCCCCTCCCTTCCCCCTCCATGTACTTTAGCTGATGCCGGGAGCTGGCGGACGGGATTGCTGCCAAGAGGGGAAGAAAAGCGGAAGATGTGCTTTGGGAGCTCTCCCAAACCACTCCACGCCGTGCACGGGGCCGGTCCCTGCGACCTGACTCGAAACGCTGCAGGATGGCCTCTTGACCCTCGAAAGAGCCTCCACCGCCAGCCCTGCGGCAGCCGCCCTGCCTGGAGGCGAGTGGCTGCAGCTGGTGGCCTGCCCGGTCAGCCCGCGATGTCCCTCGTCTCACAAAGGGACAGGAATCCTCTGTGGTGCGGCAGGACACGGCCGGGCTGTTTACACAGGCTGGGGATCCAGCAGAGCTGACCCTGTGGACACAAAACCTGCCCTGTACTCACATGCTGAGAAATGAGCTTGGGAGCATGTTGCTGACTTAGGCAAAGAAGGAAGTCGTTCTTTCACTTATGTATTTAGATTTAACCCTTGACCAGGAAAAAACCCTAGAGTTTCTCTATGTTTTCAAATAAATAAATACATCAAACACAAAAGATGGAGAGAATATTAAAAACTCATCCTTCCTTGGTGGTGGTGGTGTCTGATTTCTGCTCAGAGGAATGATACACTCAGGACAGGAACAGCTGCTGAGCATTTTTCCTGTAGCTAGCGGAGGGCCTGCCTGCACAACAAAATGAAGCTATGACCTTCACTTCACCCCTACATAGTTTCCAGAGGGCCATAAAGCCTTTTTAATCTCCTAAAGTTGCTTGACCCCCTGCAATGTCCTCAGCAAGCATTGGGCCCCACCTGATCTGTGCTCAAGCAGGTCCTGCTGGCCTCATTCCCCTGCCTGGTCTCTGACACCATGTGGCTGTTTGGGCACTGGTGGCCCCTAGGTGACTTGATGCTCCACAGTGGGCTGTGGCTCGAAGCAGCACTGTGTGATGTGCCTGGCTTAGGGCCAGCAGCTGCTCCTGATGCCCTCACTCTTCTGGAGGTGCCTGGGCAAGCATCATGCTGATGGGTTTCAGCAAGCCATCAAGCTTGCAAGTGCAGTGTCAGAGCCCTGTCACCCTGCTTGAGGAGTCAGGGTCTTACCACACCTGGGCTGGAAAGGCTGCTGGTCTGGAACAGAACTGATTTGGAATTGAGCAGTAGGAGTGATGGCCACAGCACCCAGCTTGCCTGGTAGGCAACAAATGCAAAGCCAATTCCCCAGGACTTTGCAAGGTAAGGTGTGACATGTGGAAAGGTGTGTGCCCAGCAGTGCTAGTCCTGGTTGGTCCTGGAGGGAGCCCGCTGAGAGGGAGGGACAGCACCAGGGTGAGATCCTTCTGCCAGAGCCTTGTCCACCCTTTGCTGAAAACATGCAGCTCTGTGCCAGCCAGGATATTTTAAAATGTTTGTGTTTATGGTACAAGGAAATGTTTCTTTTTAAACAGAACAGTCTGTTAAGTCTCTTCCCCTTTTCACATTTAGCACAACACCAAGGCTATAGGCTGTGTTTATTTACCAGCTGCTCTTTCTAACCACAGATTTACAAGAGCAAATTCACACTCTCACGAGCAGTTAGATGTGTTATCAGTTTGCCCTGAAGGTGTCAAGTGAAGGGTTTGAAGGCATCGAGTAAAGCCAAGCCCTGTGCAGCTCAGAGGAGCTCCAGAGCAGTCAGTACTGCACATCAGCTCAATTACTTTTGCATTCTCACCCCTGATCCTGCCTAAAATATTTCTTGTTTGGGCTGAAATTTCTCTCATTTTCTACCACTATGTGAAAACAGCCTCTTTTGAAAGCTCAGACATTTTCCTCCAAGTTAAATTTTATGTTTCTGAGCCAAAACCCGCAGAAGCCACTACTGGGTGCTTTACAGTCTTAATTATGGATTGCAGTGGATTGTTAGAAACTAAAATGTGAATGCTATAAAATATGAACTGGGGAACATTTAGCACTGTCAAATCTCTCACACTTATCACATATATCATTCTACGTAGCACAAATAAAACCTAAACATTTATACCAAAACTGGTTTGTCCGTCTGTTCTAGAATTTTTTTTCCTCTTAAAAGAACATTTTTTTGTCAGCTACCTTTGCAAAGCACCTGTTCTGAATAAAAGCAGCATGCTTGAAATATTAAGGTTTCAAACTTAACGGTGACATTTGGGTGCCTCTTGTTTCTGTTCACCACTGTGGCACACAAGCATAAACTGGACTAGCCTTTGGGAAGCTCTTATGAAAGAGGAGAGATGGAAAATCCTGTGTAACCTTAGAGGTGTGACAGAATGAAAATAATACCTTGGATAATTCCAGGATCCCTTCTTTGGTGATGCCTGCCATAGAAAACAAACCGTGAGGCTGGCTGACCACTTAGCAGGGCTGCGGTGAGTATGGATCTCTTCTTACTTCCTTCCTAGAGAGAGAAGAGTGGGTATTACCTGCTAAGTGCTGTTCTAAAGGAAGCACATCAGTGTAACACTGCAAGTTTTGTAGCTGTGTGAAAATTAAACCCCTTCAGTATCAGTGTAAAAACCCCTCTTTGACAGGAGCTGGGATAAATGGCAACTCACTCCCAGGCAATGCCTGAATTTGTCTCCCATCTTTCCAAAACTTTCAAGCCAAAAAGCAAAGGCCAGGAATAGTTTGGTGGATACACCAGGCCATCTGAGCAGCACCTGTACACTCATGTTCACGTCCCCAGCTGTTCCTTCACTTTATCCATGCTACTGAACTCCCCTTACCTGCACATGGACACCAACACCTTGTAATGCCCCTTCTCCCCAGGAGGGAGAACCAGGAGGCTCTCTGTTAAATCCAGGTCTACAAAGTGATGTGATGGAAACATGGGCAGAGAAGCAACACTGAAAGCAGATGGTTGCACCCTGGGAAGCATTTTCACACGTGCAGGAAGGCTGTGAAGGCATTCTCTTGCCTCTCACATGCTGTCGAGGGATAGAGGATGAGATGAAGGGTTTTGATCAATCACGATCAATGGCTTTCTTTCAGTATGTGTCACAAAGGTTATTTGGGGTTTCAGTCTGTGAGTCCACAGGCTTTGTAAATATGAGCACCTGCCTCTCAGCAGGTGAGCAAGAAAGGCAGGGGAGTGCAAAGTTAGAGCTCTGGGAAAGATCCCCCTAAATCAGGGGGATGCCCTGTGGGGCAGATGGGTCACAGTGCAGCTTGGAGTACTGCAGTACTGCATGGAGTACCAGCAATACATGCAGAGAGTCTGCCATGGGGCCAGGGAGAAAGGCTGCCCTCAGCTGCCTCATCACCCAGTGCAGGGAGGGAGCCCTACTGTCTGACCCAGCATGTGGACCTTTCTTGGAGAAAAAACATAGAGAAGTGTCTGCACATTTTAGTGCAGGAAGCTCTAGTTTTATTTGAGAACTCTAGCTATTAAAATAAATAAATTTAAAAAAATTAAATCTATTATTTACAAAAAACCCCAACCCATACACAAAATCATGTGGTCAACTTCAAACTGTTTTCTTACTGTGAAAGGCAAGTTTCCATAGCATTCTTTTGCCCAGTCTCCTTAAAATTTTCAAACACACAAACATTTCCCATGCACACAAATATTTCCCATGACAGAGCAACTATAATAAAGCTCCTTAGTCACACTGGTGTGGTTTACACAACACACCTTTTACAATCCCACAAAAATGTACCACTGCTAAATGCCTGTCCGAAAACCTCAAGTCCACAGCATTCAAAAGAAAAAGCACCCACCGCTCGTACGTCAGATATTTGAAGTACGTGCAAGCAGACACTGAGCTGTCAGGTTATCACCAGCCACTGTGGCAATAGCTGTGCCCGCATACTCCTGGGAGGAAATACAAAGTCGTGGTGAGTTTTTAACTTTGATGTTTGTAAGATACCTGTCGACCTGTAAGACTTGAGCCATATATTCATCCTTGGGACAAGAGCAATACTGGCATGGCCTGGGGAGCTCGCTCTGCTCAGGATATCCCTCAAGTTCTGAAGATGAGTCTTTAAGGCTGGCTAACACCTTCCAGCAAGCGAACTGAGACCCTAAATCCTTTGCAACACCCCATTACCAGCTCCCCAGAGCCACCTCGCCATTTTATCTAACAGCACACTTAATGATCCCAAACTTCTTTCAAAACTCACCTGATTGAGATGGCTCATACTTAGATCAATGGAGGGCATTCACCTGTTAGCAAGGGATCAAACTTAAATGAGCTCTTATTGCCTATTAAACATTGCAGCTGCTTCTCCCCTATCACTACTTCTCCTCCCCTTGCAGTGTATTTAAAGAGAAGATGAAATGCCTGACAGAATGACCCACATGATCCTACAAGGCACATGCTCTGCTACAGCTGCTGCCACTTCAGCAGGACTCCACTGTACTGCCTCCATCTCCTGAAGAGGCCTCTCAGGTGTTGTGGAATGGGAAAAAACTCTGTGAAAGTGCAGGGCAAGGAGAAGCAGTACAAGGCCACAGTCACAATAGTTTTAGGAATGGCAATATTCAAATACACAGCAAACAGTCCTATTTGCAAACAGTATTTAAATGGTAGAACAAACAGCCCTCTGCTTCTGTGGGATGGTGAAGCCAAGAGAGTGCAGACCAGGGTGACATGGGGTGATGGAGGGAGGCAGTGGCGAGCACATGCAATCCCCGTGCTGGGAAAGGAACCAGACTGACCACTGCCATGGTGTTGGCCCTTGACACCAAGTGGTGAGTCACTGTTTCAAGTCACTGACTTCTGCAGTAGAACTGCCCATGCTTGGAAATTTCTAGGAAATGGCAATCTTCAGCCTAAGGAAGTCTTTAGCAAACTGGAAGTGTGATGGTCAATCAAGCTCAGCACATAGTGTAGATGCCTCCCAAGACAGAGGCTGTTTACCACTGACTTGCCTGTTACTGACTCTGTAAGCAGAATCATCTTTTCCTGCAGCTTACCCGTATGGATGAAAACTGGCCAGCATTAAACCTAAGGAAACCTTAAAACAGCTTCTAAGCTAAACCTTAGGAACAGGTTCTCTGGAAAAATGATTACTCATTCATGGTTACTCATCTGGGCTAGTTAACACACGATATATCAGTGTACACCGCTGACATCCAGGACCTGAGCAGCTTTATTCAACAACCACACTCCTCTGGGCCTTTGTTGACCAATTTCGTAGTTAAACCAAATTAGCTGTGGGTGTGAATGTATTTACTAGAAACATTAGCCAAATGCACTCAGAAAACCAGTGAATCAGTTTCCTTGAAATCTCGTTGCCTTCATTCTTGTTCTTCATCAGGACTTACATTTGATGCAGGAACTTCTGTGATTCCACCTCAGATCAGTGCCATGCCAATCAGTTTGCTGTATCAACAAATCAGTGACTTTCTGCTCCATGAATTTGTGTTGGTACTTTATGGTTTACTTAAATATCATCATCAGTAAGTTCCATATGGGAAATTGCTTAAAACATTTGGAATACATGTTACCCACTTTCATAAATGCATTAAAATATAGAGCCTGACTCCTGGAACAGAGAAATGCCATTAACAGTCACAACAGAGAGAGTAGAAATATCCCACAAATCTACTTTTCTGCAGAATCTTTTTGAATCATCTTATCATCCCCTATGTAGCAATGAATTTCCACAATATATTACAATAATTCCTCCTTGTTCTTCACAACAGATGTTTTTCACGGATAATTTTTAATCTTTCAATCCATCAGCTTCCTCACCTTCTCTAGCCCCAAATCCATTCAAACACTGCTTTTAGTTCTCCTAACAAGAATATACTTTCATGTACAGTAATAGCAGGGTTGTTTGTCTTCTTGGTGCAGAAGGGGAGTAGGAAAAGACTGACAGAAGAAGACTGAGCAGCTTTTCTTGTGGAGCTCCCTTTATTCACCTTGCTTAGAAAATACAAAAAGAGCAATTTGCCTAATTTAGAGTTCTAGAAAACTTTCTTTCAGAACAAAATATAGGCATAATATCAGTTAGCCTTATGCTTAATCTACAGAAAACATACTGAGGCAGCCAGGTACCTTCAGCCCACTGATCACTTTTGTTTAGGAACACAAGAGTCAATATTTTAATTAAAGATATTAAGATTTTGTCTGAAATTTCTCCAGGGGCAGCACAAGATCTTTGACATTTAAAGCTAACAAGTTGAAGAAGTTCAGGCAATGCCAATAAGGCAAACATTTTGGTTTTTTACAGAATCCCTACTCAGGCAGAGCCATAAGTAATTGAAGACAACCCTTAGGGGATGAACTGCTTTCTTTTAACAAAAACATTTTCTCCCAAAAGGTTCACTTATTTTGAGTAGTAACAGGAAAGGGGGGAAAGGTTAATTTAAAATATTCTGGTAATTCTTCTCATTAAATGGGTCTCTTTTATTTTCCAGTCCTGAATGCTACAGTCCCATACTTAGGAGGAATAATCAGAAAAAAACCCAAATATCACCAACCCCCCCACACAGAACAACTTCTTGCAATCTTGAAAGTCTGTTCATATTTGAAAACTAATTAACACTTTCAAGAACTCCTGCAACTAACATACACTAGCAGAGACTTGAAATTTAGGAGGCAAAACTCCTGAAGGCAACCTGCATTGTAAGTTGGCTGCCTACACAGTAATTTTTTTACCTCAATAGTTACTGTGCTGGTCTTCCTGGAATCCTCACTCAAATTCCTACAACTAGTGTGAAATAGAACCCTGAGTAGCAAAACCTACACTTTTCAAGGGGCTGGAGAGACCGGACCTATTACCCTATGGGGGTAAAGGTGCTACATTTATATCAACAAACTAAAAGGTCTCATCCCACTTTCTCCACCGTTAAATTGCTGCCAGTTTTTAGGCTCTTGCGAATTCACAAGTTTTCCAAACACTGGATGAAGTTCAGTGTAGGTGAGCAGCAGCTCAGCTCTCACAGGCAGCTGCCCTGCTTCAGAAAGCAGCAGCTTTACCATGGACATGTTATTTCAGTCTCATGACTACAAAGCTGTCTCTGGCACTGCAACTGATGGAGAAGTCAGAAAAGAGAAGGAGAAAAAAAATCCAAAACAAAACAGCCGCACAGGAGACACAGGAGAAGAGGAGATCGTGCATGAAAATGGCAGTAAAGCCCCAGGTCTAGGAGCCAAGCACACAGATAGGAAATTGAGCAAGTTCAGTCTACCACCTGCTATGTAAAAAGAGTTATGGGTGAACAATTCCTGTGCATTAGACATCTCTCCTGTAACAGCTCTGTTGATGTGATTGTCTTTTTCAGAGAAGAGCAGAAGTAACAAGACAAGGCAGGTATACAAAACTTTTTATTGACAACAGAACAATAGAGAGGAACGTCACCACTTCCCATTCCTCAGGAATGTCTCCATTTCACAGTCAGTCTGCTAAAAGCATACTTTCATGGTAACGAGCAACACGAAGGCATGGGGCTGTCTGTAACCTCCAGAAAAAGGTTCCATCAGTGCAGTGCTCGGGGACCGACGGTGCACGTGAGCGGCGGGCCCTGTCACAACACATACATGGCAGGGACAGCGTCTGCAGAGCCAACAGGCACAGGCATGAAGCAGCCAGAAGCCTCAAGTTATCTCCATTATCTCTATCTAAGGGTCATACCTGACCTGTTATTCCATCCAGATTCTGTTTCAGGAGGGAATGCTTTATTTCCCTTGCTCTTGTTGCTTTCCCTGTCCTCAAAGATGTCCATACTTCCAGCCAAATGGTACCGTGTCAGAGAATGCCTGAGCTTTTGTATTTTGCTACCTCATACCAGTTCATGCATGCACTTGAGTTTACTTTCAGAAGCTTACATTGACATAAAGAGGGGGGCAAAAAAGTGCTGCATAAGAAGAAAAGGATTTAGTTGTTAATGCTTCCTTGCTAACAAAAATATTTGGTAGTTGAATATACTCCCTGTAATGTCATTTTCCAAAAGTAGGTAGGCAGTCTGCTTAACATTTTAAAGAAACTGCACATCAAACTCAACATAATATCAATCACTCTAAAATTAAATTTAAACTGAAATTCAATCTAAACAACAAAGTATCTTTAGTTTTCACAGTCCACAGACTTGCACACCGAGTGCAAGATGAAAGCTGTCTCTCTCCTGCATAAGATTTTCTCTGCCTGCAGAACTCTACTGGGGACCCTGTGTTGAAGCTTAGACATTTGTTAACATTTATTCATTTATCATGTTTTTCCTTTACTTAATGGATGTGCCTGTGGATGTGTAGACTTGTAAAGTGCTTTAAAATAAAACAAAAACCCCAACAAAAGAAAAAATCCCTCAAAAAAACACATAGGTGTGAGAATTTTATCTGAAGGACTTTGTACAGCATTTACAATGTCAGCATAAAGCATCTGAAACATGAGCATTCCCTGCAGACTGATGCAGTGCAAGCAGTCTCATACATTAGATACTGCAATTCCTCTGGATTCAAGATGCACAATACTTAAAAAAAACAACCCTAGAAGCACAGACAAATGCTGGTGGCTCTTCCTCTTCTTTTTAGAAACATAATTAAAAAATCTGCATTACTCTCTCATAATTTAAATACATAAGTAATCTCCACTTTTATTACTTCATGACAATGACTTCAAATTTACATTATTTTAAGTACCGTCAGAATAGCTCCATGTATAATACAGATATTTGCTGATATCCTGTCAGAAAATAAAAAAACCAAAACCTTCCACTATATAAAAAAAAATTATGCTGGAAAGACAAGAACACAGAACAGGGACTTGGTACAGACTATGATTTCAGTTTTATATCAACCACAGTTAACCCAAAATTAACAGATACACAGCGATATTCAAAAGCAGTGCAAATATCTTTGGAGGTTAGAATAAAATTATACTACAAGAACATAAGACAGAAGAAATTAAAAGGCAAGTACTTCAAGTACAGGAACCAGTCTCTGTGAGGTCCACCTTAGTGTTAGCTGGGAGTTCCTTTTCCCATCCTACTTCTTCCTCTGGAATACATTAGCCAACATTGCACCTGATGTAGTCAGCTGGCCCATTTTGTTCAAAAACTTGGTCTTTGTATCTTCACTCACCAGGCTCGCTGCAATTGACATCGAGCTAGGAAAGAAAAACATTTAGTGGCTTAGGACCACAAATTAAAAAGAACATTATGTTGTTATTTATTAAGCAACTAAATTGTCTTTGTGTTTCAGAGGTTTCAACAAAAAAGACCAGTCTTGTGAAGAAGAATTGAAAACCCATCACTACCTACTCCATATATACACTGTTAAATTTATTATAATGTGCTCACATTGCCTGTGAAAATGGTAAAATATTTTTGTGCACACAATTTTTAGTACCTTTGGATGTCACCACATTAGCATTTGGTACCTATTGGGGAATTGCTATGTGAATAGTGACAAAATACCTCTGTGAAAGACTGGCTTTGCCTTCTCACCAGAAATGTCAATTCTTATGTTTAGTCAGTGTAAGTTCAACAGTATTAGTTCAGACACAGACCTTTCTAACCCAAGTAACCTGCCTCCAACAGTGACATTAACAGACGTGTAGAGATGAGCAAAAGCAAGCTAAGTACAAAACAGTGACCTCTCTCCTTAATTTTAAACTATTTTCCAACTACTTCCACCTGAGCAGAGTTAAAAATTGGTGAGGACTGTCAACCTAGTAACTTTCAATAAATCTTTATTTTATATTACTTGAACAGCTTTCCTTTGACCTCCTAATAAATTTCTTGCAAACCCCACCCTGAGTCCTACTGGGTCAGCCCCTTGCTGGGTAAGGAACTTCTCCTTCTGGTTGTTGTGAATGTGGCCCCTGTTACCTGTGCTTGGATGTTCCTGCTTGAGACATACTAGGATAAGGACAGTGGGGAGTTCATAGGTTTCCCACAAACTGGACTGGAAGGACCAACCAATCAATGCTGAAGCTACAGGATGCTAAGCTTTGAATAGAATGTTAAAAAATTATCCCTATTATGTCAAATTAACAGATTTAATTTTTTTAAATTAGCAACATAGCTCAACTTCAGATATATATAACTGTTTAGCACAGTAGGAGTCATCTGTCTCAAGACAGAGCAAATGTACATAGCAGGAATATTAACAAATATTCTATACTTCCTGTATTTGTAGTCAAAATGGCAAGTGTTTTTCAACACTGGACAAGGACAATTTTAGAAAACATTTCCAAATAAATTCTCCCTTGTGAACTCAGTGTGGACTCTGCATTTCAAAATTATAGCTAAGACCACAAAGTCTGTCTTACTGGCAAATGCCAGATTCTAGGAACTGACTTTTCAGTCTGAAAAGTTATAAACAGCTCTGTTAGACACACTTGCATCAAGGAGATCAAACTGAAGTAAACTCTGAATTGTTTCAACAGGACTTGAATGATTTCTTCAAAAGTAGAAGGGATGTACCCAGTACTTTCTCCCATTTCACACCACAAAAAAAAAAAGGGTCCTTAGTGATAATGATTTCTGGTTCTTTTTAAAGTACCTCAAAAATAAAAGAGAAGCTTCTCACTAAAGGTGTACTGTGGATTTAGAAATAGTTTAATTATAAACTTTTAAAGTAAAATATTTCAGGCACATTCACGTAGCCAGACATCTTTGGCTTGATTAAACATCTCCAGTCAACTAATGAATCACATATTTCCAGCTGATAGAACTCAGCAGGGAAATTACTGCTACAGTAAGATGGATGCCTTATGCAATTTCCTTTGATTTCATGATAAAACAAGGGCATATAAATTATGTAAGTAACAGTTTACACTCACTATCAGCTAGTTAAGGACAAGAAGTTAGCTCAGACTATGAATATCCTAGAGTTGTGTGTAACTATGAAAACTTATTTGGGAAATACTGTACATTCCAAGCATTAGTAGATTAAGAAAATAAAACTGCTCACTTCAGAAAACAAACCCTAGCAACTGGTGACAAACCTGTAGTTTGATACAAACTGTGCTTTCATTATGCTAATGATCTTGAATAAGACTGAGGGAAACAAGGACGTGTTCCATTGGTTTTTAAAACAGTTTGGGGGATATCAGCCTCTGATGTCAAGAATTAAAGAGTAACAACTGCAGAGTCTAGAAGTTCACGTTTTCTAATACTATGTTACTGTAAATAGACACATAATCCACAGCATCCTGCATACTTAGAAGTTTAAATATGCCTCCAAAGTATTTCCATTATTATGCAAACTGAACACTTAAACATAGCAAAAATTAATATGAAATCAAATAATTTGAGTCTCATATCTTTAAAAAGTAATTAAAGAACTCAACAAGGCAATAGTATATCTTGTTTGAAACAACCACTCCTACAGAAAAGTCCTTGCATTTATTCATTATTTAAAAACCAAAACAGAACCCAACCCACAAACAAAAATAATGTGTAAACATCAAAATTTTCCTGGTGTCTAGATGAATCAGATGCCACACAGAGTTCTACCTGTTTTATGGGGAAGCTCTAGGCCAAAACAGACCTTCTGGCATTTTATAGCAATCAGTTTGTAACCTAAGTTGTTACCCATGACTGAAATACCTTGTTAGTTGCTAAAGAAAATGTTTAACAAAAGTGGCTATCCAATATTTTAAAATGCAGTTTAATCTTCTGAAAAAAACTATTTCTTTGATCCTGTATTTGACCAACTTTTTCTAACAGCAAGGGGAAAAGACAAGATAAGAACACCCACTTTGATTTCTGTGCTTGCATTCCCAGGCTGTTAACAAACCCCAGTAATTTATATCCCGGTCACATTTAAATCCTTTGTCAAATATGTATTTGTCATTGAAATTAGGAACTGAAATTAGCAAGCACTTAGCAAGAAAACAGAGGTATTTACGTATATGAAAAGGTCATTTCTTCTCTGGTAAAATATTTCTTGTTAATTTTGTACAGTGCAAGACTGCAACCATAGCCTGATGTTGAATAAGAAAGGGGAAGGCTAATTAAAGAACAAAGGAACGGATTGCAAAGACCTATCTTTTTCATATCTTAGTTTTCAGCAGCTGCATTCTTAAAGAAAATACACTAGATGTTGTATGAGGTTTGCATTTATCTGTTTCTGCAATGGCTTAATAGGACTGACTGATTTCAAAGTATTTTCTACCAGTAAAGCCTGAAGTCTTTTACTTGGTGCATGAGAGACTGACCTTTTGTCTACTTCACATTTCTTCTGTTCAGTTCTTGTACACTTTATTTTAGTCATTCTCAAACTATCAGCTGCCTTCCAGAACTATGAGTGAGCTCTTTCAAGAAGTCAATTCTATCAGTTTGTTACAGATAAGGAACAAGCTCCAGTAATTGTCTCAATTCTCATGACAAAGCATTGGGATTGAGAACAGATTCTCTTTTCAGATACCTTCTCACAAACTTCCAGGCAACACTGCTAAGGATTTATTAAGTTATATAATAATCCACAAGAATTTACCTGCTGGCATGCTATTCCAGGCAATAAGCAGGCGACACAGCCTGACAACAAACTCATCATAATGACAGTGAGCATTCCAAATTTCGACTTCCAGTGTGGGTCTGTTGGCTACTTTTGTTATCAGGAAGTGCACACATATGATACCATCTCTACATGTGAAGCAAATGGATGCATATGCACCGTGTGTCTGCTGCCTCACTGGAGAGCTGGGTTTACTGTTTGTGGAAAGGGTGTTTCACCAAAGTGCAACACAGGTGGCATTTTCCCAAAGTCAGCCTACTTCCTAACCAGCACCCTCACACAGGGGTCAGTGGATACACTGGAGAAACTTCTCGTGTGCAAACCAGGACAGCAGCCTGAAGCAAGCCATTCCCAGGACCAGAACAAGTCTCTCAGCCTGCAGGTTGCCACCCCCGTGCTCTAAGCACTTAGGCCAGGCACTCCCTGATTTCTCAGATTCAGGACAGAAATTTAAATACTGCTTTAAATGGATAAAAAAATAAGAACAAAGAACATCATTCCTATGGAAAAAAAAAAATTGTTGCCCCGTGTTTTACACTGGAGACAGAAACAACCACTGTATTAAAGTTTCTATAATCAGTTTTCAAATATAGCATACATGAGTGCAGGATTTCAGGTCACAAACCTTGGACACATGTAGGAGAAGGAAATACAGGTGACCTCAATGTGATAAGTAACAGCTGTGTTAATTCCCAATACAGTATTGCCCCTGATGAGTCACAGCTATAGCCAGTAAAGATAAATGTGATAAAAGGGAGTGGGTTAGCTGGTGAGGGGAATGATGAAGGTGGAGGAACCTTGAGGAAGAGGGAATGAGAGGATCATGAAGAAAGATCCTGGGGAGAGAGAATCACTGCTGTGAGGTCAGTCTGGGTCTGCAGTCAGAGCCTGTTGTTGGAAGCTGTAGTCACAGTCTAGCCGGGTAAAAGCCTGCAGTCAGAGTCTGCAAACCAATACCTGCAGTCATAGTTTAGCTGGAAATAACCAGCAATCAGAGGCTGCAAGGAAAACCTACAGCAGGAGCTTTCTGTAGCTAGAGTCAGTGAATAGTTGGAGTCAGGAGAGCTAAGCTGTAAAAAGGGATAAAGCAGGACCCTTTACATGCTTTGATAAACAAGAAGTCTGTGTCTCAGCTCATTTCTACCCTCCAACAAGAGGGCTGCTGCAGCAGACACCATTATGGAATACAGGCTGCAGAACACTACTCTGGAGGCACACAGAAAAAGGGAAGTGGAAGTCTTACCCTTGTGGTTCTTGGACGGTCTTGTTTTCCACTTTCTGTTCACATTCTTTTATCATGGAGCTCAAAATAACCTAAGTCACATAAGGAAGAGAGATACATGACATTTGACATTTTTTCTTTTACACTAACACTTCTTATGAAATCTACTCTGCAAATGATTCTGACATTAGCAGAACTGTTTAAAACGTTTCCCTGGTTTTTTTTCAAGTGCCTTTGAGTTCCAGTTATCTGATAATGCCTTGTGGTTAGAAACAACAAAAACGTTCAAAACAACTAAAGGAAGAAAATGTTTTCCAAATAGTTACAGAAGTTCAGGACTCCCTCCTTTTCCCCAGGCTTTTAAAAACAGAGCTAAAACAAACTCATATCTGTTACACGCTATGTCTTCATGAACATTATGCATGACAGAAAAAGCGAGGAAAGGAAGTGTGATGGTACCCCAAGACAACATTTAATGGAAGGAAGTACTAAAATCAACTTGATATCATTCCACTGGTATCTTCCAGAGTTCCTATGACTCATGGCCTTTTTTCCTTTATTTAAGCAATTACAGTGTTAAAGGTTTCTGCAGAGTATTTAAGACTGAAAACACCTCCACACTGACATTTTCACACTTATCCAAAAATAAAGGAATGATTCCCAATAGCAAGCTTAAAAAAAAAAATCACACAGTTAATATATGGGACAAATAAATGACTCCCTGCCCTGTTCAAAACAGTACTGTTTTAACACATTATAATAAAAATGTTTTGAAACACTTTTGAAGCAAAAAAGTTAGAATGCAAAGTATGAAACTATAAATATATACACATACACACATATATACACACTGCATAAATGGAAACTTCCTCTGCCACAGCTCAGAAGAAAGCCAGATACTTTTTTGAGACACTAAACTTAAAACCAGTACTGTCTTACCAAACCTGAATATATACAACAAAGGAAAAAACCTATTTTCAATCTCTAAAATATATATCAGTCACTAATGGTTACTACCAACTGGTATCTATTTAAAAATGTATTTCTATAAATTAAAATCCTGGTTTCTGTCAAGTCTGCAGCACAACCATTAATTACACTGATACGATGTGGCCTGGTCTGCAGATCTGTGCCACTGCTCCCTCGGTTTCTCCAAAAGAATTACTTCAGCATTTGAGACATTTTAGGTAGCAGGTGTTACACACCCTTGAGTGTTTCAGAGAGCAGCAAACAGGACTACAACTCTTCCTGCTAAATTTGCTGTCTTCCATTTGCATAAAGTGTTATACAAATACTTAATGCTCAAGAGTACAGTGGTACAAGAGAAATACATTCAGAATTCTAGTGAAAAAACAAGACTTTTGTTCTGTATCAAAAAACCCCTGAATTTTCTAAGCACAGCTGCTGTAATTTTTGTTACTTAGCATTTCTACCAGTGCACTGGAGCTTTCCTACATTTTTGTACATCTGAATCCAGATCTCCAAATATCAACAATATGAAGTCTTGATCAAAGGGAAGAATAATTCATCAAGGATCCAGGATCATTTCAGTAACAGGATGGTTTTCCCATCCATTGCACAGCTCCTTCTGAGAAGGCTGTGTAATTCATGATGAAGTGGAGCAATTCTTGTCTCTTCTGCAAATTAATTTCTAAATTTCTACATTATGGCTTTGCACATACTGCTCAGATCTATTCCCTTAGGGTCTCTTTGTTTGGTCGCAGGACTGATTATGAAATCACATCTCCTTAAAGAGAAATATTTTAGAGCACTAACTCTATATTTAGAGACACTTAGAGGCACTGAACATGCTGAAGTCTTGTAAACAATACTGCAGTATATGGACTAAATATTTTTACCAAGTACTGACTCGCTATTGTGCAATTCAAATCCAGTTACTTTGAAAACCCATAGAAGGCAAATGGGGAGTGAGGAAGAAGGGACTTGACATTGAACTAGAGATACTGGTAAAGTATCTGAATGTCTGTACAAGGTGAAATGTTTTCTTTAAAGATGAGAAGGTCTGACCTAAATGCCCAACTTACACTTTAATTTATACAAAAGAAAGGAAAAGAAGTATGAGTTATGAGTGGTAAATGCTGTCAGACAGGACCACCCAAGCCAATTCCACAATTTTACCCTTCCAAGATGAGCACAAACTCTGCACTGACGTTAAAGCCATTAGAGCTAAGGCACTGTGATTTAGAAAATGTGTATATGTCAAGTGATATGCCATTTGAATCATGAATAACACCCACAGTGGCCAAAATAATGAAAAAAGGCTTCTCTTTATGCAAATGTCTAATTGTTTGAGACAGTAAAAGGCATTCATTTCAGAAAACATGATTTTCACACAGAAAGCTTCCAAGACAGACACTAGAACTCATGGGGCCTCAGAAGCTTCTACCATGATGCCTACAAACATCCTATTGAAGTGGGAAGCTGATCAAGCACTAGATATCCATTTCTACAATAAAAGGGATAAAAATGATAAAGCCTGTAGTGAATTTTCTAACCCACTGGAGCAGGAGTAAATATTTTAAATTTTATATTGCTCTCTGGCTAAAAAAAACAAAGCACTTGGCATCATGTCTGAAGTCACTTAAGCACAGTAATGGAGAATGTTGTAATGGAGGATTGAGAGCTATCTGTACTTATTGATTTTTTTTTATCCTATTCCAGTCCTCAGTTCCTTCTCTGACTACAAGATTCAAACTCAATCAAACCCCTTGTTCTATTTCTATCTTTTGAACTATGTCTTTAAACCTTAGAAGTTATGTTAACTACAAAAATGAAGTAGCAGAATTTGTATCTGTTATCCCATTGGTGAAAGAAAATGAAACTTTTGCCTACTGCAGCTTAAGACCTCCCAGTCCATCTTCCACCTCTCTCTGAACACAGAATATCTATCATTGCCACACCTCCAGTGCTGCTTGTGGTAAGGAAGCACAATTCTGTTGCCTTTGAGTGATGCTCAGGTCACTACTGTTCCTTCTTACTCAGCCTTCTGAACTCAAGATTCCTTCCTTTCGGATGAAAAGTTCCTCCAATAATAACATACAGAAAATAAAAGATTGATACTATAGGCTTTTAGATGGAAAATGTAACTGGAAGAAGGAACTTTGTTACTAAATGTAAGAACTTAGGACTCCCAGAGAATAGTCACCTCAATTCACTTTTGCAAACAGAAGGAAAATAATTTACTTTTCTCACATACAAGTAATTAATGAAAGTGCAGTATAAACCTTCAAAGACTACAACAGTACTCTTCTGTATATTCTGATTAAATCTTTCCCTCCATCCCTTGAAATGTTCATCCTGTTAAGATTTTCCTCAACATGCAACAAAATGACATCTCTTTTATTTCTGCTACTGATTTAACATCTTTTCGTTTCAATCTTTGTTAGTATTAATCCTCTTCAAGTACTTAACCAAAAAAGTGCATAGGGCCAAGATTTTCAAGTTGCTCAAGATGGCTTCTTCTGCTAACTTTCTTGGGGTTTTTGCTGCTTTCTGTAAGCTCCTCCTGCCAGAGATGATCTTGTTCACTCCCATGTTGTCCTGTCTGCTTCTTTTAATCTGCTCTTTACAGTTCACAGAATCACAGAGTGGTTGAGGTTGGAAGGGACCCCTAAAGGATCATCTGGTCCAAACCCCTGCTCAAGCAGGGCCACCTGAAGCCACATACTGTGGAAGAACACGTCCAAATGGCTTTTGAGTATCCAAGCATTTAGACTCCACAACCTCTTTGGACAATGTGAGCCATTGCTCAGTCACTCTCACAATTAAAAAAACCCCAATTCTGCCCATGGTCTCTGGTCTTGTCACTGAGCACCACTGAGTAAAGCTTGGCTCTGTTCTCTTTGGAGCCTCTGTTCAGGTACTGATAAAATTCACCCAAGTTTTCTCCAGGCTGAACAGTCCCAGCTCCCTCATTTTCTTCTCCAGCCCTTCACTGGACTCTCTCCACTAAGTCCATGCTTTTGTACTGAGGAGCCCAGAACTCGACACAATGCTCCAGATATGAAGTATACCCCAGGTATTTTAGGACTCTACTTCCCTAATCCTTAATAGTTTCTTTCCTGTACTCCACTAATTTTTATCTGCATTCCCATGGATTTATTGTAGCCATTGATTTTAGTGCATCCTTGGTTTGATTAACATCAAGATGGTAAAATTTCCTTTGTCTTCAGTCTAGGAAGATCTGTGTTTCTACATGCATTTCTGACAGCTGAGTATTTGTCTGCAGAGGTCCTCAGCTTAGAAATACCTTTTAAAGATTTTACTGGTTTTTAAATCATGTGACCTATTCTTTATCAAAAAAACTTCTCAATGCCATGTTTTGAAACCACTTATGAGTAGCCCTCTTTAACTTCTGGTTTTAAATGCCATCACATTTCAACTTCTGCTACCTACATCTCATATTCAGTAAACATAGCTACTCACCTCATGCTCTGGAGAGAGATGTTCCATGTCGGTCCGTAAACACTTCAGTCCTGGTAAAAAGTGATTGACCATTAAATCCTCTGAAATAACTAAAGCCCAGGTTGTTAAGGTATTATAAGGACTGCCTTTTGAAATTAGACTTTTTTTTTCCATCTTCTGATAATGTTGTTCTATAGAACACAACGGCAGCAGCAAAACTAAGAAAATGGAACAGCATTTGACATTTCATGACTAATAAAAAGGAAAAAATATCTTAAACATATTTAACATCATGTATTTCATACATCCATACAATTCTTTTAAGGGTTTTTTTTCTTGATTTATTGGTTAAGATCAAGTGTTTTGTTTTTGTAGCTTTGTTTTTTAAAGTATCCATCAGATCCAGTGTATGGGGTCTGGCTGGAGCTCATTTTCTACATAGCAGCCCTCAGTGCTGTGCTTTGCATTGGTACCTAGAAAGGTGTTGGTGACACACCAGTGCTTAGGCTACTGCTGAGCAGCACTGCCACAGCATCAGTGCTGTCTCTCAACATTCCCCCTCATCAGCGGGCTGGGGGAGGGCACACAGCCTGGACAGCTGACCCAAACTGACCAGAGGGATGTTCCATACTAATGCCTATTCAGACATAAAAACTAAGACAAAGTGGTGATGGTGGAGCAGACACCATTTGTTATTATGATGTTTGTCTTCCGGAGCAACTGCTACATGTGCTGAAGCCCTGCTTCCCAGGAAATAGCTGGACATTGCTTGCTAATGGAAAGTAGAGAATAAATCTTCTGTTTTGCTTTGCTTCCATGCATAGCTCATGCTTAATTGAACTGCCTTTATTTTTACACATAAGTTTTTCCTCCATCTGATTTTCTCCCCCACCCTTACCCATCCTGCTGAGGAGGAGAATGAGAGTGGCTTGGTGAGCACCTGTCCAGCAAATCCATGATATTCACCATTTCTGAAAACCTCTCCCTTATGATGAATAGACAATGTTTCACATCACAGATTCAAAGACAAACTTAGTTATTTTTCTAATATTAAACTTCTCTCAGCACCAGAGAAATAACAGTTAAACTTCCCCTGATAAAAGGATACAACAACAGGAAAGGGCACTGTAGGACTCAAACAGGTGGGTAGCGATATCCAGTCTCTTCGAATCAACAGACTGCTGGTTGTTGACCAAGGCTAACTTGTGCAAGTGTGGAATAACAACTGGAAAAATAAATACAGGAATAACTGTATACAGGAATAACAGGAATTTGAAACTGCTTTTCACAGACTTGTTTAACATTAAACTGGTGCTATATAGCAACTGCAAGTGCCTGAAACATCACACATCAGCATGGAATAAGAACTGCAAACACTTGCGCTTGATGGGATTGCCCTTGGACATTTAATGGATTGACTCAAACTTGAAATAAAAAATTTGTGGTAGCACCACCTACAATAAAAACATACCTTGGAGTACCTTTGAAATAATAAGACTTTACAGAAAAGAAAGAAAAACCCCATCAGTGTAACCAGCATACCTATTAGCTTTTGGATAGAAAGAGGAAGACTGCATCTTCCCATGGATGCAACTTACATTCGTCTCTAAATCTGGGCTCAGCGTTAGGTCCAACCCTTCCAAATGTTTTTATGATTTCTGTATGTAAAGAATGTTGGTCTTGATACTGAGGGTCCTCCAGGAAAGATGCCAGCTGCATTTTTACTCTCTCCAGAAGCTTAAATATTCCCCAAGAAACAGAAAGAACACAAAAAAATGAAGATGCTAGAAATTGTTATGATCAGTTCAGAGTATGTTTACAATCTTCTGTATTTCAGATGACAGATCTGGGAGTTTAATTTACAGATTTTTTCTAACAGGATGTTTCAAACTCTTCAAATGCACCTCTATGTTTTAAAGACTGTTACCAGGGTTCTAATTTGATCTATCTTTTAACAACAGACAGTGCTCCCATATAGCTGATCTTTTCTCCTGAGGTTTCCTTGAGTCTGATACTCCCTTTTTTTTACCTGCTATTACAGTTTCCCTCTTACTATGAATATCTACAGAGCTTCCCTGTTTAATTAGAAATCAATTAATGGCATTTTTTGTAATGTATCTCAATTAATAGGCTGAATTTTTTTTGCAGAGGACAGAGATGCAAAAGTAACCACCATAAAAATCAATGGAATTAAAAAGATTCCTTCAACTGAAGGTTAAAAAACCAAAAATAAGATGAGATAGGTATTTAATTTGGATTCAAAGTTGAAAAAATAACTTTTTATGATACATTTTGGAAGGTGCTATCACCTCTGTAGTCTAAGGCTTGTTATAATTAGTGCAATGGATACAGTAATTTCTGTGTGGTAACAAAACAATATTTTCCCGACTGATTATAGGCATGCATTCCAAGCTACAAAATTCTAACTTTTCCATCTTCCAAGTATATGTGAGTCATCACTGACTTGACTCACATTACTCACATTTCCTCAAACACATTCTTTTAGAGTATGTTGAAATTACAGGAAGAATGCAAGCTCTGCAAAAAGCTGCAAGGACTTACAGAAGAAATTCGACTGCACAGCTGTTACATGCAACAAAATCCAGTTTTCTACTGCTTACAGCAGAATCCTAACTGTCTTCAGGATTCTTATCTGTTACCATAGTATCATCATTTAAAAAATGAGGAGGAATTGCATCTCTACATTATCTTCAAGCAATACTTTGCTAATGTCATTATGTCTTTCAGTGCCATCTTGGACACCAAGGGCTAAACCAGCAGATATGGCTGGAACAACAAGAGTCTTGTGCTCTTCTAAAGTATTTGGGAGCCAAGCAGGATACCCTAAAGCATTTAAATAGTACAGTATACAACAGTACAATATGTGGATGATGTTTTATGTCACCATTTTAAAATAGAACTATTTCACTTGGAAATAATGGAATTAGATTTCACAACTGTACTGGAGAAGGTTTCAAAAAACATTTTGAGCATGGGATTTCCCATCTTCTAGCACAGGCCTCCCCTCTACTTATCTGTCTCTGCTTGTTTATGTTTGGCTGAGATTTAGGAGGAAATGTTTTTATTAGTTATAAGGGTTGGCTTGTTTAGGGGGAAAAAAAAAAGGCCATTGCAAAACCGGAAAGCACTTTGGAAGAGAATATGACAAAGAAAGAAAGAAATAATTTTATGAGTTGGCCTTTCTTTTATTCTGGATTTATTAAAAAACCATCCACTGCTTATGCTACAAAACCATAGGTGACAATAGGTGTCTTACCTCTCTCTGAGTAACAGTTTCCATGATGGTCCCAAAAGCAGGGATTGTAGCAATCCTTACTGAACTACAATGGAAGAACAGGGTTTTTAAGATGCATTCAACGCCAAGAACAAAACTACTTAAATAAAAATTTAAAAATTAGTACTTTTAAGTTACATTAGTTTCTAGCAATGACAGGGGAAAAAAAAAAAGGCAGATCAGGAAAAAGACAAGATTAACTCAAGGTCTCAGTCTGAAACTCACAATTCAGGATCACTGGACAAGGTAACAAGGGCCGGAGCAACCCGCTTGTCAACTAATGCTTCACTCATGCCTCGAAGAGTCAGCTGTAAACCAGTCAACATGCAATAAAAAACGCTTTGGTAAACTTTAAGAACTGGGTTAGCTGTGACTGAGGATGGGCAGGCAGACTCTTGGGGTTGTTCTTGGTTTAGTCACCCACACAAGACATTAAAGCCACTAAGACTCTATTCATGCTGGAGCATCTGTTAGTAACAAGTTGTTAGTGAGATTAGCAAAGCATCCCTCCTTAGCTTGAAAGAAATACCACATCAGAATGTCCAGGAAATGAAGTGCCACAGTTGTCTATCAGAAATGAGATGCACCCAAAACTACTTTGCATTTCATTAATGCAGATGATACTTAATTTTGCAGTAGCAAGGCTGACAGCATTACAGAATAGTAGTATCCAGCTTTCTAGCAGAAATGATGTAAGCAAATTTGAAAACTGAGAATGATTAAATATAGAAAACAAAAATTAAATTACATGGATTTAAGTTTTCTATTTAAAGTTTATTCAGCATTTTTATGCAGTTTAATTCCAGGTGTTGCAGTAAACTTTTTTATTTAGAAATAAGTGATTGAAAGATTACTTTCCTTTAAAAGTAATTCAATTTTTGTTCAGCTAAATAAGAGACATAACTGATGGTTATTTCTTTCTAAGTATTAAGAGGGATGCTAGGTATATAAGACAGTCAGGGAACTTACATTTCAGGGTCACTGGAGAGAGTAATGAGAGCAGGAACAACTCTCTGAGCTACCAGAGTTTCATGTACCCCCTTCACCAACAGCTGAATGGTCGGAGCAGGGGGGTATCACAGGTGATGCACGGAAAGAGCAAGTACAGTATCACGGGGAGAAGAACGGCACAACCAAGAGAGAGAAAGAAAAAAACACAAAAAGCAAACCAAAATTAGAAGCTAAGCAAATACTGCTACACTAGAGCTTCATAAATGCAAAGGCGTGAAGAAAGCTAAAGTGGTCTGGCAATCAGCACAAAAATGACAAATTCAACAATGCAATGTTTTCTTTATTTTCAGATATTTTAAAATTTGAGCTCAAACCTTTAGCAGGTAATTTCATGTTTTATCTCAGATACTGTTATAATTATAAATAAAGTTATGTATAATTAAGTACTAAAGTGATGTCCATTTGAATTTGACAATTTCATGTAAATGCTTTTCCTAACTCAACACAACAGTATTTATCATAGTAGGTGGCTGTCACATGCAACACACAAGTGTTGACTGGCCAAATGTCTGTAGATCTCCCCACACTGAGTGATAGCTCTCACATGTTTTACAATGAGACAAACAGCACCTTCCCAGATGACAAAATATTTTCCTGAAAATCATTCAGGACTCATTGATATTTAACAACCATCCAAGCAGTATGCATACTGGTCTGTGCAGGCAGAAAATGGAGAATCCTTGAACTATCCATGAAATGTATTTCCTCAAGTCTTTTTGCAAACTAAGGAAGAGATACATTTGTTGCAGTGCATCCCAAATGTTAAAAGCTTGAAATCACAGTAAAATTCATTATCCATGAACACGACAAAGTTGTTTGAATCCAGACGCTCCAAGGTGATTTTTTTTACATTACCTATGTAGTTATACACAAGCATTTGCTGCATATGTTGCAAATGCCCTTGAAATGCTTTCTTCATGTGAAAACATACTAATTTTCAAACCAAGCTGCAAACTTTTTTTATAGTCAACAAAATGGTGGGTTTTGTCTTCATTAATAAAAAGAGGAAAGATTAGATATTTCTATTTTGTGTCTCAAGTAAGGAAGTCTGCATGTATTTGCTGGTTTTAGGAGATAAATATAAAAAAATCTTATCATTACGTTTGTATGAGAAATATGAAATGTCTTTTTATATTTAGCTATATTCTAATTACTCATATTGCATAATGAACACAATTTAAATGATAAGCTTTTCCCCTGGGAAAAGCAGTAGCTGTCAGTATAACAGAACCAAAACCAGGCAGTATTTACATCCTCTAACTAGAGAAGATTTTACATTCTGCTATTTGTTAGAGCATTCCTGCTTTACCAACTCTGAATTTAAACCAGTTGTAAGTTGTAAAAGTAAGTTGGGAAAGATTGGAAGGAACGTGACTTTTCAGGAGCTCCTATATAAAGCAGTCATTCCTATGAAGCAACACTTGTGTGTGCCTGTATGAGTGTGCACGCACAGACAGAACAGAGTGTGGCCTCACAGACAATTACTGGAGAAGGAAGAACGGGGAGAAGCTGGGTAAGAATGTGAGACACTATTGCTGCGAAGCACCTGGAGTAACAAAATTGCAACATTCTATACTTGTTCTTCAGAAAGTATTAGGATGTCAGTTCAACCACAACATTTTAACCTTAATACATTTCACAATTATTTATATTGGCAACAACTCCAAGTGCCAATCTGTTGAGTTCATGGGCTAGTCTTTAAACAGCTGTTAAGGACATACCTCACGGTTTGCTTATGATGGTTTTACTCTCATACATAGCTTTACTAATTTTCACATTTATTAAAATAGAGAATGCTTATATTTTCAATCTTGAACAAACAGGGAACTTGAGTTTTCTTTACCTTTATTTAGAGAAAAGCCTAGCAGTTATACAGTGCTTTGAAAAAAAACCCAAACACTTGGGATTTGTATAATTAGCAAATAATTTAGAATGATCTCAGCTTCATTCCTGTCTGGTCTGCCACATTTCTAAGTATGGTAAAGCATGGTGAACAGATGCATTCCATCATACAGAAAATAAAACATGCTTTATAATACAAGTGTCATTCTGAAGATGTCTCTAGCCCTGAACCCAAACAAACCAGCAAGGCTTATGTATAACTCAACTACGTTCACGTTCAAATCAGAGCAATCAAATCTGTTTGCATCAACAATCAAATGGGAAGCTGCTGACTAAAAACATTAACACATAAGCAAAAGAACAGCTGGATGAGCAAAGCCATGCAGCAGCACGTAAGGTTAGAGTGAGACAGACAATGTAACTATCTTTTCCCGATTCCTCTAGATCATTACTTACACATACTACGGCTTAAAAATGGTAGCACAAAGCTTCCCTGCCCCAGAAGAGCACGGGAGTGGAAAGGCCTCACAGCACTTCTTTGTCCTTCCAACCTTAACAGACTGTACAGGTTTGGTAAAGCAGTTGGGCCTGCAGTCTCTGTGCTGCTCAGAATCTTCATTGTTCTCACATAGCTGTCCTGCAGGTCACACTCTTCATCCTATTATCTAATCACTTGGCTTTGCCATTCAGCAGCCTCTGAGGTTACAGAAATTCCCTGAGTGATGGAATCTTCCAGTAGTGAAACCAACTATTACTGTGTCTTTGCGCAGGTGACTTCCCAATTTTACATAACACCATGTAAAAATATGCATGCCATGACTATCCAGGAACAAGCAATATGCCACTATTTTCAAATTAGAAAAGCATTTAAAAGAAAGCTGCCTAGGCTTTGGTAAAAATTGAAATATGTTAAGAAACAAGAAATGAAATAGCATGTATAGACTGCTAGAAATAATCAACATGCAGCTGAATTTGAAAAGAAGCTGCAACCAAGACAACAGCCTGTTGTAACTGAGGTCTTTCACATATTTGGCTAATGTTTATTAGGCAAAAAAAGCTTATTATTACAAATAGGATATAAAAAATGCTTTTGTGAGAGGGAAAATATGTGAATAAATTTTTAAGGGTGTCCAAAAATTGCCATTTCCTTTTTAAAAGGAGGGTCAAAAAAACCCCACCAACCCCCCCCCCAAAACCAAAAAAACAACCCAGAAAAAAAGGACATTGTTGGATGTTTTCAACTGTAGTCTCAGGATGGAACTTGTTGTGGTTGTTTACTGCTCTCTCTGCTCTGACTTGCAGAGTATCACTAAAGAAAGCTGATAGATATGTTAAGTGCTCTTTTTCCTGAGGAAGACCTAATATTTGTTTTTGCAAATGGATACAAGATGTCAGGTTCTGCTAGAGGTCCCCTCCAAAGCTATCCAAATGAGACAAATATGGAAGAAATACACCAAAAAAAAGAGAAGGAAAAAGTAATGGTGATTAAAAATACGTGTTTCTAACACACAAAAGACAAAAAACTCTCTTTTTTCAGCCAATGGAGTATGTCCCAGAGTTTCTGCATATGCCTTTCAAAAATGAACATTTGATGAAACAAAGGCATGATGTGAAAATAAAAGCAAACTTACTAGGTATATGTTTTAGTCTTTATTCTGACCAAGATGTATAGATGGCAAGGGAAAAATGAAGCTGTCATTATGAGGCGAGTAAAGTAACTATAAATTCTTTTAAAATTCTTTTAATTTTTACAAAAAAATACAAAATTGGTTGCATTTGTGTCTTCACCACCATATCTGGTACAAAGAAAACTAGTTTGAATTACGATGCAAGTGCATTGTATGACACAAGACCTACTGAAAATGGTAAGTTGTATATTAGACTATTGATGATGTGTTGAATAGCAAAAGCAGAAGTTAAAACTCAGAGATGTTTATGTTGAACTACAGACCTATAGAAAGATGTGCTGTTGAACAGAGAACAGATACAGAAACAACTGAACAACAACCTCCTGCTCCATCACACAGTACACAGCTTATTTTAGTTGTTTGTAACTATTAAGAATACAGCAACATTGCCTGATTGATCTCTGTTTTAAAAAAAATAAACTCTAGTTTTAAAAAAGTGAAAAACAGTTTGGATAACACTTACCTCAAACATTCTAGCAGCTGTACATCGAACAAGAGCAGAAGTATGGACAACTCCATACCACAAAACAGTTAACAGTAGCTCATGATAAGCTGGGTTTGCACTAGAAGAAAACAGTTGGGCAACTGATCAAACAAAAATACTCCCAAGCCCTGGTTATGCTCTTTACCTAAAAAGTGCAGTCTTAAGAATTCCTTGTTCAACAAATCCAAAACTCCAGTGTTCATTCTTTCTGAAGGATACAAAATATTTATCTCATTCTGAAAGACTTGCAACATATTGCAATCTAGAAAATATGCTCCTTTTTAAAGTTAATTAAAAGATCCCTAAGATCAACTTTAAGAACCTAATTTGCAATGTATTATTATATTGAGTGCAAATACATATGTAGAACAAATGACAAAAGTATGGTAAATACAGAATTAATTTCCAATGTATTCTGAATGAGTTAGTTTTTGTGGAAATTTTGTGTTTGGATTTTGGTGTTCCTCTTTTACATTTCAGTTTGTTGTTTTTTTTTTTTTACTGCTACATTTTTAACCTAGAAATTACCTTTACATGAGGGAAGAAAAGCACGTATAGCCTTTATTCACCCAAAGCATCACAGTTATTTAAAATTACAAATAGATTAGCAAATTTTAATAAAAGTTTCTAATGTATTTAGATGTAGCCAACCCCAAGGTATGTTCTTTACCCTAGTTCCACAAAGGAAGCTTTCAGGCTATCAAGAGGAGCGTGGGACAGTGAAAGCATGGTCATTACATCTTCTAGGAATCCAACCAACAGCTTGCGGTCTTCTTCCTGAAAAAAGGGAAGAGGGGAGTACAGTGATGAATGTGCTGGCAGGATTGCTGAGGTTGTGATGGCAACCTATGGCTGCAGAGAAGACAAACTATGAAAAAGAACAAACAGGATTAAGCATTTAACAATTTTCTTAGGAACTTCAAAAATGTAGTTAAAGAACAAGAGCCTTTCGAAGCAAACACATGAAGAGATTGTGTTTCATCAACTAAACACATACTTAAGACATAAATTCTTTTATTAAAAACACTTTTAAGAACAGTACTTAAGCACATTTATGACTCCTGAAAGTTTGTAAGTCATAATCTACTAAAATTTTGTAAGATTATGAAGAAATTCTTTTTTTCCTGTGAGGTATGTATATACTAGAACTTGACTTGCTGGAGGATTAGGTAATATTTATAATGTGTTTGTTTTAGTACTAGGTAACATTAAAACTTTAAGATTCCAACTAGGCTTCAAATGGCAATTTACCTGTTTCAGTAACTTTTGCACCATGATGTTTGCAAAGTTCATAGTTAAATGGCCAAGAAACCATTTCAGTTATAACATTAACAGAGTTTTGATAGAGGGACATGGTAACAGATGATCCAAATGTGCATCACCACCTGAATAGAAAACTTTGCTTGTAAATGTATTTACAGCTGCCCATTCATCTCCCTATCTTCAACAGACAAGAACAGTAAGTTTTCAACAAATACAGTAACGTTTAAGTATTTTTTTAAAGCAAGTTTTACACACTATAATACGTTTAACAACGAAAGAGAAGCCCAAACCTACCTGAATATAACATGTAAGGACCCCTGTTGCATAGATGGGAACTGTGGCTTTTGTTAGCACTCCATTACCTGCTGTGGACTCTAATGAAACACAGTGAAGAATTGAGTTTTTATACATACATATGAGTATAGAACGTATATATAGTAGACTTACATGTGTGTATTTAAGTATTATAGATTTAAACCCCTTTTTATATATACATGAAGAATTTATATGCATATATATGGATATGTACACAAATGTGCTTAAATATACTCAAAGGGTATTTGGATTTGAGATTTTTTTTCTACCTTACACACAATCTATAACTTCAGAGTGTTCCATCCAGATTAAGACTAGATTTTTCAGCATTTCACAAAGATAATAAATTTGAGAACTCCAGCCTGAAAATGTTATTTGAACAAGAGATTGAATTTTTTTTCCTGCTGCAGTTAAGATCAATTTATTTCAGTAAAAAGCTACTTACCTATGTTTTCCTCAGACAGTCTTAAGATTTCCTGGAACTGTGGTTTTACCTATGCAAAGGATGATGAATCCCATGTAAGAAAACCTGTTACCAGTGTCAATTAAATTAGAAAAATAAAAAGAATTGCAAAACAAAGCCAAAAAAAAAAATCCTCCAGAATAAAAAAACAACAATCCCCTCTCTGGAGGTTGCAGATACTGCTAACAGAGTTTTCTCTTTAGGTAATCCTCTCATGTTTGACAATTTCCCTTGAAGCATTTTTTAATTATATTCAGAAGTTATTTTATTGAGAAAAATTATGTAATTCCTTGATAAAAATGTTTAGATACCACCTGCAGAAAATATTTCAGGCTGGGAAGGCATCAATGTTAAATTTTTTAATCAAGTAAAGCTGGAGTACTTGTGTATACCACGAAGAGTGAACAGTATGCTGCTCTGAAGAAAGAAAGTTAAGTAACCAGAATTAGGACAATCTCTCCTACTCTCTCTGTCATTTACAAAGGAAACACAAAGAATATAGTTAAAAAAAAAAAATAATTGTCCCTGGTTGGGCAAGATAAGAAGGCCATTCCAAAACGGCCAAAACCAGAAAAGGACACAAATAGGGCTCTAAAAATAGCAAGTTTAAACGCACTTATGGAAAAACATCAGTGTGACATAAAAATATAAATGGTCACAAAGTGTGAGTGTTCTAACATATTGTAAATATAGAGAATATATGTTATCAAGGTACTCTTTATGTAGACTATTTAAGGTAATATCTTACCTTAGTGTTTGTAAAAATTTTCCCAAATGTCCTACAAAGTCTCCAGAAAAATTTAGAGAACTCATGGACACAGGCAGTTGATGCTACATTGATCTTGCCAACTATTTCTATAAGCTGCGGTAACCTAAAAATCAGGACACAAAAGGATATAAAACACTGCTCTGATTTTTTGCTTTTGTTCATTTACAGTTGTATAGATTTATTGCTTATATTAATAAATACACACACACACAGAGCACTAAGGGTTCTAATAAAATTAGCTACATGTTCTTTACAATTCCTGATCCGTGAAGAAAGCAAGGGTTCAAGTGCCAGGAAAGTCTGACCCATATTTTCAAATATTGGTTGCTATCACAAGATAGAATACAACAATCTTTACTTCACAAGAGAATTAACTATACCAATGCAAAAATAGAAGAAACAAGTTTTCAGTGCAAATAGTTATCTACATGTTCCGCCAGACTTGATATTTTCTGAATAAAATCAAAGGCAATTCAACATGAAAATTAAGATGCCTAAAATAAATTAAAAGTTTTCCTCTTTAGTAAGTCTCAAATGCAATCATTCTTAGCATTCTTATATTCAGTAATTGTAAAACATGACCACGCTTAAGAACTATTAACTTTGACACATTTTGAAATGAGGCATCCTAAGACACAAATTAACTCACAGCTGATTGACTACCCATAGCAGAGTCTCCCAGCCCGTGGTGCCCTCATGCTCCAGCTGATGGTCGTAGAGCTGCAACAACACCGCCAGTTGTTCGCGGCTTCCAATGATGATGGCGACGTCCTGAAGAGGCGACACAGGCCGGGGAAACCTCGTGACTGCACCAGCAGGGAACAGCAACCATGAGTGAAAGAAGATGAAAATACCATGGAGATGATGTCAGAAACAACAACTAAGAAACTGTGAAACTCATTAAGTGCCTTCTCTATAAGGTTGTCAATTTGCTTTTCAAAAATCAGTGAGTTAAAATCATCTCTGAAGAGATTATGTAACCCTCAGTTAAAAAGAGAAGATACAGGGAGATTATGTTATTACCAGCACAGCCTGACCAGGGTCAAACCCTGCCTGACCAACCTAGTGGCCCTCTATGATGGAGTGACAACATCTGTGAACAGGGAAGAGCTAAAGATGCCACCGATCTGTAGGGCTGCTGTAAGGCCTCTGATAGTCTCCCAAAACATTCTCTCTAAACTGGAGAATTATGACTTTGATGGATCAGCTTTTCCATGAATCAGGAATTGACTAGATGCTAACATCTGGAGGATAGTGGTCAATGCCTTAATGCTCAGATGGACATCAGTGACAAGTTGTGCCTCTCAGGGGTCCATTCTGGGACCAGTAGTGTTCACTATTTTCACTAATGACACAGACAAAGGGATTGAGCACACCTTTGGCAAGTTTGCAGATGACACCAAGCCAGTGGTGCAGCGACACACCTAAGGGACAGGATGCCAAGACTCAGGGAGGGACCTGGACAAGCTTGAGAAATGGGCCCATGGGAACCTCATGAGGCTCAACAAGGCCAAGTGCAAGGTGCTGCACCTGGGTCAGGGCAATACCCTGTACCAATACAGGCTGGGGGATGTGAAGGGATTGAGAGTAGACTTGGGGGTGCTGGTGAGTGATAAAACTGGATGTGACCCAACAATATTTGCTCTCAGACCAGAAAACCAATGCTATCCTGGGCTGCATTCAAAATAGCATGGCCAGCAGGGTGAGGAAGATGATTCTACCTCTCTGCTTTTCTCTCATGAGACCTGGAGTGCTGCATTCATTCCTTCCCAGCACGGGAAAGACATGGACCTGTTGGAGCAAGTCCAAGGAGGGCTACAAAAATGTGAACAAAGAGATAGAGCACCTTTCCTATGCAGAAAGGCTGAAAGAGCTGTGCTTGTTCAGCCTGGAGAAGACTCAAAACCTGAAATTTTTGAATTCCTTATTTAAGTCGTAACCACTCAGTGAAAAAGTGCTCATCTTCAAATTACTCCAGTCAGCTAAATGAGCCTTACCATGGCATGTTTAACATTTTCAAAAGTGTATCAGACAGTAATGTACCACTAGGTACTTTCCATATTCTCCTTTGTTACCCTTTCTTTGTATCTTCACACACACCACTATTATCAGCATGTGGCAGGTGTTACCAATAACATCTTTTAAAAGTATTTGCAAAAGTAGAAAACACTGCACAGGCTAGGATTGCTGATCTAAGGACAACTTCACCATGAGGCCATTCAATCACAAGAATGGCTTGGGCTGGAAGGCACCTTAGTTCCAATCCTACTACTGTGGGCAGGGACATCTTCCACTAGACCAGACTGCTCAACGCTCCACCCAGCCTGGCCTTGAACACTGCCAGGGATGGGATGGTCTTCTAGGATATTACACAGATAGATAACAGATGGTGATGCTGCTGCATTATGCTGTGTTTTTCCCACTTCATAAATTTGTAAGAATTAACTGAAACCGAGGCCAGCCTTCCTGAGCTATTATTGGCTATTAATGGAAATCAGTTCTTTAGAAACCTTTAGGAAGTACAATTAAAAATTGCTTTGCTTTCTAAAAGCCTCTTATAAGAAGTAGAGAAAAATAGATGAATTTTTTTTTGTGACAATCAGGTCTCTCAAGCATAGCAAGGGGTGGAAAAAAAGGAAGCATTACTTAAGAATGTGCTAAGGCAGACCAATATGAAAAAAATCCACATATCAGAAATTAATCATTCACCTTCTATTTGTGGTACTTCTCCCTGAAGTTTAGCCTTGCTTGTAAAAGGTGCATTCTGTAACACCAGTGCAAACAGCGAAGGAATCAAGGACTGCAGGGCAGACAGATACATGTGGAGCTTATGCTCATCCAAGCCATGTTCTCCTTCCTGAAACAAACAGGACATTAACTTGGATGTTTTCAGTTTGGATGATCTGTTCCTTAGGCATTTATTCCCTGGCAAGGCATCAACACATCTGTGATGAGCTTCAACCCAGACACACTAATCATAAAGCAATTTAGCCTAATCATAAAGCATATTTCATCACTTTTAAGGCACCTCTACTCCAAAGATTCAGGCAATACAGCCTTTGGCATTTAGCAGTTCATGCTGATGAACAAACTGGTATTTTGAAAAACCATTTTTCAGCACATTTTGGGAATGTGGATCCTTTGCCTCAGAGACCAAGGCATCTAAACTGAATAAACAAGTCACCTGTACTCTGAAAGCAAGCACCTTCTTTCAGTGTTAGATAGTTATGAGGCACCCAATTTTTCCAGAACTTCTGAGACATCTATCAAATGAAATATGCAAACTGGATCATAATTGGAAATTACCTAATTTAACCATTCAAATCTACTTTTCTTGCTTATTTAAAAAAACTGCAGTTTACTAAAATCTACACCATTTAAACATGGGGCACATGCTATTAGGCTATAAAACAAAACAGTATTAAAGAAGAGTATGTTTAGTTTGGGGGAGGTTTAGTTTTTTCCTTGTTTTTTTTTTCCTTCTTCCAAAGTGTAAGTAAAGAATACAAAGAAAATTCTCCAATGTAGCAACAGCTGAGTACATACCCTGAGCAATTTTTCAATTTTATTAAGCAGTGTGGGTATAAGATGGAACTGTAAATTTCCCAGTTCTGTTGTCCAGGCAGCGTAAGCAGGTAAGAATACCTGATGTGTGGCACTAACCACACGTTCTGAAGGGTCTCCTAAAGCTGAAAGCAGCAGTTCAAAACCCTGGAAAAAGACAGTAAAGAATGCAATTATTTCCCAAAAATTGATAGACACATTTTCCCACTCCGCTTTCAAAAACTTGAAGAGAAAATATCTTTATTTTCACTTATCTGAAACATTATCAGGCAGCATTAAGCTGAACTTCAGGTAGTCTTTGTTGTAGCAAACAAGTCAGTGTTAGTTAGTGATGATATCGAACTGGCTAATAATATCAGGTGGGCAGTGAAGTTTCTTAAAGGCAAATTATGAACTATTAGGGCAATTTCTGTATAAGGCTTACACCTGAAATTCTAATGCTACTTGTAGGTTTTCTGTTTTGTCTTGGTGATATAGCAAAGTCAACATTCATATAAATAATCAATTTTTAAAACTCTCTGGAAAGAATTAATAAAAATACAGGAATTTAAACAACCCCCTATTATTATACCAACCCCTTCATTATTCATGAAATGTCTATAGAAAACATTTTATAGATCTACAGAACCCAAACCAAATTATACCTGTTGATATTTATCTGGATCATCAATATAGCCCATAATGATGCCGAGGCTTTTGATCACAGCTTCTCGTACCAGATCTGCCTTATCTTCCATCAGCATTTGTTGCAGCATGGAAAGTACTAATGAACTACGAATTTCTTTCTGTTTGTAAATGAGAAACATAGTTGTTAAATCCAATGAAACAAGAAATGTGCTTTTGTATCAACTATTATAAAAAGTTTCCACTTCTATTAGTGCTCACAAACAAAATCCCTTCCTCCAACCATAAATTCCTTTATAAGTATTACATGTTCAATTTTCATAACAGAAGATGAATGAATATTAAATGTCAGTAGCTTCATTAGAGAGACTTTGGTCCTATTAAGCACAGAACTAAGGTCCATTCATTTGCATGGAACCAAAAATAACTAACAGCAGTAAAACTACTACAGGCCTAGACCTCAAACTAAGTAATCACTGCATTGCTAAACGGGGTTTTAATCTAGGTTCCCTCCCCCCACCCTTTTTCTGAAGCTTCAAATTCTAGTTTACCACTGACATAATTTCGCTGCTTCTTCTAACTGGCAGCACTCTTGATGTAACATTCCACAGTGTCTGAAGAATGCTACAGTTGGGTGCCAATTCTTTCTTCATAGATTGTTTCCTTAATTGGTCCTAATTATCTTTTCTCTTCCTCATTTTTACTGAAATGAGTATTCATATTGTTTTTAGAAACATTTTATAGTTATAGATAGTTATGAAGAAATACAGGTTAATCTATCTTTTTCTTAAAGTGACTGAGTGAATCTCAGGTGTGATATAAAGTAGAAGACAATGTCACTGTTTATGCATAGCATCCACACTTGGTAATGTTTAAAATCATAAAGGATGCTTACATTATGCATCAGATTTTTACCTTGCTTTCCCTAGCAGGTATTTAAAGTCTATTAATACTTACTGGAAGGTAAGGTGCTAAAGCTCCACAGGACTCTGCTACCAGTAGCCGTCGCTCTGGGTATTTGTGGTTGATCTGGTAAAGAGAAACAGATGGACTATTTGCTTTGCAGTAACCAGCATTCAAAATGTGGTTAGAATGAACTGCAACAGAGGGATGTGTCTGCACCTCTCCAGTAAACATTGGCTGAGCTCACAGAAGTTGCACCTGGGTACTAAGCAGCCTCAAATTCTTGCACTAAGGCATAAAGGTGAGGCAGTTGTCCTACAAGACAGAGCTTACAGTAGGGAAAGAGTCAGAGAAGCGCATGTGTATATGAGAAGCATGTACATATATGCAATAAAAAGGAAAGCAGCATAAGGGCTGCTGTACTCTAAAGAATCTGCGTAAGTCCTGAACTGGCATCATAAAATATTTTGTCGTATGAAGCCTTTTAGGAGCACTGTTCCTCCAAGAACTACACAAGTGCCCTCTAGTGCTCTGAGCCAAGCAGTGTAACAGAGCTGCCCAGGTCTTGCTGAGCAGAGTCAAGACACCTGTAGAAAAGCCTAAATGCATTTAAATGCTATTAAAGTTCTGCTCTCAAGTCCAGCATAAATGTGTCAGACCTCTAAAAACAATTCAAATTACCAAGAGCCTCTTGATTCTGTGATATTTCCCCTTTCTACTCAAAAGTTGCTTGAAAACTCTGCATTACAAATTTAGTATTCAATACTGACACTTCAGAATCAAGTTTGCATTCTGGCAGAGTCAGATTTAACAGCCTGTGTAACGGTTGTACAATGGAACAATGAAGTGTTTCAATACACTTTGTGAATAAAAAAGTCTATGGTAAAATGCTGAGAATAAAATGTGTATTTTTTGATGCTGTCAGATAAAATAGGATATTTAGCATATGTTTCTAATGTGCTAATGTTTCTCTCTTGCTATGAAGTGTATAGTCTTGATAAGGCAGCCATGTCACCATGAAAAAAGACCAAAGTACTACTGCCTTCTTTGTCTCTATCTTGAAAAACTTGCCTTCAGTAATCTGAGGTCCCTAAAATCCATGCCAAATTCTGGCATAAGGAGGACCTTTGGCAGAAAACTAGCAGGAAACATTTGAAGAAACATTCTAAGAAATTGGACATACACCAGTCTGTGGGTCTTGATGGGGATGTACTCATGAGTGCTCAGGGATCTGGCTGAAGTCATTCAAAGAACACTCTTGACAATTACAAAATGTGTCAATGGGGCAAGTTCCTGAGGACTGGAAAAAAGAAAATGTCACTGCTACCCCTCAGGAAAAGCAAGACAGAGAACCCATTAAAACACAGGCCAGCCTGCCTCACACCAGCTCCTGGGAAGGTGTTGGGGCAATCAGCCTTACAAAGCATTTCCACACATCCAAAGGACAAGAAGGTGGCTGGAAATAACCAGCATGTATTTACATTGAAAAAAATGACACAATCAACCTGACAACTTCCTGAGACAAATGGCTCACCACACTCAACAATGATGCCTGACTCTGACTGCTCTGGTGTGAAATTATTGAGAACTCTCTCAAGAATCAAGTGTGGAAAAGATGATTTTGAAGAGACTTAAATGAACAAATTGTAAGCTTCAGGACTAAACTGAAGTCGCAAGCATGGGAGAATGTTCTTTGAGTGTGTCTATCACTATTTTGCATTCATTAATCAGTAGAGCACCTGCAATAATTTTTGGAAATACGGAGATTTCAAAAATGAAAAATATTATGGACAAGTAATTATGGACTGCTTTAAAACCTACTAGGCTGTGAAGGTGGTGAGGCACTTGAACAAGCCACCCAGAGAAGCTGTGGATGCCCCATCCCAGGAAGTGTTTAAGGCTAGGTTGGATGAGGCTTACAGCTAGATGGTCTTTAAGGTCCCTTCTAACCCTAACTTTTTTATTATTCTGTAAAATCTTTGACTTATGTGCCATTTTTTCAAATGCAAATTTCCCACTGGCAACAGACACACATCATCTTCTGGACCTCTGCCTACCTGAGGGAAGCAGCAATGACTAGTTTCAGCTGGTTTAGGTGGCCTGGTGTGGCAATAAAAATATCACCCCTGATATTGCAAAGACATACTGGAGGAAAAAAGACTCAAATTTCTGTCAGGTTTGTGTTCAGGGAAGATGAGTAGCCCTTGGAAACTAAATCTAACTAAAATGTTTATTACAATTTATTTTCCTTTTGTCTTTAATACGCAGTATTCCAATTGTGGAAGCCAATAACTGGTCACTAGTTTTGAGCGACCTTCTTAGCATTCACAGAGACTTCAACTAAACTGAGCCAGTTACCAAATTTTACCTGCAAAGAGCAGGTAGAGAGTTTACGAAGACTAGCCTGACAACTCTGAGCTCCACAAGGTATCAAAGGAACGGATGAATTTCCTGAGGGACCAGTCCTTTACATCTGTAAGTAGATTTTGGTTGGAGACCAAAAGCATGAATCCTTTTCATGATGTACACATCTACTGCAAAAAGTAGAAAGTTGTGTCTATACTAGAGTTCCTTCTACAAACTCAAGACTTGTGACAATAAGATTCAGCTTGTATTTTGCTGGAGAAAATAATGACCTGGTTTCAGTACTGCAAACAAAGTCTGGCAAACTGCATTAAGTAAGTGCACTATGACATATGACTTGGCAGTCTGATATGCTGGACTTGTACAGCTGGACTCATTTCTCTTTTGGATCAGCAATTAGCAAGAAGTGGATGAGAAAAATGTGCTCTTACTGAGGTGAGATAGTTTTTTCAAGCACAGTTAAAATTTCATGAGAAAACAAAATGATCTTTACAAAATTAGGCAAAAATACAGAATTCTTTGTATGGCTCCTTTCAAACTACTACTGTCATGAGACCTTCACTTAATCAACAGATACATCAGTCATTCAAAACAAGCACAAACGCTGCATATAATTCGTACTTCTACTGTCAGAAAGCATTAAGGCTATTAAAGCTTAGACTTTATTGTGAAACACAGATTGCTGTGTTATGCAAGGAACAGTAGAAAACTACCAGACCAGAAAGACTCTGCCATGAAAGCAGTCATTCCAACTCCGTCATGGCTTAGTTGTTCATTGTCTTTTCAGGCAATGATGAACTCCCTTTCCTTCAGTGAAGTAGGAAAATACAACACATTTTCACCTGAACTCATGTTGTTCTGCTTCTATGCCTCAGATGAAACAGTAAAAACATTTCAGTGTGGTTGTTCAGTTATTTCTATTAATTTGGAGTATCTGTGAAAAAGATCACTGTGATTCTACAAGTGACATGTAAACTTCAGGCTCATCTCACAGGTGCCCATCTAAGAGAAACTTGCTTGTAAGTACTTTGGTCTTTGATTTTCTGTTTAAGAATTTAAACTAGCTGAAGTGTGGACACTACTCCAGGGTCTTAATACAACATAAAAAAATCAAATCAACAAAAAATCATTGAATGAAAATTGAATTTACAACAGGCTGGAAGGTACAGTAAAAATTATAAAAGTACCGACCTAGCAATGTTACACAACACTGATGATGAACATGTGCTTATCTACATTTCAATATAACAAGCTTATTCAAGTACAAGCAGGTAACTAAAATCTCCAGATAGTGTTTAATAAGCTTTCTGCTTCTGAGGTGTTTTTAATGTTACATAAAAATATGTATGATGAGAACAAAGAATATCCCAATATCTTTTCGAAAAACAAACCCAAACCCTCCCCCTCAAACTCAAATTTATGAACTTTTAACTAATTTTGGAGGGTAAAGCAAATAATAATCAGTTACCTGCTCCCAACACTGTGGTAAAAGTTCAGCCTCTACACGTGTTGGTCCAACATGTCGGGCAAATGCCACACACCCAGTCAGTATCATCTGTCTGAAAATAGAAATTTAAAGCTTTAAACTGTTTATAAAGTTTTAGATAACATATATTCTTTAAGTTAGGAAAATCACATGCTGACAGGCAATAGGTAGTTGTCTGCAGTCAAGATTTCACATCATCCACCCCGACTTAAAGACTAAATATTAAATTGAAAGCCACTAATATCCCTGCTCATTGCAGGGTGGGGATTTGCTTACATGACCTTCAAATGTCCCTTCCAACCCAAACTATTCTATGGTTTTACCTTGTTTATATTCAAAATGCCTTTTCCAAAATCTTGCAGATTCTCAACTCTATAAACCAGTCTGAGAATCTCTGATTTGGGTATTTCTGATTTTCTGAAGTCTCAGACTGGGAGTCTCTGACTAAATCCCTCATTTAATTCTTAGTACTGAATACTATCATGCAGTAAAAGGATCTAAATTACCTAATAGTACCATACTATCAGTATTTTACAGAAGTAAATTGATTTTATTTAGAAGCATTTGTGAGATTTAATGAACTTTCTTCAGCGCGAGCAGCTTATTTCTTTTATGAAATAGTTTTGCAACGTTCTAACATGCAAGTTACTGTCATCTCTCACAAAATACTGGACTTCACTCTTGTGAGAAATCTTCTAAAGTCCACTAAAGAATGAAAGCAAGTAATGAACCAGTAATATCTATAATCACCTGTTATTTGTATTCATATGCTTACATTTTTTACCTTTCATTAAAGTTTGCAAGAAACTGCCAGTGTTCCATCAATTTCATAGGCACAGAGGTATATTTAAAATTTCAGTAAGATTGTACTAAACTGTCATTTGTGAGATTTTATTTTATGAGTGTCTATCTTGCTAAGATGTTTTTATTTCTATTTTTCCTGTTGATAGGATTGGAATAATACCAACTTTGCATGCAATTCACCAATTCTATTTACCTTAAGTGCCTACATGAACTCTTAAATACCCAGTTTCAAACGATAATGTGTGTGGACATGAGACTCAATTTTATCACCTCTTCAGTAAGGTTAGGACACTATTCAGAGTTTATTATTGTTACTCTGTGAAATGTAAACCAGAATCAATTTGTTACTGTTTTACTGTCATGTCTAGACTCCTAAATATTTTCTGTATCAATAGCATCCCCTTAAGGTTGAAAGGCAGAGATTTTGCTGGTTATCTTTTAACCCCTTCACAGAACACACTCCATCAAAAAAAGACTCATTCACTTCAAGAATTTTTTAGGAGAAAGTTCCTATAAATAAGGTTTTTTTAGTTCCAGCACTCTTTAGGCCAACAATCAGAGCAAGTTCTTTTGTTTCGTGTTGTGTGTGTTTGGGTTTTTTACCTCTCTACCCCATTCAGAGAACTAGGCCTTTGATCAATGTAAAAAGTAGGGAGAAAACCAAAATGGTTAGGTAAGACTCAAGAAACCAACAACTGATAGCAACATGGAGACAAAAGCCTGTGGTAATTCTGAGTTCTACTGCAAACAAAATAGGCGTTTGAGTTACTTTCTTTGGTTCTATACACTGCACCTAATCACAGAACTGGGCAACAGAATATACATTTTTAAGATATTAGAAAATAGCAGAACACAGTAATCACTTGAAATTTTCTGCATTGGAAATGGGATAAAGCAAAAATTTTTTTTATTAAATCAAATATTTTTTAAAAAGTTCAATGAAATCTCAAAATTAAGTCAGGTTTCCTTTTGCCCTGTCTACAAAGATGAGAATTTGAAGATATTTCAAAAATATTTTAAAATAAGGTTTTAAATATTTTACTGCAACCATTTTAACAGCATATGGTAACAGTCAGCATTTCAGGGGAAGGAAAGTTGTAAGGATCTCAGTAAGAGGTGATTGAAGCAACATTTTGATCTTGTCCTATTACAGTCAAACATTAATCTCACTTCTTCACAGCTCCTAGCCTCCAAAACTAACATAATTATACAAAAAGGAGGTTATGTGAACACATTTTTGTTCCTTTGCAGAAGAGAATTTAATAGGCATTTTGAAAAGTTGAATGGGACATTAATGAGCAAAGCCATGAGGATAAAAGTGGCCTTGTTAAATATAATGTCAGTGTACAAGACTACAGAAATATGCCAAGCACCAAAAAGCATCTCCCATGGGAAAGACATATAATCCAGGCTTTCTGCATAACTGTTAAAATACTTCAGATATTTTACACTGTAAAACAAAATACTACTTTTAATGGGTACATTCTTAGAAATGCAATGCCACATTTCAGTCTCTTGCATCTAGCAAATTAAAAATGTCAACTAATCAGCTGCTACATCGAGGTATAATGTAGTAGGCCTGTACAGCAGAAGGTAAACAAGTAACAAGAAATATTTAACATCATTGTTCTGGTGACTAAACCTGAATGTCTTTGCTCACTTCACATTGCACAAGACTGCTAAAATATTATTTAAATGTATTTAGATAAAAACAAAGCAGGCATAATGCACTTCCATAGAAATCTGTAACTACAATCCCCCTTAAATTCTGAATAAGTAGTTTCTATTTAATTACTATTCAGAATCTCTTTTATTTGAGGGACTCTTAAATGGTTTTCCATCTGATTATGGCACTTTTAAAAGCAATTGCTATTTCTATGTGTGCAAATGTATATTATGTGTATGTATGCTTTGTCCTAGAGTTTATGGCAGACTATTTTTCCAAATTTCTCATGAAAACAAGTTATTTTTATATATAAATTGCTAATTCACAACAAAAATAGAACAAACTCAAGGAAAAAAAAGCTTTTTCTTGTTTCTTAACTGCTGGAAAACACACACCTAATGCACCCAACGGGGGATATGAAAAGTGTACTTGACAGGCCACCAATCCTGTAACAGATTAATCACAAGAGACTCCAAGCGACATGTGATTTCCTTCCAACCACCAATTATTTTAACTTCTCACTCAACATAGGATATTCAAAACATTTCAGAAGCAGATTTCTAATGACTCTGATGTAGAACCAGGACTGCATCTTTTTCGAATTTCATTCTGCATGGTGCCACTACACTACAAGTTGCTTTTGCTTATTTAAGCTTTTTTTTTTTGTCTCCAAACCCACGGCCTTCAATTATACCTAATCTCTAAATTTACCATGGGAATGGTTTAGAAAGATGCCTGAACACTTCAGTTTTGGAGGGTCTCCAAAAGAAATGCTTTCCACCTGAAGCAACAATAGACACATATGCTTTCCAAAACATCTCTAATGAAAATAATGGAAGAGCTACAGATCAAACATGAAAAGTCGTTCCACGCTGAAGAGAAGGAAACATACCAGCTTGAGTACTGTCTTTCAACCTTAAGGATATTCTCATCAAGATCAGTACAAAGTCAGATTTCCTGAGCACTAGGGAAGAATTAAATTTATAGAACAAAAGGGTAATTTGTTTCAGAAGCTTAAGCAAAATGAAACAAAGTTCTTAACACGTGTCAGATCTAGACCACTGCCACATTCTTCTTAATTTTTTATTGCTACCATAGTAAAGAGTCATACAAAGAAAGAGCACTATTTTCCCCAAAGAAATGTGGTGGTTATCTGAACTAACATGTATATCACTGAGACAGGTTTAAAAAAAAAGCTGTCTTGATTTCTACATCAATCAGTGCTAAGAATTATGATGTTAAATATCATTTTAACAAAATAGTTTCAGTTCATCTTTAAACAGAAAAAGCAATTGAAATGTTAGACTGTACCTTACAAGCACATTCTTACATTTCAGTAACTAGGAAGTACAGGTCATGGAAATGGAAAGTGCTGAACTTGGCATAAATTTGTCAACACTATACAGGCAAAATACCAGCTTAAATTAAACTTCTTTAATACCACCCAATAATATCCAATTTCTATTAGTTTTGCTGCTTGCACAAAGAAAAAAATTCCTGCTTGTCCCATACACCACACAAGCACAAACACACCTTTGTTCATCGTCTGGTCGTTTGATCAAATTGAACAGTATGTGCAGAAGCTGATCCCTCTCTTTGGGTTCAGGATGGAGGCAGGCTGTACACAGTATGAGTGGGATCAATTCCTAAAAAGTTGTGGGTAGGGGAAAACCAAACAAAGTAAAATTGCTTTGGGTATACATCACTTAACAGCAAAAGCAACTAGAGAAGATAAATCTAACATCACATTAACATCAAAACAGTTAGAAAAGATACTTTGGAGTCGTGATGCCTTATTAAGTGACCTGAGGAAAGAGAAGGTCTACAAAAGTTAGAATTATTTTCCTGATAGGAAAAATCAGGGGAAAACCAGCACACAAAATGAAAAGCTCTGCAAAGATTACAATTAACATATGCAGGTCACCTGTAACCAGAATCAGAGGAAAATCATGGTTTCAATTGTTTTACCTATTGAACTGAAGCTCCACAGACATCTATGGAATAAAGCTTCTATGAAAAAATGCCATGGAATTAAAGATTAAAATTTCCAGTTAAGCATCCACACAGTTTTGTGCACAAGTTTGAAAAAATGAACATTGAGAAACATGCATTGATAAAGGTGACTGCAGACAGATTTTGTGTTGACTGACATTTATCTGATTTTTTTTTAAAGGTTCTATGATTTTTTTCCCATACAAAAGCAATCTCTGAAGCTGAATTTTCTTTTTGGAGCAGTTAAAATCCCTTAACGGAACAAATTACAAAGAAAATCTGGTGTGAAATACAAAGAGAAAATATAAGTATCTTCATAGTGAAGACCTCCTCCTTTCTAAATATGCCTACAAAGCTCCATGGCATTCATTCCCAGAAGAAACAAATGTTTCCAAAACATTGTCTGGAAGTCCCTTCCCTTGACCTTGTTGATGTGAGCTTTTACTCCAATTGAATTTGGAAGCCAGACAGTTTTTAGGTGATTTAATATCTTAGAGACAGAAACATCACACTGGGAGGTCAGGAAAAAAAGAACAAGAAAAACCTCAGTGTCTGGAAAAAAAACATGGGCAAGTAATCTGGAGATTACCTTGCACACCTGCTGTGTACTTTGGAGCCATTTTTAGCAGAAAGATGTTTTGTGAATTATTAAGTTGTGACAAATAAGCAGGTGACAGTGGGAAACACATCTAATGTAAGTAGGAGAGATTATATAAAACCTGGAAAAATCTGTGGTTGTTTAGAATAACTGTGCAGGGAGGTACAAATTTCTTCTTGCAGATATTCAAAGAGACCTGATCATGATGTTCTTGTGGACACATGGAAATACCACTGACAACATCCTCATTGCTCAACCTGTATTTTCCTAAACAGCAGGAGCTATATTTATATTAAACACAGAGCAAGACTCCATTTTAGAGCGAAGTCTAAGCAAGTCAACTCCTGACAAGCTTTTTTCTTCTTCCCCCCCACTTCCCTCCCCCCAAGAATTCTACTCAGTGTGCTATATTCCATCTCCAAAGATGACCAAGACACAACTTAAACCGTATTTTAACATTCTGTGATTCTGGAAGATTTATTGGCAATATTTAACTCAATTATGATACAGATTAGGGAATTTCTGACAGTGGAGACAACAGGGAAATATCCTACCTATCACTTAAAAAAATCTAAAAGGAGAGAAGGAGAAATGAAAAATAAATTTGAATAGTTTGAACATTTACATTTCTTAAATACTCTTAAGAGTAACAGGGGGTTGTTTTTAAACAAGTGTTGCGCAACACAAAATAACACGAACTGAAGACGTTTGTTAAAGAAACTTTACAATTTAAACTTTCTTCAGCTGTGAGCTTCGTTCCGCTTTGTTCCCTCTAGAATCTGCATGTTGGATCTTATTTTTGGTTACCTAAGATTTTTGCCCATTTAAAGTTCTGAGCAGTCAGGGGGTTTAACCTATTTAACTTACTTTTTCGTACTGCATAGAATTTTCTCTCCTGCAAACACTGCTTTAATTCAAAAAGATTTGAAAGAATATTACTAAAATACCTGCCTCAACACCATTCTAAATGCCACTACTTATACATTAAACTAAACTATTTTAAATATGAAATCTGATAGCAATTTGTAGATAGAAAACAAAATTACTACCATAAAGAATAAAGCTCATTAAAAAACTTAAAGCTAAATAAATCCCTGTTACTTTAGTGAAATCTAACTTTCTGAATTCTACCCTAAATTCACATTATTCAAATATTCTCGCAAGTATTCTTAAATAGTTCTATGAAAACTTTGCAAAGAATATACTCCATGAAATGGGATATTTATGGGATTTTTGTTTCATCTGTTGAAACAAACACATTGATTTCACTTTCTTAGTATGTTTGAGTACCTACTAAAAAATCTCAACTGCTTACTCTGAACTACTGCTAGATTTTGAAACATTACCATAAGGTAGGGTTTTTTTAAGATTCTTACGGAATTTAAGGAAGTTAACATTGTCTTTTTTCAGCTGAGTCTGCGTGAAAGGAAAACACCTGAGAATATTCACCTAGAAACCACTGCCTTGTGTCTGAAAGGCTAATGAGTAACCTAGCAGCATTGACATGGGGCAGATACAAGGCTGGTTCTTTACCTTGCAGAAAGCTGGTTATTATAGCTGTATTTTCTTGTCCATTGGTCACATTCTGTCATGCATACTATGGGAGAAGAGAGTGTTCTCTGCATCGCTGCATCAGGGCTTCTACAGTTCCTTCTATTAAGGGGAGTGGAGAAACAGTGAGAAGTCTTCAACAGAGTTTTTTGTGCTCCCTATAGCCCTCAGGGACAGGAAGGTAAAACTTGAAGCAAAGGGGACTGTGGGACCATAAGAACAAAACTGCTCTACAGAGAGACAAAACAGGTCAAGTGAAGTCTCCCAAAGACTTGTAAGGGGCAGATTCTTCTCAGGACATCCAGCAGCATTAAGAACAAAAAGCAGCCTACAGGTAGGTTTGAGCTCATTTGTTCCTGTTGCTAAGCGTCATGTCTTTGATGTAGATTTGTTTTACAAATCTCAGATTTTCATTCTGGAAACCAGCAGAAAATTACTACTAAAAGCAGTAATTTTCCAGTAGGACACAGTAAGATTACTGTTTGGCTGTTTAGATTCAAGAGAAAAGTTCACAACATGGCTATGGAGACTCTACATAATTATTAATAATCAAGAAGTGGACTTCCAGCGCTATTTGAAACACTGCATTCCTTGGGAAGGAATACCACTTGTGCTGACAGTCATAAGGCAAGAACTTAAGTTTCCAAAAAACCCAACAACTCTCCCTCTATTTAATTTGGGATCCTTCTTAAACATCCTGCTCATCCCCAAGTCCTTCTTGCCTCTTTTGCCTTTGAGTTCAGAACATGAGTTTTGATAATTTGCGTAGGTGTTAGTCAACAGGCGTGACTAGTGACTCTCATGACCATAGCAAGAAGAGTCACTTCCAGAGCTTTGATACTGTTTTCCCATTAGATTCCAAGCAGACAGACATCACAACTGTCAGCACTTGCAGCTTGATGCAATAAAACATTATGTGTCATAGGTCCCACCTCTACTATTGAAGAGCCAAGCTCCTATGTGAGGCAGTTTATACCTGCCAAAATGCAGGATGGAGTGAAAGAAGTTATTTTGGTTTTACTGTGAGAGAAGCTACATACAGGTGACTGACAGACAATGCTCTGAGGCTGACCTAAAACACTGCACATGAGAACTGAAAGAGCCCATCTTCCCTCTGCTCTGCTTCTGCGTAACTCTCCACGTAGGTCTCTCCAAACAAAAACACACATTTTTCTCACCGCAGTATCTCTGGACAACTTCTTCCTAACTTACAACAGCTTGTTCCATTATCTTTGAAAGGGACTCACTGTTTGAGTTGTCAATAAAGGCAATATTTGCATGAACATATGGAGTAGCACCCTCTTCATTATGGTCAAAAGAATGTGGCTTTTAATAATGATTAGTACCACCCAAACTATATTCAAGACAGTTCCTCCTACATATTAAAAATATTACAACAAAATATTAAACTTTGGGGTTTTTTTAAGTGCATCATATAGTGAGCATCTTAGAAGGTAGCAAGGAATTTTCTGTCAGTGTTGTTTCCATCATTATAACGTTTTGCCAAACATTCCAACAAGTCTTCTACATCTTAGTTGCTCTCACTAATTACTGTCTTCTTGTTGGAGTGTTCATAAGCAAAATAATTATCTCAAAGAATAAATTTAACTAGTGTTAAGCGTCAAGACTGGTTACTTCAGTAGGTTCAAATAAGAATATTTTTTATTACTTCAAATATTAATGTATTAATTATGTATATACACCAGGACGACATGATCAATTTTGTTAATGTGTGCCTTTTAATCTTTAATACTCAATGCTTATATTGTGAACCAATGCTATGTTAAAATTATTCTGTAACTCAACCTCTGACAACAAGTAAGTAAAATAAAATAATCTTATTGTCTGCAACAGAAATAGGTACAACAAACCACTGAGAGGGACTGTCTTGGGCAAGAATGTATTTGAAGTTACAAATTAATTCTCCTAGTTTTAAAATGAAAAAAAAAAATTAAATCATAGGATTAATACATGACTCAAAACTTTGTACTACTAATCTTACTAATATTAAAATCACAGCTCTAATTAACTCTCACTGATGGAGACTATTATTCCAGGATGCAAAGTAAGCCTCTGAGACCCTGAAGGGATGCTTTTACATAAGAATCAGTGGTAGGGTGTGAAAAGAGTTAGTACTACTTTGTCTGTATTTACTGTTTATTTGAAAACATACATACAAAAGTTTGTGATACAACAAAAGCTGGCAATTCAATTCAATTCATAAACATCAAATTCAACTCCTAGCATCCATGAACTGTCAGCTTTATAGACAAAGTGTTGAAAGACATCAGCTTTCAGATTAGAGATGAAAAGGGTACTTTATGAGACTGAGATATTTTACTCTAAGGAAACTGCACTAGACCCTCATATTACTATAAATTTTTAAACTACTATAAATTGTGTCACTGCTTGACACAACCCCTGGAAACAAACAATTAAGTACACTGCCAAGATCTGACACAGTTCTTCTACATTTCTTTAGGAAATCAAATATTTCATGGCTTTTAAAGCATAAGACTGAGATGAAAATTTATAGTGAGACATTCCACTCTACTGTGTTTAAAGAGATATGCCAGAGAATTAAAGTGTCTGGGTGATATTCATGTGCAGTTACTGCATGTTAATGTGATTACTTTCAATCTACAGTGGAGATCTAGTGGAGTTGAGAGCCTAAAGATTTAACATTATCATTGCTTCGACTTTACAAACAAATAATAGCAAAACTCTATTCTTAACATGTTGAACTCTCTATAAATAACAGTTTCTCAGTATAACTGTTTAGTGGTGTATATTCAGTAGACCACTACTATCATGATTTTGCCAAGTTTGCATAATGCAAAACAAAGGCTAACACTGGAAAAATAGGCAAGATGAAAGATGTAAATAATTAAATAAATGTGTTGATTTGGAACAAGAGTAATAAGATATTAAGCAAAAAGTTTACTTTGGGCCAAACTTCATTAAACGACTATATACTGCAAAGCATGAAAGTTGTACATCCAAACAAGGTTGCTCTTGTTTCCTGACAAAAAACAACTGACTTTTACATCTTAGAAAGCAAGAAAATTGAGTATTGCACTGATTAGTTACTACAAATTTTAAAAGACTGCTTCTCTCTAATTACATTTTAGCCAAAGGAATTTTTCTATGGTACTTCTGTTAACAAATAGAAGGTGGCTGATTTTACTTTTGCGATTTTTTTATTATTAACATATCTGAAGTGGTAAAATGATAACTGAGAAAGCAGATTCCAATGTAGATCAATTTCTATAAATCCAAGCTACTAATTTGCAAGAAATATTATCACACTGTATCCCAAACAAGGGGCTCTTTTTTTAAAGAACTGGTTTTTAGCATTTCGCTACTGGCCATTCCACTTACTGTTACTTGGATTGCAACATCTCCTTTATTTGTCAGTGCATTCATATACAAATCTAAATACTGACATACATGTTTTCAGGGAGTTAAAATAAACTAGATGCTTGAGATGAAGACAAAATTAAATTTATATGAATTTTATATGAGTTTTGTGTTACATGAATTTTGATGACTACGAATTGCTTTCGGACAACTTTTTATTGATTTTACACAGTTGAACTGCTTTTTTTTTAGAAACAACTAAAATTATCCCCTCAGCCACCCTACTCAATACTGCGTCTTTCCTTCTTTGTTACCTTCCATTGGAACCTGAACTACAGACACTGAATAATAATTAAAGCTGCACCACTACACAAAAATAAGTAATTTCAGAAATGTCAACTATAATATTTGCCAGAACACTTACTACTGGATCAGGCAGGCTGGTACTGACCTTAAGATGCTTAAAAGCATAGGTAAAATGGTTGCTGAATCTCTGCTAGAGGACAACAACTACTCAAAGATTGTCAACCTCCACAAACTCAGTTTCTCCAAAACGAAGATGCATAGTATGTAATTTTCAGCTTAAGATTTTGCCACCAATTTCAACATGACTGATACTTAAGGAACAAAGACATTTCAGGGAGTCATCAAAAATTATGTTTAACTCTCATCCTAACACATTGATAGTGTAGGTTCTTAAGTACTACCATTCTTGTTTCAGAACAGACTGGTGATCACTTTGCATTGTGATCTGAACCTGTCACACATCTTTCTCAAATTAGTGATCTTTAGGTATATTTTTATGCCACTTCTCTGTGCAAAAGTCTTGTAATAAGGTTGTTTTTGGACAAGACTCAAAGTTATACCTTGTTTAAGATGATCTAGCTCTTGCGTTAGCTTTTCATAATTTGATTAGGGTAAATACTGAGAGGTGGTCTACCCAACTTTTCCTTCAAGTTCCATGACTACATCAGAAAGAACATTAAAGTAGCTAGAGCAAAAGGTGGCAGGTAACTAAAAGAAGGTATTTTTAAAGCAAATTTCAATTCAATTCAATTTCAACACTAAGCATCCCATCTAATCCAATTACTCGATTGTCATTTGCGGTTTTTTCAATTAAACTGAAACAGATAATTTAAGGCAAAAATACATGTGATCAAATGTAACTTTCATTTTAAAACAACCTAAGTAGGAAAAAGACTAAAAGGTCACAAAAATATTCAATACGTTACACAGATTAAGCTAAAAGCTGTGAAAAGATGCCAAAATACCACATCCTGCCAAGCAGAAGGAAGGAAAGGAATAAATAAGAAATCAGAAATTAAGCACTGATCCAGGAACATTCACAGAATTACTCTGAAAGACAAAAGCATTTCCAGAGCACCCAGTTAACACCCTCACCCTCTCAAAAATAAAAAGCCTTTTATGAATTTTCAAAATGTAGCACGTATCTCAATTTCACTGTGTCAGCTGCTGATAATTCCTTGTATGGTATAAAATTTTAGATTACAGGATCAGTACAAATTTCTTGAGGAATTTTCAAAGCCTTAAAATGAATTTATGCAAAACACACGACTACGTCTACCATACTGTAGGTCCCGTCAACAAGGACTAAAACTTGCTCAATGAGATATTCTATTTCAAACCCTTTACTTCAATGTCAGCTATAAGGACAATGAATTTTGTTTGATATGTCTTCAGTTTTGGGTTTTTTTTGCATATTTGGTAATGTGCAATATTTACACAAAGCAAAACAAAACCAGTCGCATTTTCTTCCTTCCTTTTGTATGCTATATAGCAGGAATGATTATGCAAACCATCATCTTCAGTTACATTCAAAATATGTATTACATTTTCATAATTTTTAATAATTCTCATTTTAAAGTTAAGGAAAACATACAAGCAAGATTGCTCATTTTCTTACAAAGGGGTATTTTTGATGAACCTTTACTTGGCTGATACATGGAGCTTCCAAGAAAAGACATTAAAATTGGTTTGTTGAAAACTATTTTTGTTGAAGTACATAGTGCTGCAAAAGAACCTGAATGTTATTCCTTATTTAAATTGATAGACCAAATAAACCAAACAATGTTTGAACTCATAGCCCCATTCTTAACAATGCACATTGATATGGTCTTCCCTAACAAAAACATTTGTGGTACCACAAACAGATGGACCTACAGTAACAGTCTTGCTGAATGCTAATGGGTGCCTTAAGCAGAGGAAGAAATATTAGGATACCATGCAGGTTTACTGAACTCACCTGACAGAGGTGTAAAACCATTTTCTAGGAGCAGAGATGCATGCACAAAAGTAAGAACATGATTGCAAGTAACAGACTTTCATGAAGTTAGACACAACATCTTCAAAATGAACAACAAAATATCGTGATAAAAATAACATGTAAAATTTCAGGGTTCCTCACCTCTCGCTTTGCAAGCAGCACATTAGGAACAATATGAGGCAGGCAGCGTCCCAACATTAACATGACACTTTTCTCACTGTCTGCAATCCGAGATACCTAGAAAACCAAGTTGCTTGTTTGCTTTTTTTAGAAGCACAGGAACAGAAAAATACCATTTGAAAGGAATAATAAAAATTGCAGCAGGCTGATCACTTACCAGAAAAGTATTTAATTTACTCCCACACATAAGGCTGTAAATTTTTGATGTGTCAGTAATTTCAAAAGCCTGAATCCACTTGTAGGAGTATCAAAAGTTCCCAGTAATTACACCTCTATCACTAGGTTTCATATTTAGAATAAAATCTGAAAGCATATCTTTATTTCTTAACTTTCATGCACATGTATTCATCTCTCCAACTATGTCTTGTTTCAAAGCAATTATTGCTTGGTTAACTATTGCTGCCATGCAAAATGAATGACCTTTTAGTTTATATCAACTGGAAATATACCTCTGATCCCAAACGGCTGTCTGCTGACATCCGACAGAAAGACAGTAGTGCTTGATGGAAAGCTGGTGACAATTTCCTGAAATATCATCAAAGAAAGCTTAAATCAGAATGGCAATAAAGCAAGTCCATTCACTCTGGTTTAATTAGCTAGGTAAAATACACCCAGAACACATGTTCAAGTGATTCATACTATAGAAGTTTTAAAAATATCTTTTAGGTTGTTTAGTTTGTACCAAGAAAAAAATGGGAGTGTCCTAATTAAGAAGTTACTTTGAATTCCAAAAAATGTAACATCTTTTGAACTGCTGCACTGACAAAAATAGGACTAAAGCATGGAGCAAAGGAAGCTTAGGCAATACAAGAGGAAGCACACAATTATGCAAACGGGGTGGGGCAGGCACAGAAATCACACAGAACAGTATTTTTGCTTAATGCTCTGATTCTGCAAATTGCATAAAAGCATTTGAATTGTTAGCCAAGTTATGAGCTCCAGGCTTAAATACAGTTTGCTCAACTGCCACTTTGGGATCTAACTTTGGATTCAAATGCTTCCAGAACCTCAAAATCAATCTTAAACTGTCTGAGCCCTCATACAGGGTGCATCTGCACGAGCACTGCCCCATGGCCACATGCAGCACCAGCCCATGCAGCCAAGCTACTCAAAGCCTTAAGCATCCATATCAAACCCTGATAAAAGCTTCAAAACAGCCGTGTCTCAAAGGGTAATTTGTCAGAAACGTTCTCAGAAAACAATTACTGACCACTACATTGAACAGGCAAGCAGCAGCACCCTATTTTTCCCAGTAATGACAATTTCCTCTGTCTTATCTGAGGCCTGTGCTTAGATGCTAATTTAACACTGCTTCATCCACTGTGTTTAAAGAAGAAAGACAACATTTGTCTTCCCAAATATGCACAGAAAGCATCTCACCCATTACCATCATCTGCTGTTTGAGTCCTCTAATGACACTGAGAGGAGGCAACTCCTATTTCTTATGTGGAAACTGGTAACACCTTTGAACCCTCAAAAATACACACGGGACAAAATCCAACACAATAAACAATTATGTGCATGGACATACATTTTATCTAATAGACTGAAACATAACACTTTTTACCATAAATGCGCCATCATTCATCCCTTTCTAACTGAAAAACACCATTAAGAATCAAAGTTCCTACTTATAATTACTTAAACTAATCCAAGAAGATATCAATAAATATTCCAGTTTCCCTCTTTTCACTATTTAGAAAATTTTGATAAATAAGAATTTTTATTTATTACTTAAAATCAATTTCTTTTTAACAGCATGGATTTTTAAATACATTTTAAATTTTAACGATGGAAGCTTGTTTCAATTCTATTCAGCTTGGTTTTATGCAAGGTTCACTTTAAAAAAGTTACTAAACTACTTAAATGGTAGCTAGTTACTGCAAAGGACCTCTGTTTCACAATATGTTAGTCCTTATGCTGCAAAGTATTCTTGACTGACAGATTTACAGGCTCTACTCAAGACTAGAGGTTTTTTATACTGGGAGAACATGAACAAGCATTGCAAAGCTTAACATTAACACAGAGGTAAGGCCTTGGCCAACCCTTTGCCCAGGCTGTCCTTCAACTTGGCATTCATTCTACAGAAAATCAGATCCTCTCCCTCTTGGACCCCTAATTAAAATAATACATAAGGGCAAAGTTCCATTCCCATTTTGCAGAGAATGAAAAATCAGTATGACAATAAGTCAGCGAATTTCCCTGTGGGTTAAATAACAGCAAGCTCTGGGCAGCGTGGATCCTGTTACCATTGCTGCCTATACTTGGAGTCCAGAAAGCTTCTCCTTAATGAAGTCTAACAAAATCCTTGATGGCTACACTGGACAAAACCGATAAAAGGCCAAAGCCTCTCGCACACAAGTCAGTGGCAAGTCTCTTTGAGGGCCAGCAGATGCCAGGAGTGAAGACATCCAAATATAAAAATGTACAATGAATAAAAAAGTCAGGCACTACTATTCTATTTAATATAACTCTGGGACAAAAGAGTCAATTCACTCAAAAAGCCAGGACTGCTATGTACAAAAAACACCTTGTATTTGGTGCAAATTACCACACAACTTAAATCAGTTGAATAAACACATGTGGTGCAGTCTATTTAAACCACTGCTAGTGCTTTGCACTGCAATCTGTTAACTGAGACATTTTTCCAATGAAGGCCATGTCCTCATTTGCCAGCATGCATGCGCAGCTGCTCTGAGTGCAGTCACACAAAGCAGGCTCACTTCCTCTTCTTTCTTCCCATCTGGGCAAGATTTATGGCAAGAAAACACTTCAGAGATACAGTAGTAATGAACTTGTATTTTAGGATAGAGTCTTAGTTTTTAACCCTTAGTACATTCTGCATAAATTATAGTAATTGTCTTCTACAAATAACCCTGGACCGGAATCAGTAAATATCCAGCATTTCCACTGTGCTGCTTCTCCTGCAGATCTCCAAACGTTTTACAAATAACTTATTTTCTTAGTGAAAAAAATTACTGGACTATTACAAACCTAGGGCATAATCCAGGAAGAAAATTTAGTACTAGATACTGGTCTATAAAACACTGTATCAAAAATGCTTTCCTCTGACCCTTCGCTGACATATTAAGCCCAAAGCAGAGTACAAAAATAGCTACATATTACACATGCATTACTTATTTCTGCAGTGAACTGCATTTGAAGGGACTTATGAATTCAACTCAATGCTGATTCATGGCTTCATTGAACTACTTCTCAAATAAAGGTATGTGCAGTTACAGTTAAAACAGCTGTGACCAGCAGAACAAATGCTGCTCTTCTAGACTACTGTCATAAATTCCACTGGAAATATACAGTTCATTCCTCACTCAGTGATGTAATCTTATTTTGATATAGACTCTCACTATGCCCAAACTGTCGATCCAATAGTCCTGCATTTACCACCACCCAGCACCCACCACTAATCTGAGCCAAAAGAAACCTCTAACACACCAAATGAAAATAGGTAGACAAGTACACAGCAATCAGTGCACAACAGCTCTAAGTTTTGATTACTACACAACAGCTCTAAGTTTTGATTACTACATAGTCTAGATTTTCAGCTAGGATATGAAAGAAATTTAAAAAGAAGAAAATATGGAAAGCTTAAACTGAACCACTGACCATTTCCCAGAAAAATCTAAGCTGTTCTACTTTCCTGTTAAGCACTAGTATAGTCAACGAAGAGAGAAGAAATTTGTTATGAGACTCCAAAGCATTTTATTCAGTATATATTATCTTTCTCTTGTCAAATTCTAAAAGTTAAGATATTACTGAAAAAGTAGCCCTGACCATAGAAGTTAATGCAAGAAGTACAGAAAATCCAGAAAAAGCAAGATTGTTAGAGTTTGCAAGAAAAGGTAATTACTAGCAGGGTTAGCACGTCCTTCTTTTTGGGTGTTCCTTTTCTGCCCCCCACTACAAGCTTGCATTTATTTTTTCATCGGCACAGAATGTCACATAGATTTCTACTTGGTATTTTCAGATGGAAAGGTAATTCTAGAAATAAATTACAGTATCAACAGCAGCAAGAGCTTCCCAAGGGAACTGGCAAAAGACAAAGCAGGATGGCTGCCTGCTTCCCTAGGAACAAAAACAGTAAGATCACAGGGTGAGCTACTTGCGTATCTTTGTCCGTAGTGGTAACAATTGTAAGCTGTACACACCCTCATTATATTTGTGGTCCGTGTTACTCCTGGTGACTACAGTGTTTTATCTATCACTTAATGAACAAGCCACTTCCCCTCTTCACTCTAAAAACACTTGTACAGGTTGAAAGGGCTTTCTCAAGGACTCTTATAAGCACAAGCTCAGTCTCCAAGTAATAACACAACATGAATACTGTATTTCAGTTAAAAGAATCATAGCTACCCAGTAAAGGCCTGCCCTAAAATCAGGACTCAAAAAAGCAGTGTGCCATTAGATGCCTTTCTGATAATTACAAAATAAGTAAATGAAAAATAGTACTGCCTTCTAGGAGAGTTATACACATCTACACAGAAACAGTGAAAAATTTTCCCAACTCTTCAAGCAGAAGAGAATTATTAAATTAAAACTTAAAAGAGAACAGAACTCTCTTGTTTTCCTATTCATTATTCTGATTTTACCTATCTTTTTGTTGCAACAAACAGAGCTGGCTTTAGAAACAAGTAGAAAGTGAAAAGAATTTCTGAAATTTAATACTAAAACTAAGTCTGTCATATGTACTCCTTCCTAAAGAGATCAGGAACAATATAAAAATTTCAGCACTGTACCCTAGAGGTATGTTAAGTCTTTTATTTGCCTTCAAAACACAAGTGATATATTCATTTGGCAGAATTTCACTGTTAGAAAAATACCTACTCACTTTACAAGAATTTTTAATAATAGCATGTAGTTTACAACTTATCACTGACCTATTAGGTTTATCAAAGTAGACTGCAGCTTTAGATGATGAAGCACATGAGGACAGTTTTTCTGTCTCTTTGGAGGTCACAGAATTTAGCATATCATCTTTAGAAGTCCTTGAATCCACTTCAGCTGATAAAGCAAGGCTTGTTTCCTCCATGTTTCCATGTTTATTGTCATTCTCAGAGCTCTTGATGTCCAAGTACCGTCCATTGTCCTCTGAGACTGTGAGAGGCACTTGTTTTAAAGAAGGATGGGGAGCTACACCATAAACTGTTGACACAGCAAAGTTTTCATTCTTGAGAAGATCTATTTCACTGAAAAAGCAAAATATGAAATATTTTTGTAGCTTTCATGCAAATGCTGTTCAAATCACACCAGTGCAGCACAGAAATAAAGACAACACACTGAAGAGCTCAACATGCTCAAGAAGCCCCTTTTTAATTCATGTATGTTTAAGAATTCCTACAACAGAAATAACTTTCATCACACAAACTGTTCACAAAAGCACTAGTTTCATTGAGCACTTTAGTAAATAATTAGTAGCAGGAAAAATGTTGCACCCTGAGTGAGTGAATCAATGACACAAGTGAGCAACAACAGTTTTATCTCCATCTGGTTGAAATCTGAGCACTGAGACACAAATTGTCACAAGACAGAAGTCTATCTAGGATACAAAACATAAAATACTACAGTGGTGAATCAATATGTACTATCCTATCTGGCTTTGAAATGGTAACTATGCAAGTCAATAAAGCCACTTTAAATTTATCTATTTTCCCACGCACAGCATTAGTACACCTCTTAAGAAGAATGATATCTTATGGCTCACAGAACGATATGTTTGGACCAAACTTCTTGAAATTTTTTTTTTGCTGTTATTAAAGATACTGTCATGTCTATTAGTCTTGCTCTTCAGAAAGAAAAACTGTATTGACATCAGATATTAAAACAAGCATCTTTCTGACAGAGTTTGCAAGCTGCACACACAAAAATAAAGCTAATTGAAGTGACATAAAGCTAATTGAAGAAAAAAAACCTATGTAAAACAGATCAGAAGACATTGTTCTCAAAGAAATGAAGTTACATTGAAAGAACAAAATTGGTTTAAAAATTAAATTATACAGGTAATAATAGGAAAATAATCAGTCTGAAGTCTCTCCTTTTTTTCTAAATCAAATACTATGTATTGAAAAGGAAAGATTGCCCTGCCCTGAAGATTTCCCAGCCATTCCCTATATCTAAGTTATGGTTTCATATATGTGATAGAAAACATTGAAAAGTTATCCAACATTTATCAGGTGTCAAGTAGGTTGACGAGTACATACCTTTCAAGTCTTTGGATTTGTTCCATCAAAGACCATTTCTCACTGTTTAACACACTAATCTGATCTTCTAATTTTTGCACTATTAAACATTGCTAAACACAAGACAGAAACGAAAAAGTTTAGTACAATAAAGTTAAATAGTACATTAAACAGCTGTAACATTTCTTCTGTGCAGTCTTACTTCTATTGACTGTGGTGCAGTTTCAAACACCGGGACAGTCCCAAGTATAGGAGTATCAGCCTCTAACTCATCATCCTCTACACCAACTGATGCATCCACCACATCTCTTGCAGTAACGTGATGGTTTCCAAAGTCACGGTAGAGTTGCAACAGGTCAGGAGGTTTTGGAATGTTCAATCCTACATCATCCCAAAGTTCAAAATCCTTCAAGAGAATAAAAGAAACTAAAGCATACAATATAATTCCTTTTATTTTCATTTCTCTTCCTCAGTTGACCACAGGTGATACAATAGCAAAATAATCACATCAAGACTGCATTGTAGTAAAGAAGATAGAAGCTTAACTCAGCAAGAAACAATAGTAGAGGAAGGATCCACTTCATTAACCAAAGCAGTTTCACCCTAGAGGCAGCCCTAGGTAACATATTGAGAGACTCCCTTCCAAACCACATAGGTTACTTTTCTTTTTGCTAAGATATGAACACTTTTTAGAACCAGAAATAACATTGCTCAAATTCTAGCAGAAGCCAATGCAGTTGATACAAGGCAGAAATATTGGCTTTGTTCCAATTTCATTGTAATTTCCCTGGGGACAGTGACAGGGAATTGTAATTTCCAGGGACAGTGACTCCACCACCTCTCTGGGCAGTCCATTCCAATGCTTAACATTTCCATGGAGAAATTCCTCCTGATGTCCAGTATATCTCAAACAGCTCTGTAGATGACTGATAGCAAGGTGCAAACAATACAAGGGACCCCTGTTTCAAACCACCACTCTATGTTCTTCCTTTTCTCATTTACATCTTATTATTCTATTAGTACATGTCTGTTGGAATTCTATTCCAAACTACAAATAAGGTTGTGCACATTTACACAGGAGTTCTGATGGTCTCTTTAATGACATTAAACATAAGTATTGGTTTAAACTTTTTTCCTATTGTTCCCAGTCTTCACATACCATAGTGTGGTCACATAGATTTATTTGAAGAAAGATTATTTTCTCAAAGAACTATGTGAACAATGTAGGAAAAAATGTGCCTACTATATGTTAATTGCTATATGTTTATGTTTACCTTTTAGAATTAAGAAATTTCCCTTTTTTTTTTTGACTAATTCTCTCACAACACAAAGCATTCTCAGTTGAGAACACAAATAGGATAAACTATTAATCTTTTATCTTTAGGGGGCTGAATTCTCACAAGTATTTGGATGTTAAGCGCAAATGTTCAGTGCAAGATGATTCAGGAACTCTATTTAACAACGTATTTACTTTACAGATTAGGATATGAAACACAGCAAAAGTATAGGAGAACCAGTTACAGATAAAACTGGATGAAATTCTGTATTTAATTCTTCTGGTAATATTCCAGCTTTGTGATGAATACTTATTGGGTGTTTTGTCTACCCAGAAACAGTCAGAATGTGACTAGAATCATCCAAACAATCTTCCCAAGATATTCTTCCCATCAAATGTAAGCCAACAGAGATATAAAACCAATCATCTTAAGAAAAATGCATCCAAGCATAGCTATGTTGGGAAAGATGTAGGATAATACCTTATTACCAAGAGCTTCTTCAATACTGTACTCAATGCCACAGGTGATCACATACACTCACACACACACATACACATGCCCAGAAGACAACCAAGGAGTAAAAATTGTATACTCTGCACAAGTCAACTGAGTAGGATCTAAGGAAAAGATAACGTTTGAGATCCAGATCCTTGGGTTTAACTGAACATTTGTCACACCAGAAGACAAGGAAATATCTAACTCACAGTATTTCACTTCTTGTTTTACTTCCGTTATAGAATGCAAGCACTCTGTCTCGTTCCTACAAATTTTGGGAAACTACGGCTCAAATTGCTGTGTTTTCAAACCATGGTTTATTTATGAAAATGCTAACTAACATATTTAATTTTTAGAGTGCTCATATATATGAAGCAAATTGCATGCACAGGAAAAATCATTTAAGTTCACTTGAGTTTATGACAAGATCAGAATATGAAAAGCAGAATGTGGAGAAAGCCACAAACAAATGCACAAACAAGCTTTACCTGATCATGATTTTCATCTGAAAATGTTATTGATGTAAGCTTGTAACTATTCTTCAATAAAAATTCATTAACTAGGAAGTTTAGAGCTCTTTTCTCAAGAGGTCTGATTGGCTCCTGGAAAAAAAAAAAAGAAAATACACTAGATCTTTGGTTTACCTCTCTTCCAACTATGGAAGCATGTTCATACTAAAATCCATGCAAAGTTTGTTTATCACCAGCCACCTACCTGAATTTCAGGACTTGATTTATAATTTTTTCGTTCCTGCAAAGGAACTTCATTTTCTGGGGAGGAAAAAAGAAGCAACTAAATTTTACTCTCTCTCACAGAGGATGAGTTCAGCTACTTCTACATTGTTTAAAGTAGAGACTTAAGAAAAGGTTTATGTACACCACCTGCAGCCTGAGTCAGGTTGGCTCGAAGGGCCTGTATGGTCTCCTTGGCTTTCCGTAGTTCAAACTCCAGGACTGGACAGGGATTTGGATTAAACACACACAGGCATCCAATCAAGGCAAGGGAAACAAAAATAAAATATAAAAAGCAAGGATGGGTGTGAAAAAAAAGATACCGTTTGTATTAAACATAAAGCATGCAATCTTTATGGAACTTATGAACACATGCAGCAGAGTTGGTCTGAAAGCAAACTGGTGAACATTTTCCATAGTTTCACTGGCCTTAGGTTAGCTAAGCCAAAATTTCAAGCTGTCTGACAAGGACTCGCTGTAAGGTTTTGGGAAAATATTTGGCAGCTGATGCTGTTAAATGTTCTGGTTTTTTGGGGGCAAGAGGAGTATGTGGGCAGTAAGAACACAGATCTAAATGAAGCCAATATATCATGGCAGCAGAGGAAGCTGTCTCCACACAGCAAAGCTTAAACCATGAAGTGAATGTACAGTCCCATTGAAACCACAGACTTTTTTTGGAAAATAAAACCATACACCAAAATTTTTGTAGTTTAAATGGGAGATCTTGAAATGTACTTTATCTTAGAAAAAAGAATAATGTCATTTTAAATTTATATTTTAAAATAGACGGATTTTAGGAATGTCCTACAGTGGAATCAGATTTTGATTTCAGCTCACTGAAATCAAATGAAGAGAGATGCACAAGACCAAAAACACTCAAAAATTTGCAGCTCTTCTGCAGTACTTATAAAAAAGCTTGACAGAAAGTCTTTGCACCATTATTCTTGAAAGTTTACACTGATTTTTCAAAGACCTAGAGTCAGCTTTAAATTCAAAAATCATTGATTCTCTCCACTTTCTCTTAATTCACCTTTCCACTCCCCTAGTCACTGTTACTTGTTTCTCATATTCCATTGTTTCCTCCAAAAAGGGCCAGTGGTGATTTGTGTGCACTGGGATTTCATGTGTTTTGATGCTGATGCATTTTCATATGTATATGGTGGCCTCAAATTTTAACACCCTGGACCTTTGTAAAACATACAGCAAATGTTCTTTTAATAGCCATTTACAGGTAGAACATCTAGGGAAACCTATTTAAGAGATTACCAGATAAATACATGCATTTCACTAATTCTCAGCTTAACCTAATCACACTGAAGTATAGTTACCAGAAGGAAGGTCTCTTAACTAGGAGAGATGAGCACAGAACACCTACCATGCTGAAGTGTTAGGTGACCTATTTAGAATAGTTTCATATCTACTTTATTCCCATACAAAATGAAAAATGTTGTAGCGACTTTTAACAAGGAAATTTCAATGTGATCTTCAATCACTGCCTGGAAACAATTCAACATGGCACTCCGAAATATTTACACAGAACACAATGCACAGCAGAAACACTGTATTGGCCCTTGCTGCTAAGAAATGTTACTGAAGGCTGCAAATAAAATTGGTTCCTCTTTTGAGCACCTGCTACTAAGACTCTTGCTAATTAGCACTCATGGAAAAAAGATTCACTCAGTTTGCAGTTCTGCATAAAAACTGAAGGAGTTACTACAGTACACCACATTTGCTACATGAAAGTAACTTGTTTGATGCACAGAATTTTACTGCAGCAATACAAAAGCGCAACTGAGGATACAATGAATAAAATATGTAAAGTCTCTCTAGTATTCAGCAATGCTGATCTGCAAATACTTCTGTGCAACAAAGTTAGAAAACGCTGTCATGGTAAAGTAAGTACCTAATTTTAGCACTTCCTTGCATTTGAGTTACTTATTCACAGTTGTAAGATACTAATTTGTTACTTTTTGATTATTTTAAAGAACTCAAATGAAGTAATTTTTCTTATGGAAATAACTAGGTGTTAACATTTTACTCTTGTAAAATATTTTCAAAGACCAGAACAGTTGCAGATCAGGAGTGCCCTGCACTAGAATGATATAAATAATAAAAAAAAGTTAGGAAAACAATGCAAACTATAAAAACTCAGGAATCCAATTAAGGAAAATAGGAATAAGACATGTCTGAAGGCATAGAAAGCCAAAAAACTCATGTCAGACAAACCCATGTCAGACGGCAAGAATTGATTTTTAGTGAACTGTGACGATGCTGAAAATTCTTACAAGTCATTAGGACTTTACCCATTCAACCTTAAAAGTAGATTACTCTGCTGCATGTTTCTGTTACATAGTAGAAGATTCTAGACATAGTATATTTGAGAAGCTGTCACTTGGTAGCATGTCACAACAGTCACATAATTCTACCACAACACAGCATTGTTACAGTTGTACCTCATCTAATCTTACTAATGGCACCATGATAATTGCCATCATACAAACCTTGATGCTTTCAAGTCCATCACAAATGTAGCTTTTATTTGAAGTAGTTTGTAGGTGTTTATACAATCATACATGTAAATAGCTATAACATTAACTTCAGTCAAATGTTAAACTGTGATTACAAGCTCTTGAAGTTATACTGAAATGTGATCATCTGCCAAAACATATAATGATTTTTAATTCAACATGTCTACCAATGAAATCAACACTAGTAATCCCTATTTACTGATTCTATAACATCCTCTTAAATAAAAAGGGAACCTTTTAACCTCTTTATTTGTAACCATTATGAACTATTGACTTTTAATATAAATGACCTGATGCTTCTCCCTCTTGCCTGTTACAAAGCCCAAGCTACACCTTCAGAAGCATTGACAAAGCCAAGCTAAAGTTTGACTTCATGCTTGACTGGGCTGATAACATGTAAAACTCCCAGCACCTGAAGAAGGAGCTGACACTCCTTAAGAAAAATGCATAACAATTTTGCTGCAGACAGCCTAAGAAAGGAAAGAATCAGATACTCTCCTACACCAGAAAGCAAAGAACAGAAGTTTTAGAGCCTTGAGGTTGGGTAATCTTCCTACAAGGAAAGGGCATTTCTGAACAATTTAGTTTGCCTTAGGGCAGAAAACGATCCACATTTCAATGGCTCTTCTGCTTTTTCTTTATTAAAAATTTCAAATCACTACAGCTACTATTCTGAAAAAAATTACAGAGCCTGACTTAAAATGAGTGAATCTGTTTAGCAAGCAACAATGCATCGGACCAAGGTTTTCATATCAGCCATTTTAAAATGTTTCAGTTTTCATGCAGCTAATCTAATACACCTTAAAAGAGAAGTGCGTATCAGGAATGAGTAACTTGTCTGCTGAGTTTTGAAATTCCAAAATTAAGCTTTCTCAAGGGTCTTATTCTATTGACTCACATTTGTTAACAACTTCATAAGTTATTGGATCATAGACTGAGAAGTTACCTATGAAGAACCACCTGCAATTTGAGATTGAACTAATTGAGATCTACATGAACAGCAGTCTTGTTGAGCCAAGGCCAAAAGTTGTATGACATCCCACTACATTTGATGAATCTGTATATACATTTTGAATCAATCAGAAGAAATTCAAATTCTCTGACAATAGCTAGCAATGAAGCCACTGTCCCAAACATACTTCAGGACCTGAGGTTTCCCAACTCCCACTTTCCTGATGGAAGTATTAAGAAAAAAAGCGGCCTTGAAATGTGAAACACTTCAGCACATAACACAAATAGCCCTGAATCAGAAAGCTGTACTTCAGCACAAGAGATGACTACCACACTACAAAAATTAAGACTAGCAGGAGGGTGTATCAGCAAGTAACAGAGAACTTGTCAGTCTAATAGTGGGAGGCCAAGACTTGACTCAGTAGCCTCATTAGTGCTTTGAAGCTAATGAGACAGGACCACCTACAGAGAAGACCTGAACTACAGCAGCCTGGTCTTCTGGTTCAACCCCTGGGGACCTTCAACCAGGAAGGAAATTGAAGAAGCTTACAACTCTCTCACAGAGCTTAAGACAAGTAGTGGGAAGACAAAACCAGATCTGCTTTCAGGATGAACAAACTGCACAAACAATGTTAGCAAGTGATTGTTGTACTACAGATGCCTCTTGTGTTCTGTTGTTTTTTTTTTTTGTTTTTTTTTTTTTTTTTTTTTTNAGTTTTGTTTGGTTTTTTAAAAGATTGTCCTCTGATTTTGGTGTGCACAATTTAATAGTGCCTACTAACAAACAGACAAAAAAGGGCTCTGTAAAGAGCAGAAACTGTGAACTTAAGTCTAGATAAATGAAATTCTCAAAAAAACCCAAGTGTTTTTTGAACTTCTCTTCCTTTCAAATCTTAATTCTGCTAATCAGAGACACAAAGACTCACTAGAAATCAATGCAAATACAGGGAATACATAGGATTGAAATGGAGTTTGATTATAAGACTTAATTTTATCATCTTTGAAAACACAGCATGTGTTTTTAAAATTATTAGATTCTCAGAACAGTTGATGTCAAAGGCAGGTTAGCAATAATAAACATCTTGAATTATGCGAAGTAGGGGGCTTAGAACATGGCAAATTTAAGATGTGGCAGAAGATTCAGTTCCTCAGGCTGTCAGGCAACCTATTTAAAGCAAATCCTGTGGGTATTCAAGTTAGGCATACCCTTATTTCACAGGAAAGGAGCAAGTTTTCCATTCTCTAGCTGCTTTATGGAAATTATGAGTATTTGGAAGAGGTCTACTACCCCTAACAAACCCTTCAGTACTGAGTTTATCCTAGCAGAAATTATTTCAAGCACTTAACACATGACTTTGGATTCAAAACTTACCAGTCTTAGAGAATAAGTTGTTTACATCTAGTAAATTGCAAGCTATAAGGATGCATTTTGTTGTTTTTTCATCTCTTAGTGGATTACAAATGTATTATCCAAATTGTTACATAACTCTCATTTTCACTAAGATCAGGAAGATCAGGAAGAAAATGTATGTTTTCTAAACTGCAGTTAGTTTTGTCATACTTATCCACATCCTGACTGGTTTCTGTGACTTGGATCTTTTCAGTCAAGCTGACAATAATATAATAGAAGGGACTCACTTCACTTCCTTCTATCAGATTTCCCAAGTGAAAAGCTCACGGCAACTCTTCAAAGCATGTTTGCTTCTAGGCCAAATTTTGATTCTAATGCCAGATGGAATGAAGTGAGCTAATAGCTTTTTAAATACTGAAATCAATTTCAAACAAGAGTCGATACGGTTATTTCCAGGAATTTTTGGACTGCTAAAACAAAAAAATATGGCAGCTTAGTCTACCACTATTCATGGAATATGGCGGCTTTGGTTGATGATATATGCACACATTTTTTGATTTGGGGCTTTCTAACATCGCCAAGATACAAAAACATTTGTAAAGTGGGTATGTTATAACTTCAGTTTTAAAGTCGTTCTGACTTGGAACCTGTTTACCAGTTTCATTTGGTGACTGATGTGCATTTATTTCCTATCTTTCATTTGATACGATAGGGAGCTGATATGGAAATCATGTGTTCTGTCCAAACAGTAAAAAACAAAGATAGCAGCATGAGAAAGGCATTTACAAAGAGAAAGTACTCAATCCTCATCTTCAGAACTATCAAAAGAAAAATTAGACTATTAGATCACGGTCCCAAGCTTTCACAACAGATTAGAATTTTAACCTACTAAGCATCAAAATTCTTAACTGAAAAGAAAGAACTTCAGAAGAAATAAGCAAGATGGACTTCCAGTTAGGTTTCAAAGTGCATTTGCAGCTAAGAACAATTTCAAAAGCAGAAGTTGTAAGCCAGAGTTTGTTTAAAGAAGGAACTGGACTTGCAAAATCTTGAAATCTCTGTTGACATAAGTATTTATTTGGCACATTAAAAAATATCAGTTTTTGAAATTGCTCGGGAAGATGGCTTTAAACAGGATTGGGGCAAAATATTTTAAGCAATTATGACTGAACCAGAATTTTAAGTAAAACCAGAATATTTTAAAAACTTCCAGTCTTTAAAAACATCCAGAAATAGAAATTTAGTCTTACTTTGTTGAAGTTCTTATGTTACTTCTTAAGAACTCTTTGAAAAACATCTCTAAAGGAACACAGAACTGTAAATGTCCTGACATACAATTTCCTCATCAATTACATATGACAGCAGTCAATCACTATATAGTAATTATCAAAAATATTGATCAATTTTACTATTTACTTAATACTTAATTTTAGCCTATATTAATTTCATACTGGACATAACCAATATTTTGTTACTAATGTTTTGTCAGAACATCACTGGTTCTACTGGATGTCAATTCTCACTGGTCTATATTTCCTATAAGAATCTCTAATCCAGTTCCAAGGAGATCTCCAAGCAAAAATCAAACTACCTCTCTCAGCAACACTATTGTTAAGAAATACTGACTAGAACCAGGAAAGATATAATAAGATAATGAAAATAAATACAATATTGAGATTTTGCTTGTTTCTTCCTTGCATTCCAGGACACAATTCACAAATGGGCTCCTTAAACACAATTTGTTTAGAAGATTAGTTTTCCATCTACAACAATTGCCTCCTTGAAAAGGACTATGTATATTGAAAAAGAGAGTAGCTAGATAGTAGTAAGAATCCAGAAGTTTCCATATAAATCGAAGAACAGTAAGTTCCTATAGTTCTAGATCAGAACACCAAAATACCTGGATTTGCTTTCTGTTTGTGAATTTAATCCAGTCCTTTAACTCAGCAACACTGGCTGGGTAAGAAAAATGAGATTTTCCCACCATTTCAGACTGACCCAGAGATGAAATTTCAGAATTAGGATCCTTTACAGAACTGTGTTTCATCAGCCTTTTCATTGCTTGGTGGTTCAGAGTAAAAACAACAGGGTGGAAGAGAGACATGGCAGCTTGCATCACCTCAGGTTTCATAAAGCTTAACCATGTGAGCCAAAGTCACAGCATGGACAACTTCCATGAGCTCAGGATATTGACCAGTACCAACTGATAAGAAGTAAACAAAGCCATTTCTAGAGAGCTTTTATGGTTTTCTTTGTAGATGTTGTGAATAACTTATATATTACCTTGGAAAAAAACCTGGACAGAAAAACATGGCTCACATCAAAAGTGTTTACTAAAGTAATTTCAAATGTAAGAGAAGGTTCTGCCTTTGGTGATGTAATAGATCCTGAAATTAAAAGTGCAAAAGGCTCCGAACAAAAGGCAAAAAAAAAGACTTCTTCAAACCAATCTTATACAATCAAATAGGAGAGAAAAGCAGTGCAATTAAGATTTGTAGCAAAGAAGATTTATGGAACTGAGTAAATCCCAAATTTGCTCTGGGTTTGGAAGTGCTTATTTGATCTCAATGAAAGCTATATTTATGAGACAACTTGCAACAGATCTTTATGTCAGAAAGCTCTCACCCATGTAGCAGTCACAGACCACTATGTAGAGTAATTCAGTGTACGTTTCAGTTTAACAATAGTAGTCAGTGGGCAATATCAGGATCCAGTTCTATTGTCAGTGGCTGGGCACAATTTTCAAGTATACTGCATGTTTCTGCACTGGTGACATCTGGAATCATACATAAGTACACCTGCCTGAATATTTACAGTAATTACAGCAGAAGTGTTAAAAGGATGATGCTATCATCAAGTAACTAGTTAAATCACCTCAGTGAAATCTTGTCACCTTCAGAAATGTTAATTTAAATACACTTATGCTAAAAACAACAAGTTAAACAGTAAAATTAACATTCTGTGGTTCCTAAAACATATAGAACACTTACCTGCTACTCTTTCATCTGTTTCTCTAGTGCCATCATCAGAGTATCTTGCAAAATCTAAAGAATCAAGAGTACTGATGCTTCCAGCACGATCTTAAGGGGTAGGAAAAAAAAAAAAGACATCAGAAAGAATCCTGAAGAGCTGCCTGTCTTTCATAGAGAAAGTCAAAACAGCATCTCATTTCAGAAACTATAAATCGCAGGCTACATGTTCTGCAAGATTCAAGTGTTACTGCATTCTCTGAAGGTCTGCAAGTAAAGAGTACATCAGTAAAATTGAACCAAAAATGCAGCACTACAGTAAGTTCACTAAACAGACTGTAGGAGATTTTGGCTCCCCCTTAAAGATGGCATTTCTAGTTTGTCCACAGCAGATGAGGAGCAGCGCCTTGTAGCACCTCCCCTTTTCCACAAGGGTCAGGGACTTTGGCTTGGACGCACAGGTGAGAATGTAAAAGAAGCCAAAGTCTTGTGTGACAACTTTCAAGCAGTTCCCATTTAACAGAAACCTGTAACTGCCTCAAATACTCTACCTCCTTTTCCCATTTTTAGTATTTTAAGGCATGCCAATGTGACCAAATACTTTTTTTACATCTCTCCTGATCTAGCTTTTAACTTCAGTACATACCCACTTAATTAACTTTTTTAAAGAATGCAGTATCTAACAAAAGCAAAAGAAGGCACAGTTCGCGCTACTGGAGGTATAATATTCACACTCTACAATTAAATTCTTAATTTAAAAAGAAAAATAATCAAGAAATTCAGCATAAGGTTTGGATCTGATCTTGACATTTTTCATTTCATGGGAATGGCAAAGAAAATCCATCAATTAAAATGCAATTTCGATGAGTCTGTTGAAGCAGATATTCACCTTTTTATTATAAAAATGTACAAATTACTTGGTAACAGAACTCAAATTGAACAGGTTCCTAGCACAATTGAACATGCAGAAATTATATTAAGTACCTTAGTATCTTTCCTCTTGTTTTGAAATTAATTTCTATGTAGCACTTCAGAAATAATTTTAATTACACTAGAACTGTTGTCATATTAACAAAGGACAAACTCCACAGAGCTGTCAAAAAACCCCTCATCTGTCAGTGGAAATAGAAGCAATTTCATCACTTGTCAGTCAAATTCTGTCATGACTAACATCATTAAGTATTTAACCTCTCCTCCCATTCTGCATTATGTAAGAAAACAGACCAAAAAAAATTTCTATTAACGACTTGCTTTGTATATTTGTGCCTAAGTCATACTGTAAGGTCTTGTGACATCCTCTCTACATATAGACAGGACAGCACTCAAATAACACCTGAATTAAGACTGATCAAAGCATTTACACTTAAAAGACAAAGAGATACTAAAGTTACCAACTCTAGCTGAGTTCCACAACATCACGACTTGCCTGAAAATCTTGTCAGTTCCATGGACATAAAGTACATGACAGTATACGGTTTATATCCACCAAAGGGTTTTTTCCTGTTACAATGCTCTCTTATCCAAACAATGAAACAGGCTGTTTCTCCTCAGTGAGTCTCTACTCAGTCATTGGTTTTAAACATCATTGCTCATATGCAGATTCCAGTCTTATCCTCTGCAATATTTTCAGACATTGGTCTGATTTAGTAATTCTCTGTAGGCTGTTCTACATAGCTTAGCAACACAGTTCAAATTCTTCTTTTTACAGCAACTTTGGAAAATGGACTATTGTGAAAATAAACCAGTGCGAATCACATTTGAAGAGATAGAGTTCAAAACTAAACACTAATTCATGCACAGTATAAGAGTCTTTAGAACTGACTTTTCAAAACACACAGCACTGTGATGAGTAGATACTGCTCTAACTTATTTCATTGGGAGCTACAAGATCATTTTTTGAAATCAAATTCAAGGCAACATTCAAATAGAGATCGCAGTGAAAAGCTCATGTTGAAGAGAAGTAACCAAGTCTCACATACAGCATTGCTATGGCAAATGCAGAAATAAAACTGTTCCCTCCTTCAGTCTTAACATGTTAACAGATGAATTTTCTAATTGATCTGTGAACAGAAGCAATGTAACATCAGGGAAACAATGCTCAAATTTTCAACTTAAGTCAACCACATCACAATTACTGAAGCATCCAAAGCCATAAGCAACACAACCTTTATATGACTTGTTGCGTACTTTGGAGGCCAAGGCTCTCCTCTGAAAACTGATAAAACAAACCCAGGCCTAAACAAAAAACTTGTTTGCCAAAGCCAAAAACTTCTTTAAAAAACCCAAACCACCAAAACCCAGATGTCTATAAAAAAAGCAGGGGGTAATCACAATCTTTGTCAGGATTTAGACAACAGAAGCTGTTTAAGATCATACCAGCAGCTGTCAATCCAGTAATTCATAAAATCAGTTCTAAAACCGTAATGGTCCTACAGGAACAAACAACAGCAAGGGGGTTTACCATTTCAACACCCAGAAAGTGCCTTATGCACCAGCCCTGCATGCACAGCAGCAATTTACAGGGTTCAAACTTGTACATTCACCATTTAGACTTTGCTTTACCATTACAATGTTCCTAATAAAAGCAAACATCTGGCTTCCTTTTCATACAGGCTGACACCGTGAAGACGCACAAACAGCTGGATTCAGACTGACAAAACCAACCAAGATCTACTAAGGAACAGCAGCCTCACGGCATGTTTCCTGCTACCATTATTTCACTCTGCCAGTAATGCTGACTACAGAAGTCCAACCCAGGATGTGCCATTATCAGTAGAGCTGTGGCACACGGGCAGGGCCGGGCAGTGAAGAGCAGCAGGCCTGTGCCATCGCCTCACCTGCCCAAAATGTCACCGCGGGCAACCGTGTCTGTGCTACAACTCGCTACTCACCACCATCTCTGTAGGCAGTCATCAGCAGAGGTTTAAATCCTAAAACTAATACCATTGTCTAGAAAATCATGGAATAACATCTTATAACCTCGTATTTTACACTTCCATAAAGGATGTACCTGCTCCACAAAGGATCAAGAGGGTGTAAAAGGTACCTCCCTACAACAGCCTCATTTGTTAGGAAAAAGGGCAGGGCTGTTAGAAGGAAAGGAATCAAAGGGAAGGGCTGTGCTCAGTCACACAGCTCACCTGAGGAATGTGAAACATCATAATTTATCTGAAGTACAAATAGTTGTACTCCAGGACACTGAGTGGAAGCATTTCAACTACTGCATTCAGAAAAGACAACTATTTTCTGAACTGAAAGAGGAAAAGAAAAAAAAAATCTTTTTTTTGAAGAAAACATACTCAATTTTTAAAATAAAAATAAAAATTTTAGTCACAAGCGATTTGGCAAAGAATACAAAAGCAACTTATTGTGGAGAAATCACCGAAAAGGAGAGGTACACTTTGGCTGAAATCTGCTTCTTTCCCAGAAAGAACCCAATCTGCCACAGCAGCAGGAACACATTTTGTTGTCTTGGTATGTGCATTTTTATCAATAGTCTCCTGTGCATGGATTTTAGCTTCTTTCTCTGAATTAAAACACTTTATAATTAGCAATTCCTTTTTGCTAAAAGCTTTCCTAGTGAATACTGGCAAAATAATTGCTATCAGCTTCATGTTTCAGAAATGGTAAAAGCAATGTAACAAGAACAATTTTGACAAGCAGGTATAAACAACTGCAGAACACAGATCACCTCAACATGGAACAAGAGAGTGTCACAGTGCACAGAGATGCAGTGAAATAGGCTTAGGGTTTTCATAATTCATACTAGAGAAATGCCAGGAGACACACTGGGATAATAAAGGAGAGCCTGTGCATTGCTCTTGTCTCTTACATTTACCACTGGAAAAGGATGAGCAAAATCAGAATGCCAAGATTCATATACTCAAAGGTAAGAAGATTTTTAACCCATTTGTTAAAAAATGCAATGCATTTAATTCCATTTGTGAAGTTAAAAATCGGGTTCAACATTACATTTTGCTTATTAACTTATACTGTCTTTAAAAATATTGCTTCATTCCAGAGGAAAGGAATTTTAATTCTTTTCTTATTCCCAGAACTGGCACCAGATGACACGCAGATTTCTGCTGACAGCTTGTGTTCCCATGGCATATATTCAGCTCTCCCTGAAAGTTGAGAATAACTACCAAAGTAGGAAAACACAAGGAAATCTCAAAGTGATACACCCCCCTCCACTGACATACATAATATGAAAAAGGTTGTTTCATTCACTCTGATGACAAAAAGAGATTTTTTTTTACCAGTTTACCTAAAGGACACCAAGAAGAAAATATTAGCCATATTTTCATGTTGACCATATTGTCATAGTACATGCATTAACCAGAAATAAGTTGCAGTCTTCTACAAAATCTTATTAAATAATCTTTACATGTGCACAACACTGTAAATCAGCTAAAAGCACAGACAAATTAAGTGGCATTACTTATTGATAGGAAGGCTCAAGAAAAAATATTTAAAAAAATAATGTTTTAGAAGCTATTTGAATTTACTTTGCAAACATCCAAATTGATTTTAAAAATTACTAGTTGATAAAACAGCCCAGTTGCCACATTTCCTCTAAATCACAGGAAGTCATATCATCATGTACTAACAGTTAATCAAATGGAACACATGAAGACCCAGAAATCCACAATTTTTCCTTGAAATTCAAAGAGAAGAAATGATACTATGCTTATACATGACAGATTCACTTTGCTAACCAAATGTTCACTTATACTGAAAAACATCTGTAACCCTGAAACGAGACTATTGCCATATTTTAATCTGCAGAGTGAAATAGCTGGCTAACCACATTTTACACTGATTAGAGAAATAACTGGCTACTGGAAGTCGGGTTTTGATTAGCATACAAATGGAACTAAAAGCGAATCTTTCCCAGTCAGGATCAGAGCAGCTTCCCTCTGGATATTGCACATACTAGAACAATGCATTTCCCAGTTTAAGCCAGGATTTACATAAATTATGTGATTATGTGGAAGAGGAAACAGCTGTAGGCAGAAAGTTCACACATATCACAGGGAGATACAACCTTTTCGGGTTTTTTTGAGATAGCAAAGGTCTGGATAATAACTTATACCTATAATGCTATTTCAGGGCCATCAGGTGGACTCCAACATCCACCCTCACATACCACTGTTTGGAGAAGAAAAAAACCATGACTTTGCATTAAAAAAACCCACCAAAACCAAGTAAAAGATCACTATTTGAATACATTCTACCCAATTGCTTAATACAATTGTATTTGTCATTTACTGTAACATTATTGAAGAGGAACATACAACATGCCACAGGCTTGGAGAAAACTGTAAAGAACATTGTTCATGCGATTGGATACTACAGAGACTTATATCAAGAACTCTGAATATTCATCCAAGCACAGAATTTTATTTCATTTAGTCTTCTTCTTTTTTCTTTTACTTTAGACAAAGTTAAAATCTTTTAATATTAGCGTTAGAGTTATCCTACAAGCAACTTAATCCACCAGTAATAATTTTATTCGATAATAATACACTCTCTTCATGAAATTAAATTTTCACTACATAGGATTTCACTAGAGACAAACATTAAACAAGGCCTGCTGGTTCAGTGTTAGGTACATCCCCACTTAGAAGCCATCTCAGGTTAATGCCTTCTAGCTTATCCCGAATAAAACCAGACGCTGAAAGTTACATAAGTGAATGACTGAGGCTATCAAAAATTATTCCTTAGCATCATCATTTTGATGGCTACTTCTAGATAAGAAAAAAACCCAATATGACTCCAGAATACAATTCTCTGCAGCAATACAAATAAGCTGTACTTCATTCTTGAACTGGCCACTGAAAATCTGGTTTGTAGAACAAAATTATTAAAATAGGGAATTGCTAAGGTTTGAATTTATTATGAATTAAAAACCAAAACAAAACAGGATGATTCAAGCAACAAATACGCTACACCTTAACACAGCAGTAAATCATACAAAGGAAGTTGTTGGGGATTATAAATGTCAGAAAAGTATGCAATTACAGCTGTATGTGGAAAAAAAACCCCAACTTACTCTGAGATACCCTTTCAGATCTCTGAAAAGTGAGAAGCTATAAAAGCCCCCAATGTTTTTTGACCAACAAGCCATAGATTATTACTAAGACAAGCTTTAAAATAACCATATAGTTCCATAAAACTTTAGAAAACACACACAAGTTTTTCTTGATGAGCTGTGCTATTCCTATGAGTTAGCTGTCCCTTCTCCCAATATACACATATTGCATGGAGGAAACCTCTGATGGAAAATTCTCCATCCAAAAGAAAATTATGTCATGAAGAGAACAAAGCCAAAAGTTTAAGGTGTCTGCAAATCAAAAGTTGAAAAAAAATTTCACAGACATCTGCAAAGGACAACAGTACCCATATTTAATAGAGTATAGTTAATCTTTACTTTTAGGACACCCAACCTAATTTTTAAATGCAAAGATACAGGCAAACTAGCAAGTACTCTGATAACAGATCCAAACTGAGAAGCTTCTATGAAAATTACTCAGGCCTGACACTTCCTTCCTTCCTTCTCCGTACTACAGATACAATAAAAGAACTACTGAAATTCAGACCTAAGGAAATGAAGATGTATAAATACACATTTAGGCCTATTTCTGCTGGCAGTAAAAAAGTCTGCAAGTGAGGTATTTTACCTACCTTAAAAATTCCAGACCTAGAGTAAACTAGCCAGTAGGGTCATGCAGCAGATGGCCTGCTCTTTTCTAGAGCTACTGGTCTGAAAAAACATGTCCTTGAATAACTTGTATTTTCAGCTATCCTGCACAATATCACAAGCACAAAACAACAGAAGCCAAGGAAACAGGGGATGGAGGTTAGTTGGGAAAAAGAACAAATTTCCTCTTGTGTTTCTTTGTACATGCTTAAGTCCCATATTAGTACCGAACCACACACACGCAAATGTGAACAAACCAAACTGTGAGAAAGAGAGAGAGAGCATGTGTGATAGAAGACGTGGGATAATGTGGAAACCCAAAGACTTTTAATGAAGTGCTTTCTACATTAAATCAAACAATCAGGCATCATTAACTCTTTAATAAGTGACCATCAATTCACAGTTTGTATTTGTGACTACCTTATATAGCAACTGAAATAGATATGTTGTGCAATTAAACAACTTAATTACCCATAAATAAAACTGCAAATTTATTTTAACCGAACCACATTTCATAAGACATCTCTGGAGCAATATTACTTTGAAAAGTATTAAAAGTCTGCTGCATTTAAAATTTCTGCTATGTTTCAACTTGTTCCAAGCTTACCGATGCTGGATCTTTTAGCAAAGCAAACTTGATCCACTGCAGCAGACATGTGATCTAGCATACAATCTTTACAGTAGAAACAGACTTGCATAACCATTTTTTAAACCAACTTGAACTTGTAGAGTAAATTTTACCAGATCAACATATTCCCCATTGCTATGGTAACTTGGGGATGGAACAAAAAGCCTTAAATTAATTCATTCCATCCGGCACTAAACCGTAAGCACCTGACTTACCAACCTTGCTTTGCAACTCAAGTGCCTCTTAGTCGGTGTGTTCTGAAAAGAAGATTTCAGACCCTCATCAAATGAAAAGAAAACTTAGTTATGTAAAGTTACTAGAATAAAACTAACTTCCAAGCTGTCAGAACAATCTATTTACCGATTACCTAGAACAGACATTCAGTACTAGTCCGTGATGGGCAACCCAAACCACATTGAAAACATGATCAATACACTCACCTACTTCATATTAATAGCAAGTTACAAAAATTCATAGAAAGTATATGAGGGTAAACCCCTAAAGCTGGTTAGAGAAAACTAACCTATGCTTGCTGGCCAAGAACAGGAAAAAAACCCCAAACCAACAAAATCCCACCAACCAACCACAACAAAAACCCCAACCACCAGATACATAAAACAAATATTTTGCAGACACATTGGAATAAAAATGTATTATTCTCTTTCCCATGACAGGCACACTGCAGAAGCTCATCAGAAAAATGAAACTACAAGTAGAAAATAGATAAGATTGCACACCCTAGCACAGAAATAGCACTCTCACAGAACTGGGTTACGATACAGATGCACCTGGGCTGATCTCCTGGAGAGATATAGCAAACCCAGGATGCTTTTGGAGAGAGGGTTACTGCATAGACACTCTCAGGCAGCATCCAAATGAGTCTGAAAGAATTAAGCCAGCCTTGCACAAAGCCATTTGGACGCTGCTGCAGTGAATACTGAGGTCCAGAGGGGCGTGACCTCAGGAAAAGCATCAAACCCGGCCTGACCCCCTACAGAGCACAAGGAGGAGCTCAAGCTGCGGTGCTCTTGAGCCCGCAGACCTTCCCAAAACAGAACAGCTAAGGGTGAAGCATGGCATGGAGGTACTTCTTCTAGCTCATGACCCCAGCTGGCTTTAGCAGAAATCAGAAAGCATCACCACCATTAAATTAACTCCATATGCTCGATGCTGCAGGACTGCATTGTCCAAAATCGTACAAAATTAACTTGCACCACAAGGATTTTTCCATTTGCTGCAGTAAAACAGCTTTCTGTTATACACTAACATCAGGCAAAATTGTATCCATTTTGTCCTTAAATGGTTGCCCTTGCTGAAAGACTACTTAAAGTGTATGGATAATATCTGTCTTTATTCTCAAGCACTGTATTGCCTCAGGTTTTTTTGCATTTAAATTTCAGTAAGGTCTCAGGTACCCACTACATTTATCTTATGACACCAGTAAATTTTCCAGTTATAACTTAGTTTGTGTCCATGTGGTTTCTAGAGAATTAACAAAAAATAACTAACAAATGGAGACCAAAGCACCTCCCCTATAAGAAAAGGCTGAGAGAGATGCTGTTCAACCTGGAGAGAAGGCTCGGGGGGAGTCCCATGATGAGTATTAATAATTGAAGGGAGGGCACCAAGAGGACAGAGCCAGGCTCTTCTCAGCGGTGACATATGACAGACCACAGACAGTGGGCACAAACTGAAACACAGGAGGTTCCTTTGGAACACCAGGAAACACTTCTACTGTAAGGGTGAGCACTGGCCCAGATTACCCAAAGGGGTGATGGAGTCTCTATCCCTGGAGATACTTAAAAGACCATCTGGTCATGATCCTGAGAAACCAGCTGTAGGTCACAGTAGTTCTGCTTGAGCAGGAGGTTGGACCAGATGATCACCAGAGGTCCCTTACCACCTCAGTCATGATTATTTTTGCCATGGTTTCTCTTACTCCAAAAGTTTCTTTCAAATGACAAAACAGCTCATAGGTTTCCCTCTCCTCTAACATCAAAGACTAAAAAGTACTTGTTATATAAATACGAAATTCTTATTCTGTGACTTTTTACGTAACAGTATTTCCTTCAATTCAACAACAAAGTAATCAGCTGCATCACTATCATGCAGAGTCATATTGCAGGAAGGGAGGAAGAAAATTGCCTCTACCCTACAGTGCACTGAAAGAAAGAGTTCCCCATTTCTCAAAAGGTTTTTCAACTTGGTCTTAAAAAAAAAAAACAACTTACAGTTTTTTTAACTATTTGTCCAACACACTCAATATACTTAGTGGCATGTCTCATGCATTCACATAAATAAATATATAAGGCATATAACCTTTACTGAATTACTCAATGTTTTAGCCCAGGCCAGAGGAGATGTCCACTCAGTTTCTCAAACCTGCAACTTTACAACACACTAGAAAACTAAATACAAGTAACACCTTGAAGACGAGTTGCCAGTTTGAACCCAGCAGTACAAGGTTTCAGGACATACCTTTTCATTAAAAAAAAGACTTCTCATTCTGTATTTTAGAAAGCTCCATAGATATAAGTCACCTAACTCAGATTTTGTAAAAAGTCTTAGCTTAGTTGGGAAGCGTTAGAACACCCTGAAAAACATTCTTCCCATATTTTCATTAATTCTGTGTTTATAGAACATAGAAGTCCAGTATTTACAAAGTTTCAATTGGCAGAGATGGACTGCATGCAGATCAGCTTTCAACACAGCTGATACAAAATCTACTTGATAGTAACTTGCTTGCAAATACTAGACAAACCTTTTCTATCAGGCAGTGAAACTCATGTAAAATTTTCAGCAAGCATTCTCTCAACTGGACAGTTTTTGAGTCACATTTTCAGTTAAGAAAAAGGTAATTCTCAGAGGGAAGAAAAGCTACAGGAAATTTGATATAACTTACACAACTGAAATTTACATATGGGAGAACTTAGAAAAGCTGCCAATGGTTGGTTCTGAAATGCAAAGCTCTAGCTCAACATTCTAATTTTCTTCTTTCCACCTACCCAAAATCCAAAAATCAATCTCCTTCCCTAACAGCAAAACCATCAGAAGGATGGTGTGCTGCTTCAGCACAAATGCAGCTTGTTTTGCTGAAGCTTTCAGCCACAGGAGGGTTAAACTCACACAAAACTGAACTACCTGCAGTGCCCATATAGAGAGGCTCATTTATGCTTTCCCCAACATAAAAAAGTAACAGGAACTTTGGCACAGGAACAGAAGTCAGGACAAAAGCAATTAAACTCCCCATCTCAGCACAGAGGATCCTAAAAGAACCACAACCTGCACTAAGCTACGACAGGGGAAAATGCAAGTAATCATCACAGTCAGTCACTACTCAGTGGATAACTTGATATGCACCTGCCTAGTAATAGAGGCTTCTACTCCTCCTTTGTGCCCAACAGTCATGCTTACCATGCTACCTTATCTTGTTACTTCTTTCCGTAGCTACAGACTTATGGGGACTAACCTGTCTCCTGAACAATCTACCATTACATCCCAAACCAGCCCAACGCACGCAACAGCCAAAGCTTAGACTCATCCATCAGGGACAGCTTCCAGCAGATCCAGTTTTAGTCATTTGACAAGTCCAACAGCGGCAAAAGTGTTAACATAAGCCGCTTGTAAGCTACGCAGGGCATGTTGCTGAAAACCTGTCAGAAACAGCAGTGTCAGTAAAATGGAGTGTGTTAAAAGCAGTCACAACAGGAAAAGTTCACCTGGCTTCTCTATCAGTAAAGCCAACATCAGAGCACTACCAAGCCTCTCAGGTTTCCTCCAGGCATTGCTCTCTTCTGGCAGGTTTGAAGCAAACTCTGCCTCCTTTCTTTCAGCATTACGTACAAACCTCAACTCTTTCAAATGTTTTCTGTATTTCATTAAAAGTGACAACAATCAGCTTTTCCTATCTGTTGATTAGCAGCAGCTTTCATTACCTGATTATCTGCACCTTTCCATCCCATCCTTTCTCAGGTGAGCATATATTCCAAATCAGGCAGTAAAACCACTCGTACTCACAAGTTGCCAGTCTACCTCCCATAGTCTGCAGATACAGCCAACAGGACTAGGTATTTTTGCTGGTTTTCATAAAGTAACAAGCCAAAGACTTGAGCTGACAACACCAAAACACCTAGCAAGTAGTCATTAGAACAAAAATTATTTGCCATCTTCTCAGTTTCCTGTCTTATTTAGACTGCTGTTTAAGCTGAGGTATAATGAATGTTTGGAAGTAGCCTTGTTCTGCTATATTTTCACTCAGAAGAAAAATCTGTGGCAACACCGGCCATGGCAAACCCCTGCACAAAATTACAATGTTTGTGATTCAGGATTGAGTGGAGCTGTTACCAAGACACCCTCCTCTCACAAAGGTAGAATCTGTATACTCTTCCCACTTGGCTTTTTCCAGCAGGATCCAACTGAATTTCAAAGGCTACAAGAGAAAGGGGCAATGCATTACAATATTCCACACCAGCCCCAAAGAGGCCAAAAAAAGCCCCCCAAAAAACCCCAAAGGAAAATCAAACACCCCAAACCATAAACAAAGCCAGGAGCTTAGTATGAAGAAGCAGCAATACTTTATATCTTTGTGCTCATGGATTAATTTTATATAACTGGAATCAAATCCCCAGAAAGTTATAAACAATGTCATTATGGCAATAACTAGAAAAAAATTTATCTCCTGAAAACCACAAATGTAACATAAGTGCTCAAACCCCTTATGATTTCCATTAAAGCTATTTCAAATTTTGGGAATGTTGTGCTTTTGTAGCAATAAAGAAAAAAACAAATGGCAAATTTTAAGACTAACACTAGTCCTACCAGTATAAGCTGCATTCCTTCAGGAAAGGGCATTCATCAAACATGGCAACCAAAGGGCATCATATCAATCACATTAAAAAAGTTTTCTTCACCCACTACGCACAAGCTTGAATTGTGGTCATGCGTATAATAAACACATTTGTGGTCCAGGAACACAGATGAGACATTTGAGCCACAGTTTTATTTCTAAATTTTGAGTGTCTCAACTTGGACTGTACTTTCTTATGCAAAAATGACAGAGACAAAAATTTATATTTAATGTGTAGGTGCTGACTAAAGCCTAGCAAAAGACCTGGAATACATTAAGAAGGAGGAGCTTCCAAACCCAAATGCTCACATGAGTAGCATTAGAAAAGTGGTATCAAAATGCTCTAGCAGACATGAAGCTACTGCTATTGAAACCAATGGAAGAAGCTCTTTGAAGTTTGGGATCTAGTTGAGACACAGGACATGAAGGATGACTGCACACAGTGCTGGGCACCTAAATGAATAGTGTTACCTCCTCCACAGCATGAATTTGCTTCAAACTAGAAAAGCAAAGCTGCCAGACACAAGATATATTTCCACATTTTTCATTACAATATATCTTAATCTCAGTTTGTTGATGTGATGTTGCTGCTGCTGGAAAAAGGAAGGGTGTTTTTGCAAAGAAGTAAGAAATCCCAGTCATCTGACTGTCATTTGCTGTTGCAACCAAGCGCTCTGAAGCATGATTCAAAGACAAAACAGCTTCTAAGTCACTCGCTGACCACATGATGCTGCTTGTTTAAATCCGATGACACTTCAGCAAAATCTTTTAGTAACAATCCTTGAAGACGAAGAGGAGAAATAAAACCACACCAAAATAAATTCCTGCACACACTCAGAGTTTAGACTGGCACTTCTCAGAGTCCTTTCAGGCAATGAACACTTGCACTGAAATTCTCCCATTCCGTACAGCACGTAAAGTACGAAAGCTTCCTATTGCTCAGTGGAAATCCTCAGGCAGCATTCCAAACATACTTCACATTCAATAAGAATTGCCAGTCATACTTCTTCTGCATCCACTCCAATTATGAAAAATCTCAGAATAAAGCCAGAGAAATTAGTCTAACTTGGGGGCTGGGAGGAGCAGGTACAGAGCTAGCATTGAGAAGAAATTCTGACTTCAGCAATCAATAGAAATTTTTTTTTTTAAATGATCTTATGTTTTTTTCACTGAAGCATAAAATTCACATGACCTTGAAATGACAATCACACCAGCCTGCACTACTTTCTACATCAATAGTTTCTACTAAGAAAACTAGTGGTTTATTCTCAAGTACCTTTGGGCATGTCAAAGCAAGAGAAGGTACATGCACAACTCTCTTATACAGGCAGGTACAACAGACTGGATCTCTCAACAGAACTGGACATTTTGACTAACTTAGGAAACTGTTGAGACTTAATTCTTGGATCTGAACTATAGCTCGGTTACCTACCTAAATGAAGTAATAGCAGATGCTTAGGAAAAAAGTGATGGAACTCTTCCAAAGACCATTATCTTCAGCCCACCAGAGTCTTCTGCAATCTACTTTCTAGTATTTGGAAAATGACATAGCTACGGAGGCATGAGACTACCAGACCTTGTTCAGTCAGAATCAGTCTGAACAGCATTGTCACAATTGCTAACTCAATGCTAGACTCCAGACTGCAAAGTCTGATGGCACCAAGTTAGAAAAGCTACTTGAGCTATACAAAAATATTTTTTCATTGTTCTGCACCTGTCACCTTTCAATGTCACTTAATGTGAAGTGCCTTTTGAATCACTGTTGAGACAAAAAATCCTTTGAAATGCATTCTATAACCTATTGTAGATATCAGATTTCAAGACACACCTTTAGCATAAGGTCTAGCACAATATTTAATTTTAGTGCTTCAGTATTATTAAACTTGTCCAAACTAAGTGTTAGTCCTCTCCCTTCTCTCTCCCCTCACTAAAGGGCCCCCTCCCTCCTTTTTTTAATAGGGACATCCCACATGCATCTATCAATTAGCAGGTCAGCAAAATAATTATTAATAATTATTACATAAGTGTACATTGGTCTAAGACTGCAAGAGATCTTTTTTTTTACGTGCATAACAACACAGCTACACAGGCAGCTGTTTTTCTAATTCAGGAGTATGTGCAGAATCAATAACTGGAAACAACATATTATGTTAACAAAGAAGAGAGAATATTTAATCAATCAGATTGACTGGAATCCCCAAGGAAGCAGCTTGAGGATTAAACAGAAATTTATATCAGTTCAAAGCCCTGAAGCACAAGTTTTTCCAACATACATTAGTCATATCATGAAGAAGACCACACTGAAGCTCTCAGTTAGACAAAGAGAAGTAGGAAATTCTAATTATTCATAAACAAGACAAGCAGAACATAAACAACACAGCAGGAATTTTTTAAAAAGCCATATATTTTTTAAAAGATCTTGAAATGCACTAACAAGCTGGAATTTAGATGTCTCTATTATCCCAGCCACCCAGATGCTACCAGTTATTTCCAAACTTAAAGTGTAACTTTGTGTCTTTGCAACATCAGAAACTTTTAAAAGAAACAAAAATATAGGACCATTCACAAAATGCCTTTAGGTATCTTGGCAAACACATAATTAAGTCTTTCACCTGTCTGCCACCCACAATTCCTTTCAGTACCTTCCCACGAGCTCATTAACTCCTCAAAAGTCAGGTGGCTGGTCAGCTTCTCTTTCCCAAGCCACTTCCACAGGCTACCTCCTTTGTAGAACCCTACGTGTATTGACAGCATCGCTGACAAAACACACAAGTGATTTCATTCTAAGCCATGTGCGCTACTTTTAAAACTCAAAAGCTTTTAAGGCCAGCAGTGAGAACTGTCCCAACATCTACACTCTTTTTGCTCCCTGAATTTATACCAACCCAGTATATTTACTGTTCCCCATCTCCTGGGCTAGCCAAAGATTACAGACACTCGGTAAACATGGTAGCGTTAATTATAGGAAGCATTGTATTAGTTGTGCAAGACCTGTGAAACTCAGACCTATCTTTAGATGTACCAGCACAAATAAAACCCTGGGTCCTTATACCCCATTCCTGACAGTTTTTAGACTTTAAATGTGGCACTCGCGGCTCAACACCCCACTCTTTCTCCCAGCACCGTACGACTTATCTCTTGGCAATGAGCACTAAAGACGCTGCTGAAAATTATTTCTTCCACATTTGGCAAACACCCGCGACGTTCGTAGGAATACCGAAGCTCGATCAAAATATGCCTGTGGGACCAGATAACACCGGTTCTGGCAGCCCAGCTCCTCAGCCCCCAGCTGCCCCGCTCCTACAGCCTCCCCCAGCCCCGCGCAGGTTAGAGAGAGCAAGGAATGACTGGAAGAAGGAGCGATGCCAAACGCCTTTCCCGGCCGCCCAGCGGCACCGAGAGCCACCCCCGCCCAGGCCCGCGCTTCCACCGGCGGCGGTTCCCGCCTCCCGGAGCCCCCCCGGCCCCGAGCCAGGGCCACTTACTGAGCTGCCCGGGCCCGGGCTCCCTGCCGCCGGCTCCCCCGAGCCCGCTGCTGCCGCCCAGGCTGCCCAGGGCCCCGCCGGCGGGCGGCGTGCCGCTCTGCCGCTCGAAGTTGCCCGGGTTGGAGAAGAAATCGCGGAGCCGGGGCAGCTCCCGGCCGCTCTCCAGCAGCTCCGTGTGCAGCTCCAGCGCCGTCAGCAGGAACTGGTCCCGCAGCAGCTGCGCCGCTATCGCGTCCATCGGCACCCGCGGTGGCTCCCCTGCCCCCGCGGCAGCATCGCCCGGCGCCGCCGCTCGCAGACCCGGCAGCTCCTCGGGGCTCCCCGCCGCCGGCTCCGGCTGCTGCGGCGGGTACGCCGGCCCGCCCGGCTCGGTGCTGCTGCTGCTGCCGCCGCCGGGCCGGGACTCCTCGGGCTCGTCCTCCTCCGAGTCGCTGAGGAAGGGGTTCACGCTGCCGCCCCCGCCCGCCGCCGCCGCCGCCGCCGCCGCCATCTTACAGCCCGACGCGGCGCGACCGCTGCCGGGGCGCTACAGCGGCAAAGCCTGCGCGGAGACGCCGCCGCAGACACCCCTCCTGGCGGGGCCGGGGCCCGAGCCGCTGCCAGGCCCCGGCGATGGTGTCGACGATGTTGACGATGCTGCTGTCGCTGCGGGCGCTGCCGCCACCTGCGGCCGCAGCGACTCCCGGCCGCCGCCTCCTCGGCGGCCTCCCACCCGCCCTGCTCCCGCTTCCGGATCCCCGCTCGCGCGAGAGTTCCCGCGGCCAACCGCGAGCGGCGCCCCGGCACGCGGCCCCGCCCCCTCCGGCCCTCGCGCCCTCTCCCCCGCGCAGGGCGGGGCCCGAGGGTGGGGAGAGAGGCGGAGGGGCGGGGCACAAATCAAGGGGCGTGGCTTCTGGGGCGCGCCCGCGGTGAGGGCGCGGAAAGGGGCGGGGCTCTACGACGCCCCGCGTTGGGCGGGGTCGGGGCGGGGCCGGGCGCGGGTGGGCGGAAGCGGAAGCGGAAGTGACCGGCGGGGGAAGAGGAGTGAGTCCTGGCGCGTGAGCGCCGAGCGCTTCCCGCGGGGAGGGGGCGGCGGATCCTGAGGCTGCGGCCCCGGGAAGGGGGGTGGGCACGGGCCGCGCCTCCCGGCTTCCGCCAAGCTTGGTCCGCTCCGCAGCCTCCACGGCGGCCGCCCAGCCCGTACAGCCTCACGGCGTTGCTGGGACGGGAGGGATGCGGGGCTGGGGGCTCGGACCATCGCCGGGTTGCGGTGACTGGGCCAGGGTAGGGCTTCCCGGGGAAAGCAGCGCCCTACGAGGGACCCCGGGCAGATGGACATTGGACTGCCAAAGGAAGTGGTGGAGTCACTATCCCTGGAGGTGTTTAAGGAAAGAGTGGACACTCGGTGCCATGGTCTGGGTGACATGGGGGTGTTCGGTCATGGGTTGGGCTCGATATCATCATCTCAGAGGCCTTTTCCAACCAAGGTGGTTCTGGAACTCTCCCAGTGGGCGTGTGAGCCATCTCCCAGCATCAGCTGTTGCTGCAATTAGGGAGGGCACAAGCACAGGTGGACTATAAGCAGATGGCCTCTGGAAAAAGGGCATGCAGCTCAGGGGGACCACAGGGATGTTGTAAGGTTATGTTGAGAGAAAATCAGAAGGGCCAAAACTCATCTAGAACTTAATCTGACTACTGCTGTAAAAGACAACAAAATCTATTTGCAGATACATCAGCAGCAAAAGGAGAGCTAAGAAGAGTGTTTATCCTTTATGGGATGCAAGGGGAAACAGTGGTAAAGGATGAGGAAAAGGCTGTGGTAAAAAAGTCTTATTTCTCTCACTCTTTAATGACAAAGCCAGTTACCTTCATGATGTACAGCCCTGAGCCAGATAAAGGGAACAGGGAGTAGAATGATACCCCCCCCTTGGGTCAGAGGGCTCATCTGCTGGAGGGTGAGAAGGCTCTGTGCAGGGAGCTGGACGAGTTGCATCAGGCAGTGCTACAGGCTGCAGGAGAAGTGTCTGGAAGCTGGCCCTGCAGAAAAAGACCTGGGAGTGCTGATTGCCAGTTGCCTGAAGATGAGCCAGCAGTGTGCTCAGGTGGCCATGGGCAGTAGTGTGACCGGCAGGACCAGGACAGTGGTCATCCCCCTGTACTCAGCACTGATGAAGCTGCACCATGAATCCGGTGTCCAGTTTTGGGCCCCTCACTACAAGAAGGAGATTGAGCTGGAGCATGTCCAGAGAAGGGCAGCACAGCTGGTGAAGGGTCTGGAGCACAACTTTTATGAGGAATGGCTGAGGGAGCTAGGTCGCTTAGCCTGGAGAAAAGGAAGTTTCGGGGAGACCTTCCTGTTCTCTACAACCACCTGAAAGGAGGCTGTAGCAAGGTGGAGGTTGGCCTCTTCTCCCAGGTGACAAATGATGGGAGGAAAAGAAATGACCTCAAGTTTTGCTATGGAATTTTTTTCCTGAGATGTGTAAGGTTAGATATTAGTAAAAATTTATTCACTGAAACGGTAGTCACGCATTGGAACAGGCTGCCCAGGGAAGTGGTGGGATCACCATCCCTAGAAATATTCAGAAGACATGTGAATATGGCACTCGAGGAAGTGTTTTAGCAGTGGGCTTGGCAGGGCTGGGTTAACAGTTGGAGTCAATGACCTTTGGGGTCCTTTCCGACCTTAACAACTCTATGACTCCCTGGAGTTGTGTATCTGGAAGTGCGAAGTTGCCACGTTTAAAAAGATGATGCAAAGTGGTCAGTTTGTGTGTTATCTGGCAAAAAACTTGACGCCTTAGTGTTCAGCTGCAGGCATAGCAGCTGAAGGAAGTTCAGCTCACTGGAAACTATGCAAAGCAGGGCCAGCATTGGTTTCTGTTTAGTTTCTTAGAAAATGTTCTTCCGTTCCCCCCAATGGAAGCCCTGTGCAAAGCTGATGCACTAGGACCTGCATATTGGGGCTGAACTCTTGGTAATAGAATAATGTGTATGTTTAGCAGTGACATGGAGCTCTGAAAGCACTCTTGAGTACTCCCTCCAAACTCTTCCATTCACATGGTGGTGTGCTGGAAAAGACTGTGCTTTCCAGTTTGAAATTTGCATAACTTTTCCGTAAATTTTATACTCAATTTAGTGTTCTGTCCTATAATAAACTTTGGATTTTATTACTGCAGTATTGTTTGGTGTTGTTGATACACAAGAAAGAGCCTAAGTGGCAGAGCATGAACTGGTTATAGCATAAAGTAAAATAGCAGTGCCTTGAAAACGCTTTAAAATTCCAGTGGGATCACAATAAAAATAGGGACAAAAACATTTTACTGTTGGTGCTCCGGTGGAATTGAGAACCTTTAGAGGAACCTTCTGCTTTTTCCTTTCCTTTCTGAAGAGTTAGAGCGTGTTGGGGGTGAATTTGTTGGGAGCCGGCTCTGGTGCTTTGTCCCCCTCGGGACGGAGGGAAAGCCGTGCCGGGGTCCTGCAGCGGCCTCTGGTGGCGACGCGCGGGGTTTGCAGCGCGAGTGGCGGGACTCGGGGCGCTCCGTTCTGCGTTTCTCTTCCGAAAATCATTCCTGCCCTCTTCTCTGTGCTGTGGCAGTAAGGGCTGACTTTTTTCGCTCTTTCACGCCGAAAATCAATGTAAAAGTATTCCACTGCTTCAGTGCTTTGGAAGAGGTTTGTTTGGGTTTGCGAGACTAAATTAAATGTTTACAGATGTCACTCAATTGCTCCAAAATAATTTACAGATGGCTGGCAAAAAGTTAACTTTGCTGAAATGTGTATTCCAGCAGGTGTAGCTAGAAAAATGTGCTTGTAACAATATGCTTAAAACAGTTTCTTATGTGCCAAAGGGGTATTGTTTTGAAAAACCAGAGAAGAAAACCTGATAGTGTAATGCCTCAGAGGATGTGTGAAGCAGAAAAAGCTGCATGAGTTCTGGAAATGGAGCATTATATAGGTCTACTTGAGGCAGACAGCTGCAAATTAATTATTCAGTAGTCATTCTGAGAGAGGCAGATTGTTCATCAAGCTGCTTGTCTCTTACTGGAGTTGCTGTCTCCTTCGAACTTTAAAAGGATTTGAGTTCTGTGTCTGAAGAACAACATATCTAAGTACATCTCGGGAAGCTAAGAGTCCAAAATATATTGGTTTGTACAAAAAAAATCGGAAGAGTTTTTTTTGGAGGAGGTGTTTTTTTCAGTCTGTGCGTGTTTTGTTTCATGAACTTTTAAATTTATGGTCCTTGAGGTGAAAAATTACTAGAAAAAAACCCCAGACTTTGCTTTTACTGTGTTGATTTTGGTAGGAGTGTTAAATCTTGAGCTAATGTGTGAGAGTCTAATGAACTAAAACATATGACCAGTTTCAGGTTCCCTCTGTTGTTTGGTGGGGTCATGGGTGTATGAAGTGTTCTTTCTTTCTGCTCTACTCTGGTGCGGCACCAGCCATTCTCACAGGCAGTGAACACACAAGCTTTGAGGGGATTTCTGTTTCAGCTTCCACAGACAAGGTTAATTTCGTTCAAAGAAGTAAATTCTATTAGGTACATACTGGGGCTTTTTTTTCCTGTGCTGAGTAATTGAATTATATGAATTAGTGTGTTCTAGTGGGTCCTACAAGGAAGTAGGGTAGCTTTTTTTCACCTGATTGGGATCCCAATTAAGGCACTGGGAACAAAATAATGGAGAACTTTGCAGCAAATCTGGCTTCTACTTTAAAATTATGCTGATCTGTGAGTTCTACCAACTCTTGATTAAGTTTTCTTCTAAAACCGAGCTGCCAAAAAGAATCTTTGTCTATATATGTTTATTGAAGGCTAACCTTTGCCTCCTTTCAAAAGAAACTTGAAGGTAAATTATGATTTTTGTTTGCTTTCAGACCTTAAAAGTGAATTTTAGTGCTTTGTTAACTCTATGCTCTAAAATATTTTGATATTTGGCAGGAGCCAAATAATGCAAATGTTGAGACTCACAATGTTGGCAGCTTGTGCTTAAAGACCTCTGCTATGTCTCTGAAATTGTATCTATCCCTTCCAGTTTCAAGGGAACGTTTTTTAACGAGAACAGGCTGTATCAGTTGTTAATTGTTACTTGTGTGTTACATTCAGGTGTAGCTTGGTAGGAGAAGGGAATACAGGTGACCTTACCCCGGTGAGTAACAGCAGCGTTAATTACCCAATACAGCCTCGCCCCTGATGAGTAACAGCTATATCCAATAAGGGTGCGTGTGATAAAAGAGGGGGTGAGCTGGTAAGGGGAGGATCATCATGGAGGAGGAACTTTGAGGAGTATGAAGGAGAGGATCATGAAGTAGGATCCTGGGGAGAGAGAATCACTGCTGTGAGGTTAGTCTGGGTCTGCAGTCAGAGCCAGTTTTTGGAACCTGCAGCCACAGTCTAGCTGGGTAAAAGCCTGCAGTCAGAGTCTGCAAACCAATACCTGCAGTCATAGTTTAGCTGTCTGACCAGCAGTCAGAGGCTGCAAGGAAAACCTGCACCAGCAGCTTTCTGTAGCCACAGTCCGTGAATAGTTAGAGTTAAGATGACTAAGCAGTGAAAAGGAATAAACCAGGACCCTTTTTATGCTGTGTTTAACAAGAAGTCTGTGTCTTGGCTCATTTTTACTTTCTAATAAGAGGGCTTCTGCAACCTAGCATTACCCAGAGAAACTTACTTTATGATGGGTTGTTAAATTGGGATTTGAAATGAAGGTAGTACAGCAGTGTGAAGGGGCACTTGGAAATATTTTCAGCATCACCAAAAATGTGATAATGAGCCATAAAATCAATTGAACACCTGAGTTAAATAAAACAACCCCCCAAAATCCCTTTGAATTCAAGTTTGCCTGTGTTTTTCTACCTCCATAACTGCTGTTTTGAAGTGTTACTGTAAACAGTGGGTGTTTGGAAACCTACCATAAAAAAAAAGAACTCAAGCACACAAAAAGCCTAAGGAGTATTTTAGAGAACTTGTTCAGGCTTTATGATGTGTATATTTATGGTTTTATCAGAATGAATATGCAAGGAAAAATTGCTGTTACAGTTGAGTGGGGAAATATAAATTGTGAATTGCAGATGTGACCTTTTATGACACTGCAAACACTTGAATATTGCATTACATGGGCCTTGTTCACCAAAACCTTGGAAGATGGAGCACATTGTCTGGACTGCAGGTTGCCCAGAAAGGTATTGTAGAGGCTCTTGGATGGGTGCCTTACCCTGCCTCACTGTGGTGCGGGACAGTGGAGGTAGGGAAAGGAAGCTGCTTTGTGCTTTTGTGGTCCTCTTCATGTTATTTCTCTTCAATTTAGGATTTGCACAGTTTTGGGAAAAAAAAGTTCTACTTTTTTCCTTATGGCCTGCTGATACAACTAATGTGAGGTGCAGGCTTCAAAGAACGAGGGAGTCTGAGGATGTGCTGAACATGCTAAATTAGGTCTTTTGTTAGGAGGAGATGGCATCCTGTCCTGCTACCAACACAGACATTTGTGTTGGGAACTAAACTACAGCAAAGTCATCTTTATTCTTCTTGCTGCCTCTTTTTTATTTTTCACTTGGGGTTATTTTCAACTGAATTTCTTCTCTAGAATGTGTAACTATCCAGTTGTACTCCTGGCTCTGCCAGCCCAGGGAAGAAATTTGGCTTGGGAATAAGTGGGCAGGAGCAGAGGAGTACAGGACAGCTCTCTGCAGCTGTACTGGCTTGGTTTTTCTTGCAGTATTTGTAACTGTGAAAGCCTCTTACTTGACTAACTGCTACCCCCCATGACAGCTGTTTTTGTGTAAAATACCTGATAAAATGTATTTGCCTTAATGGTCCTAAGTGTTTTGGAAAACGTGTCTTTAGTTACAAGCAAGTTTCTATAGGTGGCAGGGTACAAGTGAATAACTTAAACACAGATCACCTCAAATATGAGAACTGGAGAATTGTTGCCCATCTGTATTCTCCAGGTTTGTGGGTTTCTCCCCAGCAGTTTTTAGTTTGTCTTCTGAGCTTTTTTTTTCTGTACAGTGAATCTATTGCTGTTTATTTGCTGAAAGAGTTTGAGTGCTGGGGAGGCTTCATTTTAAATCAGCAGTTCCCTGTATTGCAAAGAAGCAGAATACAGATTGTTTTCAGGAATAATTTTCTGTCTTAGTTATTAGAGTGAGTCAGCAGCTGAAAAACAAAGGTGTCTTATACAAATGAAAAGTGGCTTGGCCTTGTAATAAAAACAAATATAAGCTCAGAGGGCTCCAGCAGAGGGTGTTTGCAAGTTGATATATAGTAAATGCTAATGAATGTTAACTCCTTGGTTAGTGGAGGCTGATGTAGGAGCACAGGGAACTTTGTTCTAAAGTGAATGTCAATATTTCATGCTGCAGTAATTGATAAGTTCAGTGAGTTTTGTCCTATGGGAACTTAGGGAAATGCTTCCTTTGTGAGCAGCTTGCAAGTATGACTGCTGGTGGAGGAGTTAAAGACAAGGTGATGCCTTTGCATAAAGATTTCTTATGAAAGAAATTTGTGCAAGATTTCTTGCACAAATACTCTGTATGCTTACATTACGACTTGATGTTCTTTAAAGGGGATATAAACCATCCTTCTTAGCATCTTTCTACACTTTCCAACTTGACTGTTGCAATTCTTTGAAAATTTGAGGGGTGGGTTTTCCCAGGTTCTGGATGTGCCGTGGTGCCGGGCGCGGTGCAGGACCCTGGAGAGCGCCCGGCGGGGGGCGGGCATCGCCCGCGCCCCTTCCGCAGCGTCCGGGCTGTGCCCACCCCTGGGCCGGGCAATGCAGCTCCCGCTGGCATTGCCCTCCAGTTCTCTGCTCACCTCAGGCTTTACATGAGGTATTGTTCTCAGTGGGGGATTTAGCTTGCCTCTATCTTGTCAGCTTTGCTGGGAATGGAAGTTCGGCAGGTAAACGTGTAAAATATAGATGATGCTAGCCGGTTGAGTGGTATTGAGCTACACATAGTCTGCGTCCTAGCATAACTAAGTAGTACTTTTGAACCCAAAAAGTTCTGAAGTCTTAAGAAACAAACAAACAAAACCAAAAAAGAAACACCTCCCCCAACTTTTGAAAAAATGGAAAACTATAGATTGATTATTTGACTACTTCGTCTTTTTCGAAAGTATTACTGTATGTTTGGAAGGTTGTGGTCTTTTTTTTTCCCTTCAAACTGAAGCTATCGGTAAATTTGCAGAGGCTTATGTATAACATTCAACAGATGTGCTTGTTACTATATGATGTAATTCTTGTTTATTTGTAATGGTTGCTCTCAAATGTGCAATTTGTGACTTAATAGAAGTAAATGTGACTTAATAGAAGAAAAACAACTTCTGCCAATTTTTTAAAACCTTCCTTATTCATTCAGACTAGCTTCTGTAGAACTTAAGTCAGGCACTGTTTGTTTCGGGGGTTTTTTCTTGTTAAAGGGTATTTTTTTTTTCCTCTGTGTGTATATATAATATCTTTGCAAACTAGTTTTGGAAATGTGCAACTGAAAGTTGGTTTTTTCCATCCTTATCCCTGTGTGTTCTACATGAATGTTTGTTGTATGGCTTTAAAGTATGATCCTTGCCCCTTTTGTTGTTAAAGGGCAGAACTGTCATGCTTGTATTGGTACTTCTGCTTTGTTGTGTAGTTTTATTGCAAATGGCCTTAAAAATACCTCAGGGGGCCTTGAGACTTGGTTTGTGAGAGAGGGCTCCAGTAAGACAGAAGACTGCCGTGGCAAGCTCTCTTCCGTGTGCTTGTGTTCTCTTAAGTGCCGCTTGTCCCTTGACCCTGACCTGTGAAAACTGGGAGGATGTGTTTTATTAGATGCTGTCAGACTGATGTTCTTTTCCCAAAAGTGTCCCGTAAAACTTTTAATATGAAGAACCTGTCTACAATATCTCCAAGCAGGTTAAGAAAAAAAACAGTGACGGGGAAAAAAACCCCACTTTTTTGTTGTTGTTGTTTTGGTTTGGGGTTTGGTTTTTTTTTTGTTTTGTTGTGTTTTTGTTCAAGACTGCAGATATCTGAGGGAATCTGTTACTTTTGGTGGTACAAAAAAGAATTTAAAAATCCATATTGACATAAAAATATATATATACAATATAACTGATGTTTGAAGAAGACTTGCTGGTAGAGTATTGCTGAATGACTTAGAAATCAAGAAATACGCAAGAGGATTTGCAGATACTTCCTGAGACCAGGCATAGGTCCTCCAAATGCTGTTACCCAGAGAAATAATGCACAGCAGGATTATTCAGGGTTTCTTGTTGCTGGGTTTTGTTTTTTCTGAGTTCTGAATTTTTAGCTGCATGCATCCTGAGTGGATATAATGCTGAATTCCTACTCCATGTTTTGCCTCCACTTGGCTAAGGAGTGGTACCGAAAGGTGGTGCTCTTGTTTTCTCTTTCATGCCTTAAAACGGTAATTGTTTCTTAATGAAGTGCTCTTGTTGTCTTTGTCGCTGCTATCCCGTTGTCAGTGTTGTTCTCAGGTATGGGGTTTTTTCCCTGGGAAACTTGTGGATACAGTTTCCCATGTTTAGGGGGAATTCAGAGAAAATTGCATAGACTGACGCTGGGGTGACCAATTTGCAGCATGTTCAAGTATTGGAACACTTGATGTTTCATTGATGCTTTGCAGGCCATAGTCAAATTACTCTCTGAAAAATTCTGGCAAAAGAGACTTTTCTAGGCAGGTAGAGTAATTTTGGTTATGAAGTGATGCTAAGAAGAAAATTAAATATTCTTTGAGGTCTTTGCCTCAGGTTTGGATGTGCTTTACTGAACCACATTTAAAATTTAAAACAGTTGTCATTTATTATTATAATCCCTAAAATGCTCAGTGAAGATGCTGAACATAAAATAATTTTAAACAGATGGTTGGAATTACAAAAGGCACTTCAGTGCCAGAGCAAGTGGAAATACTGTAGTTGGAGTTTCGTTGTCTGGCAGAGTATGTTATACTTCAATAGAGAAAGAAAACGAAAATTTGGGAAAGAGGAAAAGGGAATTTATCATTCTCCCACCCCATACATGATGAAGTCAAGATGAGGATTTGGGGTTTCCTATGTTTAAGTAGTGGGTGAAGAAATGAGAGCTACTCAGAATTGGCTGGTACATCTCTTCTATAAATTACAGCCTTGTGCAGTCAATAGGTGTGGGCTGTGACAGCAGGAGTTACTTAAGTGCGTTTCCTGACTAGTGAAGCTCTTTAAAAATCTAGTAAAAGAATCGGGTAGGGACTGCTAGCACCATCTTAGATGTTGTAGAGCTGCCATATCATGCAAAGTCAGACCACCCAACTTCCTTTTGCTCCTCTGCTCTAAAAAAAAGGATCTTTTTTTATGTGGACAAATTTTACATTCACAACTTTGACAGTTAAATTACAAAATACACAACATTCTTTAGTTGAAAAATATTAGTCAGCCAGAAGCACAGCAGACATTCTTGTCTATTTCTTTTTACTGTAAAAGACACTTACCAGGGCCACTGATGCTTATTGAAAATGCATTTCCAATGGATTTTCTTCATCTTGATCAACAGACTTGACAGTATTAGTGAAGCATGGTCCCTCTAAAAGAAATTACTAATGTACCTTGAGGTCCTTGTTTTGACACTTCGTTGTCCTTAAGAAAACATTCCTGCCAATGGGGCATATTCTGTGCAGTATTTTGTGTATGTTTTATTACATATTTAGAGAAAGAAAAATATAAAAGGGAAATGTTACATTTCACGTGAAGAACTATATTGTGTTGCAGTACAAATATGGTTTTCTTTGCCTTATAAATAATGCTGAGAGATTATAACTTCAGAGGCAATGCAATTTAGATGTAGATTACTTGGGGAAAATGAGTACTGCATTTAATTATGTCAGCCTTCCTGTTAATTGTTGAGAGGCCTGATCCAGCCTGGTGTGTGGATGTAGCTTCTATGTCATTAAAAAGAAGGTTTGAAAAAAACCTGTCTCATCAACAAATTACAGGTGAACTTGAGAAGAGGGAAAAGCTTGTGTGAAGAAGGGTTGGGCTTGGGAGGCTCATTGCAACTGTCTTGCTCGCCTGCCACCATCATAGTCTGGGTGTTTTAGTCTTTGCACTGGGGTGGGTGCTCGTGAGGAACTTGTGGCTAATAGCAGGATTTTTTGGTATTGTTTTGATAGGTGTGAATGCAAAGAAAGAAAGGGTCTCTTCATCCCATTTGCCACCAGCTGGGAGCTTAACTTTTTCCCTGAGAATTCTGAGTGAGAGGAGAGAACCACCAAAAAACTCCTCTCTAATCTGCATGTATCACTTTATTCTGGAAAAGTAATTAATTGCAGTCAGAAGGTCCTTGTTGCTTTTCTTTCTTTAATCTGCTAGACTGTAGGAAAGGTGTCTGCTGGTTCTGCCTTGCTGTCTCTCAGATCGATGGTGCTGCTGCATCGTCTCACTCTCTTCTCTGCTCGTGTACAACATGCAAAGAAGTGAGAAGCTCCCAAGTCTCCTGGAGCCCCCTGCATCACCTTGGCACTGCTCATTTTCTACTTGCTCTGTTCGCTTGAATTTAACAGGCAGTGAGTAGCTTGGTGGATCTTTAGTACTTTCCTGTTAAGGATCTGAAATGGGTCTTTGTTTAAGAATCCACGCCAGCTTTGTGATTTTGACTCCAAATTGTTTGAACAAAAAGATTTTATTGGAATAGTTTTAAGGTCTGACATACTGGGGGTTGGACAGTATCATTATTAGCTCCGTATGTTTAGGAGATGGTGACAGAAGGGGAAAAATGTAGAAAGAAAGGAATACATTGGTGTCTGATATGTAGCTTATTGGTTAGGCTGAGTCTATGAAGGAGGTGATTTGTCTGTGAACTGTATTAGGATTCCAGGATTCTGTTGCAACCAGTGATGTGTTTGGGTGTGCAGTAAGAAATGACACATGGCAAATAGGTTGCAGCATGCTTCTCCTATCTACAAGACTCAGTGTCTTTCTTTCCTCTTGGTGTGATAAGCAATGACTTAACAGAATAAAGTCGAGTAAAGGCAGTCAGAATTTGAGCAAAGCCTGTGTTTTGCCCTGTGAAAATAAGGACTGTGGAAGGTACTGCACTAAAGGATTGCCTGAGAAAATATCACAGGACACAAAAATATTGAGATATCCTTGGCTCAACTTGTCTTGACAGAAAGATATAAGATGTGTTTTCAAGTGACAGTTTGTTTATCTGCATTTTGGGTGGCCAGGCACCTGAGGGCAGAGATATTTTGGCACTAGTCATAAATACTTAGATATGGCTCCTCATTCTCAAAAGTGTGTATACTTAATACATTCCTGTTTTTCTTCTCTCGACAGGCTGTGCCTTTTGGTTTTTCTCATAAACCAGTGCTTAATTCATTTTTTTTTTCTTTTTATCCTGGTTATTTTTTCCTTTTGAGGAAGAAATTGTTATTGAAATTGTTTCCTTGTTGTTTCCATGCCTTTTGAGCTGTCCTGAACAGTCGAGCACCGGGCTCTACAGAGAAATTTGCATTCAGCTGAGTGCAATTAGGGGCTTTCCAAAGCATCTGTACCTATGGGAAAGTATTTGTGAGCTTGAGGGCAGAATTTTTGCGAGGTTGTATCACAGCGGTGACACACAAAGTCCTGCATTCAAGGAGCAGTGCAAGCTAAGGTAGAGGCAGAAGGAGTGGCTGTGAGGGATGTGGCAGGACCAGGTGCTTTGGGAACTGCTTGTCTGGAAAACATGTGATGGTGTTCAGCAGTAGGATATGTTGGGCCCAGGTAAATGGTTCAGTGCAGTGTAGTCAAACTATGGTTGCAAAAGAAAGTATCCTTTTCTTTTTTTCTTTTCTCACTAATTCTATAGATACTATAGTCTAAACATTAAATTTGAATTGTGTTGATTGAAGTTTTTTTCTGTGAGCAAAGACTGAGGCCTGGGGAGAGTTTAAAGTGAAGAGAATTAGCTAGTGCAGAAAACAGATTAGGTTGCTAATAGTTTAATTAGAAGAACAGAGAATATATTAAACTATAGAATTGTAGCACTGGGAGCATGCAACAAGTATCTGATAGAAGTAACTGCTTTGTTTAGCAGGGTGTTCAGTCTCATCAGTTTAAGGCATGAGTAGTTTGTGTTCTCTTATCAAGCACAACTGCATCAAAAGAAAAAGCCCTGTGGGAAATAAAACTGAATAAAATGAGCTCTGGCACTGAACTTAGTGATATTTCTATGATTGTGATTTCATATATTTAAATTGATGCAGGAACTCTGAATACTTAAAAATAAAAAATAAGCAAACTGATATTAACAGATATTCCAAATCTCTTGGAATCTCACTTGTAGACATAAAAGTTTGTAAGTTCCTGATTAACAAAAAGGTTTTGTTCATTTAAATGTGACTGCTATATGTCTCTTTGAAGTGTTGTATTTTGTTATCTCATTTTTTAATGTAGTTTTCTCTCCAAATGTCTCAAATGAGAAATCGCTGTAGTAATGTTGCAGATTAGAGTTGGAGTTGTTGCATCTGTGTTTCAGTAAGGAAAATGGGTGGAACTGTAAGTTATGTTTAAATTGCATGCAGATCTGAATTTTCTTTGGGTTAGTAAGTAATACTGTGTATTGTCTTTCAAATCTTTATGTAGTCTGTTTCTTTTTTTTTTCCTCTTGTTTTCCTGGCCCTTTAAGTTTGTGGTTTTGTTTTTTTTTTTAAAACATCTTTTAGAGTTTTGATCACAGTCAAGGTTATGTGGTAATGAAGGCTTTTATCCTTATTTAGTAAGAGTGGTAGATTTACCATATGGTGGCTGCCTATGTCTGTTCAGCTACTGGAATTCTAAAAGTAACAAGATAAACTTAATATATATATTGTCATTTAGAAGCACTAACTAGATTCTTAAACAAACTGTTTCTTTTAGAGAGAGGTGTGTTTACATAGGTAACCTAGACCTTCCAGGCTGTTAGGGACATCTGTTTCTTAATTGGTGAATGGAGGTGATGTTTGGTTAAGGTGGGTAATTAGCTAATATTTAAATAACTGAGCAGCTCGGACAGCATTACTAGTCCATTGTCAGAACTGAGCCTCATTCAGGCTCAGGTCCCACACTTAACTTCAGCCAATATCCATATTTACCTCCAGGAGGCATGAACCCCACAGCATTCTTGGCAAACACAGATCGTTTCCAGTGTACCTGTTATTAAGCATATTTGTGTCTCTAACATAACATCAGAGGATGAAAAGGAAGGAAAAAAAAAACCCATTCGAAAGGGGAATATAATAATTCCTGAAATATAATTCTTCAGCTGTTGTGCTTTTGCCACTTGTTTTAGAAGAGGAATAGCATTCTGTGCTCAGCACAGCATCTTCATTCTTTTAAAAGGTTTCAGTTTCTAGGCAGAGTATAATGAGATTTGATGGCAAACTTGGAGGAATAAAAAGCAGGGTTGGATGGATGTTTACTCTGGGATGGCTTTCTCTTCGCTGTCTGGCTTGCATTTGCCTGAATAGACTTCAACTCTGTCAGACAACCAGCCAGCAGAGGGTAGTGTGTTCATGGAGACAGTGCATTGCCTGTGTCTTCTGTCACAGATGTAGCTCACAAACGAAACTGGCTTGATTCAGTGGTCTTTTGAAGCCATCTAATAAACCCCTAAACACCAGAGATGAGTTGCTGAGACATAATGATTGTCTGAATTAGTCATGTAGTGACTGACCCGGACTTCTGGGGAAAAAAGCTTGTTGGAAGCAGGAGTTGATTATGGACTATGGATTTTGGGGATGTCTGTGGTTGTTGCTCCCATTCCATAACAAATGAAATAAATATTGTTTCTGATAAGTCTTGTCTACCTAACTTTTATTTCTCTTGTTCCCTCTTAGTGTTGTACTTTGCCTTTGCCAGCTGGCTGCTGCTATGGATATACCAGTCTTCATTCTTGCGGGGCTCCTTGTGCATTGCGTCTTCTTGGTCTCCATTTTTGACATCTACTTCAGCTCTCCCCTGGTCCATGGAATGACTCCTCAGCAGACCCCACTGCCGCCTCCAGCCAAACGTCTTGTGCTTTTTGTTGCCGATGGTCTGCGAGCAGATTCTCTGTATGAGCTGGACAGCGATGGCGCGCCCCGGGCACCTTACCTGCGGTGAGTACAAAACTCTGCTGAGCTACGAGGTTTTGCTTCTGGACGCAGCTCTACACAATGGCGAGAAGAGAACGAGAAGGACAACAATGATTGTGGTGGCTTGAGTGCCGCCTTCCTTTTGCCTTCGAAGTAACAGACTTTGCAGGGTTACACTGTGCAGGAATGCCTGAGCTTGGGTTGATGTCCTTTGTCAGGAAAGCTACTAAAACTAGGACAGTGTAAGTTGAGTCCATAGTGTCCCCTGAACTCTACAGATAGCCAGTAACTGAGAGGGGAGTGAACTTTTCCATTCACATCAGCATGGTATCAATTCTGAAGCCTGGCAGTCACTAATTTAAACTGCTTCCTGGATGCTCAGTTTAAGAGTAGAAGTAAATTAATGTGCTTGTCTTCTAATGCTGAGCTACTGACAAAACTTTTTAAGGAGTGTTTAAAAGAGATGTCCTGAATGGATCTAACAGCAGGCTGCCACTTCCTCTTTGTTCCACCCTTCCTGCATGCATGACCCTGCTGCCTCCCTTGTGCTCTCTACAGTGTGTGTCTAATTGCGTAAAGGAACGATTTAGTTTAAGGCTGTGAAAAAGTAGTCTGCTAAAAAAGTGTTAAAAGTCATATCCTCGTGTGCTAAGAACTAATTTTTGTTAACTTTCCTTGTCTCCTTATATCAAGATAATTATTTGAGCACAAGACAATCAATTTCCTAGACTGAAAAAAAAAAAGATGTATTAAATAATACATAAATAAATACTTTTGTGTGATGATAGAATTGGTCTGGCTTGAATATCAGAGCAAACCCAAATAATCAGTCGTCTGAAGCTCTTAGGGCTTTTTCAATCCACTGCTGCAGACATAGTACAGAAATGTGAGGAGTCTTTGGTGCAGTGCTTGCCAGCCCATATGGGCTTACTTGCACCTACTTCTGCTGCTACTACTGTTTTTCCAAGGTGCTGTCTGCCACTGGCAGTGTGAGTTTACCATGTTGTCTTCTAGCAGTGGACTTCACACTTACTCCAGAGCAGTTTCATTTCTTAGCAGTAAAACTGTTGGTCTTTTGCACCACCAACCAACACCCTTAATTAAGGTGTGAATGCTATAATGGCCCCAACACTAGGAGCAGGGTTGAGTAGTGGCCAGGAAAACAGTTTTAATTTTTTTTTTTTTTACTAAGTGATTTGAGTTTTTAAGTTTCAGCCACTCGGCATTATCATGCCGATCTTGAAAAAAGTTAAACTGTGTATTAGCTTGTCTACTGCTGGAAAATTGGCACTTTGGCTTTCTCGGCTTTACCTTGCTGTGGAGTTAGGGATTTCCTATTTTAAAATCTGTAGAAGTAAAGCATTGTCACCAGTGCTGAAAGTACCTCAGTGAATGGAGGGGAAGAACTGCCTTGTAATAAGCAGAGGTGCTGGTGGGTCACTGAGTGGAAGAAAATACCAGTAGAGGTGTGAAATGCCATCTGTATTTCTCTCATCTCTCATTCTGCATAGAAGTACATATGTGTGTGGGCATGTATATGTGAGAGATGATGAAAAGAAAAAAACATGCAGCATGTTGTGCCTTTTGAAATGTGGAGGATCAGGCAGCCCAGAGCGTATCTTCAGATCTATTACACAAGCTGCCACAATTTTGAAGCAACAGGTTGAGTGTTTTGTCCCTAAACCTTTGAGCTACACAACTTCCTTAAGTTAACTTTGTAAACAGGTTGATGAGATCATATGGTAGTTTCTGGAAGTGTTTCCTGTTTTATTCTGCCAAGTTATTGCTGTCTGAACATTCCTTTTTCAATAATACTAACTCAAAATATATTCAATTTAATATAGAGTTTACTTTTTTACATGTTCATTCCTAAGTCCAAAGTGTTCGGTCCGTTTACCCACTTTATAGCAGTGGGCAACATAACAGCCAGATTATGAGTCTTATCCAAGTGTAGCACCTTGGGAACCACTGCATTGTTAATGAGGAAGGAATGTCTTTAAATGAGCAAGAGCCACTCTTGTAGCAATGTGCTATTAAAAGAAGCAAAGTTTTAGTAGGCACATGGACTTAAAAATAAACATCCATTAGGCTTGAAGCAGATTGTTGGATAATACATGTATGCCAAGTACCTAGTCTTCCACAATATTCTTGAAAAATCTGTTTTTTAGCAGTGTTGTCGTACCTGTGAGGACCAGTAAGTGATCTGAATTGCTGCAATGGTGATTTCAGGGAAGATCTTTTCTTCCTTGCCTCTCAAGTTTTGGCCATATTACTATATCATAGTAATACTTACCAGTGTAATTATGGCTATCTGATGTTTATACTGTCATGGAAAATAATCTTTTCAGTGGTTCTTCTGACTAAAAGGCACTGAAGTCATTCAGAGTATCTAAATTAATACTGAATAGGTAAATGACAAATTTGTCTATAATTTTTTCTGCCTGTATGTGTTATTGTTGACTTCAGGTCCTGAAGTCATCCTATTGCTGACAAGCAAAGTTAAAGAATTACTTTCCAATTTAATAGAAATAAAATTCTAATTAAATTGATTTTCTACCTGTTATTGCAATGAAGTCTGAGGAGAGGTGCAAGAGTTTTATTTTTGTTTTAAATTTTTCATAAGTATTAGTGCAATACATCCTGATCAATCTGTAGTGAGAAAAATAAGACACCACTTTTTGACTAATACGTAAATCCTTTCTTCTAATTACTTTTTTCAGTACAGCTTGTGTTATCTCCTAGCTGAGATGAGAGTAGGAATAATATATTCAAGTGTTATGTCTCTATATACTGTTCTATTCCTCACTGTAGTATTTGGGCTATCCAAGTAGTTCTGTGAGCTTTCAAGTAAGTCTGAGGATGTGAGGTCTAAGGTGAGTTTAAAAATATCCCAACAAGCAAATGATGAATGCTGCAAGCTGAGAGTGGAGCCTGAAATTTCAGGGTGTTTAAAGGCATGAACTTAGAATTTATTTGGACTAAAGCACATAAACATAGCAAATTTGGTAGCTTATATCATGAACAACAAAATTTTAATTTCCTGGTAACTTAACTGTTAAAAGCTACTTTGAATTTGTTGAGAAGATTCTGCTGGTTTTTCCAAAAAGTCAATATAAGATATTTCCTGTTGTGTTTCATTTTCTCTTTTCCCTTGCTCTGACAGTGAGCAGTGAATCTTTCTGTTCTTCCAGAAGATGGAGACAAGAAAACAGCATATGGTAACACTCACCTCTTGCTTCCTGACAGGCTCCAGATGTTCAGATCTTCTGCAGATGAGAATAGTTTATGAGGCTGTTTCTTATGCTTGGGCTTTGTTCTCGGTTTTCTTTGCTTTTTATCTGTTGTAACTATTTACTTTATGAGCATAAACCCTAGGCACTTAATGTGTTTCTGTGTATGTGGTGAGAATGTATTCTCCTTCAGTGTAATTGCAAAAGTTGCAAGGTTTACTTAAATTTTCTTCTTGTTGCCAAGATTATTTGTACCTTAGATTTATGTGGAATTTGAATTCTCTTGGTGTTGCTTCCAAGATTCAGCACAGATAAAGGTAGACATGGTCACGAGAGATAACTACAATTGAGCGTATTTAAAGAGTAAGATAAGATTGAACTAGACACTTTCAGGCTAAGTGGAAAGAACAAAGAAGAGTAACACCAGGCAGAAACAATCTGTTGAGGGGAAAAGAGCTAAAGAGGCAAGCAGCAGAAAAAAATAGTATGTTAATTTTAAGTGTATTAGAGCACCAGCTGAACTCATCTGTTTGCAGAGCTGATGGGCCACAATAGTAATGTTCTCTGTGAGGTGTTGTAATATAGAACTACTTGCAGGTTAATGTCCTCCTTGTTTTACTGCACAGCAGGTGGTAGTGACAATCTGTTTTGGTCTGGGTTTGGGGCTTTTTTTGCATTTCTGCCTCCAGTCTACCTGCCACTCTTTTTTATCTGCAATTTGTTCTACTTGGACAAGTCATGAGCATTAATTGCCTTGAATCCTTTTTTTTCAGGGGTATTCTAGAGAATAATGGCAGCTGGGGAGTCTCTCACACCCGAGTCCCAACAGAATCCAGGCCAGGGCACGTTGCACTTATTGCTGGATTTTATGAAGATGTCAGTGCAGTTGCTAAAGGTAGGCTGGTCCTAAAGCTTTGAATGTTGTCCTCCAAGGTACAATGTTTCAGTGATGTGCTGGGTTTCTGGATCATTACTGATAAATGCCTGCATTGTAGTTTGCATGCCAAGATGATATGGAAAATAGTAATTTTGGATGGATTTCCCACTCCTAATATTGATAGCTAGGAAAATAGCTTACATAAATTAATATTTTTTAATATTGTTTAATTTAGCAGCCTGAACCTAAAAGCAGGAGTATCTCACGGCCTCACTTGTTCATGTAACAGGTTTTAATTATCATTTGGAATGCACTAAGATATGGCTAAGTAGATGTTGCAAGCAACAAATGAACTGCAGTGTCTCAGCTGAAGCGTTGCTAGCTTGAGTTGGAGCAAAATAGGAGCAAAATAAAGTAAAAGCCCCAAGCCAATGTTTTGTCCAGAGCTGTTACTGTGTGTTTGGGGCTTAGTTATGTGGAGCAACCCTTTGCATTACTGGCTTGGTGTTTTGTGTGCTCCTCTGCCTTCCCCCAGGCTTCCAGGCCTGGACACTAGTCTTGTGTGTTGGTTTTGGACAGGGGAGGTGAAAGGAATTACTTGTCTTGTTGATTTTCCTAATGAAAAGGTTCTTCCTTCTGACAACCACTACAGATGCGGGATTGGATGAGATACCTGTTTAAGACAATTTCCATGTTTCTGTCAACTCCCTTTTCATGGAAACAGAAGGTCTTGAATGTTTTATTTTAAGGAAGTGCAACATGACTTCTGGAAATATTTGTGTGTACCTCATTACCGGAAATCCCAAAAACCGAGTTCACGCAATAGGAGATACAGAATTCAGGAAAATGTTAGTTGTTTAGAAGGTAAACCAGCCCAGCTGTGTGCTTTGCCTGTTTGAAACTCTGCTTAATGAGATTGGCCTAGGTTTTCGGCTCACTTCTTAATGAATGGGGGAGTAATTATAATAGGTGTTTAAATAGAATTAAAATCAAGATGCACAAATTGGAGTTCATTGTGAAATAATGTCAAGGAAACTTATATAAAAAACCTCACAACATTTTGTGTGGGGTATCAATTTCAGTAGTCTATGAGATCTTCTGGCAATGCCATTTAAATGCAAGTGTGTTTGTTTAACAGGATGGAAGGAGAATCCAGTGGAATTTGACTCTGTTTTCAATGAAAGTAAATATACCTGGAGCTGGGGAAGCCCAGATATTTTGCCAATGTTTGCAAAAGGTAAGACTTAATTTTATGAATCTTTAACACATGGTTGTCAGGCAGTAAAATATAGATACTTAGCATTTTTGAGTTAGAGAAGAAGGTCAAAAGGTATTTTCAGTTTGTGTATTTCTGTATACTTGATTTCTAGTTTGTGAAATGAAGATGGGGTGGAGGAAAAGAAACAAGCTTTTGATGAGGATATCACTATTTATTACTCATTCATTTAAATAGGCCTTAGCTGATTTTGTCAGTATATTAAAGGAACACACCTCTAGTTATAAGGACATGGTATTTTTTTCTTTGGTGAGGTTTAAAATTCTTGTCTTGCAAGCCTGCAGCTCCCAGTGAGCTGGGAGATAGAACTGCAGCCATGCTTTTTTTCAGTGTTGGAGCTGAAGAAGTGGCTTCTTGTGAGTGTTATCCTGCTTCTACTCAAAACATTAATATGTAAAGGGAAGAACTGTATGCAAGCAAGAACTTGCTGGTACTATTCCTGAAGCTGAGGTCTTTTGCCTGTGGTGTGCAGTGTGTTAAAGTCTTGTCAGCCCAGTGCACTTGATGTTTGAGCATGCAGAGATTGCTGAGCAACACTTCAAACGTTTAAATGTTCTCCAAGTTTAATATTGTTGTTTTCTTGGAATAATGAATGCATATACACCCTTTCACATAATCTCAGACTAAACAGACTCAAGTGAAAAGTGGGCAAGCTAAGGGCATGTGGTGCTGTTCTGTTCTAGGCATTGGTATTGATAAATAAGAAAAATGGGATAGGCAGGATAGGAAAGGAATGTAATACCGGTTTAGAGAAAATATACATCGTATTTCTCATGATGATTCTTGAACTTTTTCTGAACTCATGTCTCTTCCCCCTCACATCCTGACATTCCCCCCACGCCCCTCTTTTCTGCTCTTTGCTTAAGCCTCATAAATTTATGATGAGCTGTAAAAATATCTCCTGATAATTTCCCATGACCTCAGATTACAGCTTGTACTTGAAAATAGTGTGATGGTGGCTGGGGAGAGGGGAAAGGTAGTTGCCCTTGCACAGATTATTTGTGTTTTTAGGGATATGTCCTTGGGAAAATATTTGGGGAATTCAAGATTTTCCCAGAGTCCTGTCTTTCTACTGGTTTTGTTTGAGTAAGATGATAACCAGAGGACTTCTGAGCAGCTTTGATGTTATCTGAAGAGATGTGCAAGGGAAATACTCTCTATGTGGCTTGTAATGAGTGGTATCAACAAGGCAGCTTCCTTTTGCAGGGAATAGGAAAATTCCCCAAAGCTGGCAAAGTTGAAGTGCAGTCATGTGTCTGAGAAGTAGGTGCTGTGTCAGAACATGAATCATGGTTTCTCATGATAGAAAGATAGATTAATTTCTTTTAGAAAAAGATAGTTCCCTTTCTTTCAAAGAGGCCAAGTTTTATAGTACAGAAGGGAAAGTGTTTGTTCTTTATCTTTACTTTTACAAAAAAGCCAAGAAGGAGAGAGAGAAATTAAACATCTTTTCATGTTGCAAATTACTCAGGCCACAGGCCTCTTCCTGTGTATATTTTATCATGTCAATATGTTCCAAACTTTGCTGTTTCACCACTTTCATTGGATGATGCATAAAGACTACATGAGACCTGCTGCCTTTTGGGAAGGATAGAAAAATACTTTATTTCTTGTCATTGACAGTTTTCTCTAGCTACTTTTCTTGTAGTAAAATATATATTTCAAGAAAATGGTTGAGAATTCTACGAGGAAGTAAAAAAATGCTCACAGATTTTTTAAAATATCAGAATAGATATACATGAATCTAAATTTGGTGAAGTTCTCATGGCTGTGTGATTAGTATTTCAGTCTGAGAAAATGTCTGAAGTACTTTTGTATCTTCAGCAGGATTAAAAGGCATTTGTTTCTAATAGTTAAACTCACTTAAGATACACAAATTCATTGTGCTAATTTTAACCTTATTTTCTATGATGTTTATACATTATAACCTTGAAATGATCTAAAAATAACATGATTTGAAAATGCCTATTTTGTTTCCAGAGTGTTCCTTAAAACTTTGAGTTTCTCTTCCGGGCGTGCTAGGATTTGAGGTTTGCTCTGAAAAATCCAGCCCTGCACTCTTCTGTCAGTGGTCTGAATTGGAGTATATTCCAGAGTATTCAATGTCATGCTGAAAAAGGAGCTGAGACTGTTGCCTCTCTGAGTGGAAGTAGATACTAATTTGTTGCACTCAGATTGCCCTTTGTTTCTTGGGTTCCTCTGCTCTTCTTTGGAAGCTTTCAGAAAGGGCAGGGTCATTGTTTTAACTTGAGTATGAAGAAAGGTATCATCAAGATCATGGGAACAACTGGGACAAATCATTGTCAGGATTATTCTGGACAGGCAGACCTCTCCATCTGCTGGTTTAGTTCCTTATTGTTAAACAATGCAGAATTTCTCATATCCCTCACATGGCTGTATTTGATGACAGCTCTCTGATGGCCACACTCTGTCCTGCTCAGTGTCTGTTTTTGTGCATTCATTCTTTCTCCCCCCATCTTTTGTGCCTGCAAAATTTGCTGGCAAATTCTCCTGCTGCTCTGGACTCTGACCCGTGACAGGCTTCTCAGAGACAGGACCTGCCCCCCGGCAGAGAGACATTCCCTTTCTGCAGGCCATAAATCTTATTGTAAGAGTGTGGTAACTTCATCTCTGATCCTAATACTTGAGTATTGATGCTGAGTGTGAGATATAGTGGCAGAGAAGAGAGCAAAAGCAGTAGGTGGTATCTTGTTTGGGAATTTCTGGCACCTGCAGTTATTTCCCATAGTGTAATGGCATAATCAAATCCAGCAGAGCTCTGTGCTTGCTTCTAAAAGATGTTTTCATCGCTGGCTTTCTTCTACTTCTCTATCCCATCTTTGCTTCTTCATCCCCAGACTTAAAGTGTTGGCATACTGTTGTCGGCCCCCTCAAACAATAGAACTGAAATAATAGTTTCTAATGATTTGCGTAGTAGAATTTCTTATTAAAAAAACCCAGAACTTTCCTGGTACAACTTCATTTTGCCAATATTTCTCTTTAGAGCAATACTGGGTTGGGTGGATTGTTTTGTTTCGCTTTGGTAGGAATTAGAAATGGGTAAGTGGTAGATGTGTTCCTTTGCTTTGTTTGCAAACTGTGTGCTTCTTTGGTGTGGCACTTCTCAGGTTTGCTGTGACACTGTGGAAAAACACTACAGCATTCTATCCTCTTAGACTATCAGTCATCCTGGCAGTGATGGACAGGATTTATTTCTTCTTTTGAACTCATTTAGCCACCGATTGGAACTCCTGAATTCACTTCTTAATGCTTGGCAGTATTTTCTTCCTTTTCTTTTAGACTGAAAACCGCAGTGAGCGTTCTGTGTTATAAGCAGGAGTAACCTCTCCAGGGGCACAGGGGAGAGCTGCACCAGAAAATCTGTGCCAGCTTTCATCTTCCTGGCCTGAAATACCTGCATCCCTTTGTGTGGGTTTCCACATAATCTTGGTTAAGCAGCTGCCTTATACTGGGATGTTAGTTCATTCACAAGCCTGGAAGCTTACACAACTGCATTATGTAATTGTCACATCCAGCAGGTTGGATATATTTTCTCTGGTCATCAACTGATAGAAGAACTTTTTTTTTTCTCTGGGAGTTTACACAGGCACAGTATAAATGGCACCCCTGAACTGTAACAGCTCTGGCATTGACTGAATTATTTAATTAAACTTCACCTAGTTTCAAATCTTTTCAGGACTTCTGAGGTTTAATTTTCTTGCCAGTCTTTGTCTTCCCCTTGCCCCCTCCCTTTTCTGCTTTGCTCCCTTGACAGTGAGTAGAGAATGAAGTTGCCTTGTCCAGATGCTGTGTTTGCACATCAGTGGCCCTTGTGTTGTACTTTGTGACTGGACAAAGTCCAGTAGTTCTCCCTTTTCTGTTTTGGATGTTTGTTTTAAAGATGCAGACTTCGAGTATTTTCTCCCTGAAGTTGTCCACTGGGCTTTTGATAGCGAAAATTGAAATCCAGTAACCCTCCTGATGCCTTTGTTATATGTGGTATATGATGTTTTCCTGTGGAAGAGACCTCATGGATAAGGCATTATCTTGTATGATTCAGTTGAACTACCAAAAGCTGAGCATATTTTTCTTAAACAGCTTGCCCCCAAAACATGTGTTTAAATGAGACTGTGAATATGAATCTTCCTTGGTTAGAAGTTTCTCAGTGAAATTCTTTGTTTCAAAACCAAATGAAGTTTAATTTGCTTAAACTGGGATTTGGTTTTCTCCTATCTGCTTTTCCATATTTTATTTCCTTGCCTGAGCATACTGGATGATATTGTTCTTCATTCCTCTGAGGTGCTGATAAGCTAATGAGGTAAAATTTTATCCAGGCTTCCAAAAAGGATTAATTATGGCAAAGTTTAAAATAAGGAGAAAATTTCTTTGACTTCTTTCAAGTTCATCATTCTTGGTAGGTTTTTACTCCTGTGCATGAAAGCATTTTTGACTATGAGAAAAGCAAAAAACCTTGGATCTCGTATGCTGTCTATATTGTTTTTGCAGGTGCTACTGGAGATCATGTTTACACATTTTGTTATGCACCAGAAAGTGAAGACTTTGGAGCAGAAGATGCAGCCAAGCTTGACACGTGGGTTTTTGATCATGTTAAGGTAAGCAGAGAATCTTTTCATGCTACCTGTTTATATAAAGCACAGTTGTATGTTAACTTTATCACAGAATATGTTAACACTTTATCATAGAACTAGAAAGTAAGAAAGTTTTGAAAGACCTATCACTTGGGATCATAAGTAAAAATTTCTTGAATCAACTTTCATGACAAGTGTAATAGATGCTTAAAGGAGGTATTTGTCATTCAATGCTAATTAAGAAACTAACACAAATAAAAGTACCATGTAAAAACATTCCTGGCTTTTCTTTGTTGTGTTCACCTCTATGTGAATCCCATATGCTGAAGACTCTTTAAGATCTTGAATGCAATTAGTTAAGGATTTTATAGCTGATATTGCAGCATGGCTGAAATTATAAGTCTTCATTATGAAAGCAAAATAAGCAATATTATTGACTTATTTTTTGTCAAGCTTGTACCCTGACCGTAATTGTTCAATGTGGCTTTTCCTGATAGATGTAGGTGGCTTCTGATTTTCTGCTGTGGTTCACACTATGCTGTGGCTGCCAGAGCAGTCACAGTTTGTTTTGGGGGGACAAGGTGTGAGACAGAGGCCAGAGGCAGCTTAGACCCTGGAGCTGAATTTGTTGATGTGGTGCTCTGCTCAGCTGGTGGGTCAATGCTGGTTCATGACTGTTGTTTTCTGTGACACTATTACCATAAGGGTTAATAGTCCAAGGCACATGATTTCTGGTTATTCATTAATTCCTGTATTTGTTATTCCATGCTTCCTCACTTGTTCTGGATTAAGAAATGCTGGTTGTGGGCATTGGTGTATAAATATCTGTATCACTGAAGCAATTAAATGAATTACTTTCTGGATCTCATAATAATGGTAATGAGGTTAAGACTTACACTTTTTTACAAGATCTTTGGGCGGTATGCATTAGTATAACTAACCAGCATAAATCAAATCAACAAAAAATGAAACAAAATAAATCAAAAAACCAAAACATGATCTGTTTAGAAAGTGAAGGTTGGTTCTGCTTTAAAAAGTGGCATCGGGTGGAAAAGTTCATTACAGTTCACAAATTTTTAAAGGAAATTATTTTCTGAGTTTGCAGGTGCAAAGATTTTTTTTCCTAAGTGCCATCATCTCCCTGAATGTGCACTTGTGCCATGTTGTGTGTTGTAATACATATGAATAATACAAATCAAATTAGGCTGTCAGTTACACTTGAATTGCTGTTGTCATAAAGTTGCACCCTGCTGTCATTTGGAGCTGCACAAGTATGTGAGGGTGGTACTACCTTTCTTTTGCTTCTGAACACCTAATGGCATTTATCCTTTCAAGCTATAACGATATGTTTAAAATATGTGTCATTACTGATTACCTTTTCCTTGGAGCCAGCACCATTATTTTTAAGACTTATTTTGCCCATCTAAATTCCATACTGTGAATGGATAGGACTTGATTGACTGGCATAAGCCACACATTCCATTAATCATCTCTTCAACTACACATCAACAATTGCTTCAGGATTGTGAAACTTGAGGCTGACTGAAACCAAGGGCACTCTGCTATTATAGCTCAAACAACTTTCAGCTCTGCTAGTGAGATTATATATAAGTAGGAATGACAGAATGCTGGAATCTAAATTCTGCTTTGCCTACTCTTTTTTTTTCCTGTGTTTTATCTCAAGTATTTAACAATATATTGTTTAACTCATATGTTGGCCTACATGGTCCCTGGATTTCTTCCTCTTTAGGAAGCAAAAGACACAGAATGTACTTCCTCTCCTATCTGCAGTCCGCAGGTCCTGAGCATCATGAGGGCCACTGGTGCCTTCCTCTGCCCCAGAAAACAATGAGAATAAAATGAAGAATGGCTAACTCATGTTTGGGCTGCTAGTGCTGGCACTTGGAAATTGCTTGTTCTCTTTAAAAATGCTATCTAATGGTAACTTACCATCAGGAGATGGTAAACTCTAGCTGCTTTTTATTTGTATCTATGCTCAAGTCATGAGTAGAAGAAAAATGTATGACATTTGATAGTTCTTGTCCTGCCTCCTCATGATACAAGGTGATCCTAACCCTTTCTTAGGACAGAAAATACACCACGGACTAGACTGTGGGGGTTTATCTACAGCAGTGTGAAAATTCAGCAATATTAATGTGCACTAATAAATTGGGAGTGGCTTGCAGTTCCAGATGGGCATGGACTTGATGGGCTGTGATTTTTTTTCTCTGGTTTTTGGGTTGTTTGGGGGTTCTTTTGGTGTGTTTTGGTGGTGGTTTTTTTTTTT